>CM033322.1:68695723-69278024 GCA_019359835.1 Pharus latifolius
CCTTTGCAAACAAATTCAGAAGAAGGCTTTGAGATTCCCGATTCCCCTGGCCTTGAGCACCAAGAAGAGGAAAGAGCCTTTCCAGTCGATTCGAGCTTCTAGGAGGGTCATGAGCCAAGTTGAGTCCGATGTGGAGGAAGCCCTTCCAGAGCCGCTGCAGAAGGAAGTGAAGACCCTTGTGGTTGCTTTTTGTGTTGTTTTTCTGTGTTCGGTACTTCAATACCGATTCTTGATTTTGAAAAACTCTCTACTTTTGTATCAACTTTAATTAGTGCCACCCTTGGCATTATGATATTGTAATAGTGGTCCTCGTGACCTTGTACTTGCTTTCTCTACCAGCTTTATTATTTAAAGTGAATCCTGTTGTTGTGAGCTTGTGATGTACCTTTCTGTGCGCAATCTACCTGGGCGGTTGCCAAGGTGACCCTCAAATGGGGGTCTCACAGCGAATGGTATCAGAGCAAAGGCTCGACTGTAGGTCGTGACCCTTCTATAGACATTGGCGTCCCTAGAAAGAAAATCGTTAGTTTATTTGACTAAAATCTAATTACGAAAATCTAATTTGTCTAAGAAAAATATATTATGTAGTTATCCTTTTTGATTATTTGAAAAAGCTTTAAACATTATTTCCAACTTTTAGGTGTTTTTGTGTTATGTCCCCTTAGATAGCTTTCGTGCTTCAGTGGTAGTCTACGAAATCCCAGAACTTGGAATTGAACCTGATGGGCGCAGATGAAGATCAGGAGGAGGACTCAGAAGAGGTAGAGCCTCACGGTTCTTCCAATACTGACGTGTGATCCCAGACTTTCCCCTGTTTTAACCTTTTGTGCCTAAATACAGCAGACATTAGATCTTTTGTGTAGTAGTTGCTTGTCTTGATGTGTGTTGGTTGCTAAGTATTCCTATAAGCCGTAGAGGCAAAACTATGTATTTCATAAAAATCTAATTTATGAAAAACATCTTGCACTTTCCAATCCTTGTCTCACGGATTGATCCCAGCTTTCCGCTTGTACACTATCTACGTTTCCCTCTGAATCAGCAATCTTTTCTTTGACCGCCTGTTAGAGTAGATGGGTTAACTCAAGAGGAAGATCTCATGGAATAGAACCTGAGGAAGATACCAGTGACATGAGGCAACATCGATGGCTAGAGTTAATAAAGAACCATGGCCTACACATGCATTACCATCCTGGTAAAGTTAATGTCATTGCAGACACCTTGAGCAGAAAGGTTTACTGTAGCACCATTGTTGCACCAGAATTAATGGAGGATCGCATCGGCAAATGATTAAATCGGTAGATTAAGGTTCTGTGACCATGTACGTTGTCAGTTACACCTACTTTAGAAGAAGAGATTCGAAAATCACAAGGAAGTGATGAAGGAACTCGGAAGATCAAAGAGAATGTGAGGATCAGAAAGGAAGTAGAATTTCGGGAAGATGAGCAAGGTGCAATTTAGCAAGATAAAAGGATGTGTGTTCCAGAGGTTAAGGAGATCAAGACACTAACTTCGAAAGAAGCTCATAACACTCCATACTATATTCACCCCGGAAGTACTCGGATGTGTTAGGACTCGAAGAATCAATTTTGGTGAAGTCACATGGACAGAGATTGCCGAGTAAGCTGTAAAGTGTGACACATGCCAAGAGGATGAAGATCAAGCATCGAAGGCTAGCAGGATTGTTACAGCCACTAGCCCAACTGGAATGGAAATGAGAAGAAGATGGAATAAACTTTATCACAGGACTTCCGAAGACTAAGAATGGATTTAACTCCGTGTGGATGATTGTCGACAGACTGGCGAAAGTAGCGCACCTTGTAATAGCGCAGATGACTTATGATGGTGCCAAGTCAGCAGGAATTTACATGACTAGGACTGTGACTCTACATGGTATACCCAAGAGGATTGTATCAGATTGTGGAGCACAACCCACTTCAAGATTTTGGAAAAATCTGCATGAAGCCCCAAAAATAAGGTTGAACTTCAGCACAGCTTCGAACTTCAGCACAACTTACCACCCTCAGACTAGAGAATGGACAGAACTAGTGAATCAAATACCGGAGGATAAGTTGCAAACATGTGTGCTCAAATATAGAATTTCAGGAGAGTTATACTGCCATACACAGAATTCACCCACAGCAGTAGCTACCATACAAATTTGCAGATGTTCCCACTTGAAGCTCTATACAGCTGCAAGTGCAGAATGCCTTTACATTAGTCAGAAATTGGAGAAAGGCAACTAATCAGCTCGGAAATAGCTCAAGATGTAGAAGCTCATGTACGAATCATTAGGAAGAAGCCGAAGACTGCACAGTCCAGACAAGAAGAGTTATGCTGATAACCGACAGAGCAGACATCTCCCAAGGAAGTAGAGTTCCAATCAGACTCATTCTACCAAGAATACCCCATCAAGATATTTAAGGTCAGAAGAATGAAATCAAGAACCATTCGATTCTGCAGAATTCAATGGAACAACCACCCAGAAGATGAGTCGATATGGAAAAAGGGAAGAAGGACTGCATCAAGATTTCCCTTATCAATTTTCAGACCTATCAGAATCTCGAGGACGAGATTGTTTTTAAGGAGGTTAGATTTGTAACACCCCGATTTTTCACAAATCTTGGCTTACCTTGTCCCTCCCTATATCAGAATGAGATCCCAGTTATGCCAGTATCTTACCCCAAAAAGTTGGCAATCAAACTCTTGTCATTCATACCTTTTCACAAATTAGCCCAAGTGTATCACAAATCAGCCCTTTTCAGAATTGTCAGAAGCCCAAAAAAAAACTAAAAGTCTCAGACTGTCGCGCCCCGTGACTGGGACAACGACTACTCCTGTAGAGACCTAGCTCGCTGCAGCTAGTCCCAAACTACAAACCTTTGACTTCCCAGGATGAGTCAAACACAGGAGTATATTACATTGCAAGAGAGTACTCACAAAATATTAAGCAGTGTGGCCTGCTGGCCTTAATATTACATAAGAGGATTACAATGCCTACAAGGCATTCAGGGTTTAGCAAAATATTTAACTACGCAGCAGAAGATAGGTGACCCTCCCACAAAAGAAGTTGACGGCAGAACAACATACTTCAGGGCTCTGGCGGAACTGATTCTCCTCCTTCTGGATCCACGTAATACTCCGTGCCATCATCTTGATCAAAGTAGGCTCCATCTATTGAGTTGAATGTTGCAAGGGTGAGCACTTACGTACTCAGCAAGTCATAGGTAAGAGTAAGTACATATAGTAGTGATGATATGAACCTAGACTAGTCAAGAATTATGGATATTTGTAAAATAGTCTTTTCCTTTCTCATCTCATCTTATGGCAGCACTTTTCATAATATAACATCATCAATCATGTTCACTAGATTACAGCACTACCGCGACACGTCGACACACGACAGCCCACGGCAGCACTCCTTATCATGACAACACATGTCATTTGGGTAATCTTGATTTAAACATATTTTATTTAGAAAATAATACTTGTGTCACACCCCGTGGATTTAATCCACCGCAGCAGACTCCTATAAACCCGGGAGCTCGGAGTATTCGAATACGTTTTTAACTCTGCAGAGAGGTACCAATTTACCCGCAAGATACTCCACTTTCAAACCTTTCCTATCATAACAAAATGATTGGACCCCTGACTCACTTCATATTGTGAGCGGTAAGGTGGAAATAACAAGAACTTTTGTTATGTTTTACTCACAATTCACCCCCGACCCTGTGGCTCTCAGCGAGGCACAGTTGTGGCAGGTTGTATTCAAACCTCCACCCCTTTGCTTATTCCTATTACTGGGTCAGCGTGCTTGATCACCTTCAGTGATATGTGTGGGAGCCGCGCTCCGTGTTTATCGTGCATCACAACACATCTCATGCAGGGGTTTCATGTGCGATCCACATAATTACTTGTTCAGGCCTGTCCCATACCAGGCTTGCGGTTAGCACGTTGTTCATGCCACTAGACGCACAACACAAGGTTCTAGTCCTTATATGCCAGTGACCAGACCATCCACAACCCTGCACCTTCAGTGCCTGCATTCCTTTGCAGTCTAGCACCTCCAGTGCTACAGCCATCCATACCATTTTTCTAGTCACGGCTAGGGGTTTTATTTCATGAATATAAGTATATAGATACATATAATAGTTCATAGCTCAAAACTTGTTTATTTCACATTTCACAGATAACCAGTCTAGTACTGCCAATTTATAAATCAACCATTCTCAATCTTTCACATGCAATATTGCCTATATTCAAGGTTATATTATAGCAACATTTAAAATATAGGTTCAAGATGACCAAGGATATGACTTGCCTTCCGCGTCGTAAGATACAGCAGTTGACGTCGGATCCGCAATGAAGTCCTCGAACTCGGGCTCTTGATCTGCTCTCCCAACAAACAAACAACCAATAATCATAATCTTTTCAATACATTATTATACTATATGCAATGATGCAAAGATGAAGTCTTGATGATTCTGGAATGATTGGGTTTAGAGGCTGATTAGGGTTAAGTTAAAGAAACCAATGTTAAGATTAGCTGTCAAAGGTTTACAAGGTTCCAAATGTCTCAAAATATCAGAATGATATCAAGGTTGCGACTGGTTCGCTCAAAAACAGCGAACGTCTTTAGGTCGACATTCGGTTCAAAGCATCGACATAGGGTCGATGAATGATAGAGGGGTCATCTCAACTTGTGGTAGTAGAATAAAATGTAGATCACAACTCTACAAATTCAGTGGACAAAGTGGATTTCAAATTGCACAACCAGAAGTTGGTAAATAAGGTCAATGCCACTGGCTGGCAAGCTCTGGCATAGAGCTGACAATGCCAAAAACTAGGGCTTAGCATAACTTTTGATCTGGAGCTCCAAATGATGCACCACTTTGTCTGGGAGGTAGGCTTGAGTAACAGGAGCAATTAAGTTAACAGGATCTAGGGCAGGAAATGGCTGGAAAGCAAGAATTTTGATGATGAACAGAGATGAACTGGCTGCACTGGAGCAATTCTGGACAAGATCTTGGCATGGCTGTAACTTCCAATCTAGGCCGATCTAGGTGTCGGGCTAGAAGACAAAAGTGCTCAGGAGGCTAAGGCACATCTAAATGACAAGGTTTCGAGGGCTGAAATGGCTGGAACAAGCTTTCCGGTCATCGGCGCCGGAGAAGAATCACTGGATTTGGGCATTTCCAACACAGGCCGTTTGAACTCGATTCCTTGCTTGGAGAGCATCTAGGAGGTATAGGGAAGCTTCTGGTACAATTGGATGGGCCGGAGGATGGCCGGAGAAGACTGGCGACGATCGCCGGTTTCTGGAGAAGTTCAAAATTGGGGAAAGCTTCGATTGAAGCTCAATCGGGAGATCTTGATGCATAGGCTTGCTGGAAATGAGTCACTGATCATCTTCTTCCACAGGATCGAGAGCTAAATCGAGGTAATTTGGCCTGCATTGCCGGAACAGGGCAATCTTCAAGTTTCAGCAAATTCCGGTGATCGCCGGCGATAAGGTGCAAGGTAATCCAATTAAGTGGTACAGCACGATGAGAGAGATAAGGGGAACTCACTGGTGCGGTTAATTTGGCAGGAGATGCTGTGGTTGAAGCTGCCACCGTGAAGCTCCTCGATGGCTCGCCGGAGAAGAAGACCAAGACAAGAGAATTTCGAAACTTAGCTAATTTCCAGTGAGGTTTGAGGGAGCTGCTGAGCACAGGGATGCTTAAATAGGCAGGCGAAACATGCGAAGAGAAAACAATGAAGAGATTGGCTGCTGGTGACTTGACTGGTTGCGTGCTGGAGCAACAGCGGCGAAGACACAGCGAAGAACGGTGATGCGACGGCGACAAGCCTTCAGCTGATCACAATGTCGCTTCATCGGGACCTGGCGAAGCTTGTAGCAAGCGGTGGCGACAAGTACTGGCGCGGCGAGGCTACGTGGCGATGGATTGCTGACAAAGTTGCTGCTGATCGCGCGCGGGAGCAAACGCTGGTCATCGACGTAGCAACGACGCTGCCACGGTGACGGCTGAGGCAAGGACACGTGCGTACTGGCATGCACGGTCACAAGTGCGGCGAAGCTTGGCCGGCGATGAGCAACCACGGCGCAAACAAACACGGCGAGCCCTGGTCGTGTACAGCAGTTGACCTGGTCGAATGCTTGCTGCTGTCCTGGTCGAATTAGGGACCTGATTGCAATATTCGATTTCTTGTTTTGGACTGAAATGCAAATCTGGAATTCTGGGAGGTTTGAACTGACTTTGATTCTGCTATTTTGGCAATCTTTATTCCACAGATGATTTGGCAAGGATTGAAAATAAAATTTGGCGCATTTGGATAGCTTTTGATACAAACTGAAAATAGGGTAATTTAGGGTAAATTAGGATTTGAGTTTTGTCGATTTTGAATTCTGGCATTTAGGGTTCGATTTTGATATCTGCACAGAAGAGAAACTTGTGGCAAATAGCATTTTGAGAAGATTTGCTGAAGAAATTCTGAATTTGGAGTTAATCTGGAGATTTTAGCCTTTTTGGGTTTTCAGATAACAGATAAGGACTATTTTGAGATAATTTTTTGGACTAATTTGTGAAAAGGGTCTAGATGGTGAAATCTGGCTGTCAAATTTTTAGATTAAGGTATTGACATACCCATGATCATATTCCAGAAATAATCTGGTCTAAACTTGGTCAAGATTTAGGTTAAATCTGTATTTCTGAAACTTAGGGTATTTGGGTAATATAAAGTAATTCTGTTTTCGAAAACAGAATGGAGTTGATAATTCTGGGATTTAGAGATAGAATTGGATCTAAGTTCCGAAGACTTTTCGATTCAGGATAACTGATAGATCACATCTGAACAATCTGATCTTGATTTGAGGTCACAGGATAGATTTTGGAGATTTTAGGGCTTAGGATAGATACTGATCTGGCTATTACTACAGATACATGCATGCATGCTATTGATGAAAAAGGAACTTTTCACCCCTAACTCAGGGTGTTACAGATCTACCCTCCTTAAAGAAATCTCGCCCCGAGATTTACCTAAGACAGGAAAAGATCAGGATAGGTTTGCTTAAGATCTTCTTCCTTCTCCCAAGTAGCCTCTTGCTCTGAATGATTCTTCCATTGAACTTTACACAATTTGATTTTCTTCCTTCTGAGCTGACGTTCATCAGTGGCTAGGATTCTGATTGGGTGCTCAAGATAAGTGAGATTCTTCTGTAAAGGCACATCTTGTACATCTATCTGGTCAGTAGGTTCCTTCAAACATTTCCGGAGCTGAGAGACATGAAACACATCATGCACTCCTGCTAATCTCACAGGTAATTCCAATTTATATGATACTTCTCCCTTTCTCTTGATTATCTTAAATGGTCCAATATATCTTGGGGATAACTTTCCTTTCACTTGGAATCTTTGTAATCTTTTGAATGGTGTAACCTTGAGATACACAAAATCTCCTGGTTCAAAAGATAATTCTCTTCGTCGTTTATCTGCATAGCTCTTTTGTCGTGATTGTGCTGTTTTCAACCTTTCTCTGATGAGTCTGACATGAGCTTCTGCTTCTTCTACTATCTCTGGTCCAATGACTTTTCGTTCTCCTGGCTCATTCCAATGTAATGGAGTTCTGCATTTACGTCCATATAAAGCTTCAAATGGTGCCATCTGTATACTAGCTTGATAACTGTTATTATATGTAAATTCTGTAAATGGTAAACATTTGTCCCATGATGTCCCATAATCTAGTATACAAGCTCTTAGAAGATCCTCTAGGATTTGGTTGACTCTTTCTGTCTGTCCTCCCGTCTGTGGATGATATGCAGGACTGAAATCCAACTGGGTTCCTAGGGTTTCATGCAGTCTATTCCAAAATTTGGAGGTAAACTGTGTTCCACGATCTGAGACTATCTTCTTAGGAATACCATGCAATGCCACTATTCTTTGTATGTATAACTCTGCTAATTTACTGCCATCATAAATCTTTTTGACCGGTATGAAGTGAGCTACTTTAGTAAGTCTGTCCACAATAACCCATATAGAATCATATCCTCCGTGAGTTTTAGGTAATCCTGTAATGAAATCCATACCAATTTCTTCCCATTTCCATAATGGTATTGGTAGAGGTTGTAGCTTTCCTGCTATTTTCTGGTGTTCTGTTTTAACTCGTCGACATGTATCACAGTTTGCAATATACTCTGCAATATCTCTCTTCATATTATCCCACCAGAATCTGGTCTTCAAATCTTGATACATCTTTGTGTTACCAGGGTGTATTGAGTATGGAGTTTTATGTGCTTCATGGAGAATTATTTCCTTAAGATCTGCGTTTTGAGGTACACAGATTCTTTCTCGATACCATACAATCCCTTGGTTATCTTCAGTAAAGCCTTGAGCCTTTCCTAACTTGATTCGACTCTTGATCTTACGAATTTCTTCATCTTCCTTCTGGGCATTTCCTATCTGTTCTTCAATTTGAGATTTTATTGTTAAAGTAGCTACCGTTCCCTGCGGTACTATTTCCACTTGATGATTCTGCAACTCTTGTTGAAGGTAAGGGTTCTTTAACATAACCATTCCTTGTAGGTTGTAAACCTTCCTGCTTAAGGCATCTGCTACTACATTAGCCTTCCCTGGATGGTACTGAATACTAAGATCATAATCTTTGATCAACTCCAGCCATCGTCGTTGACGCATGTTGAGCTCCGTCTGAGTGAAGATATACTTGAGGCTCTTATGATCGGTAAAAATCTCACATTTATTTCCAATAAGGTAGTGTCGCCATATCTTCAAGGCATGAACTACTGCTGCTAATTCCAAATCATGGGTAGGATAGTTTTCCTCATGTGGCCTCAACTGGCGTGAAGCATAGGCTACTACCCGACCTTGTTGCATTAGCACACAGCCTATCCCTTGCTTCGAAGCATCACAGTAAACTACAAAATCTTCTTTGCTATTTGGCAAGGTAAGAACTGGTGTTGTTATCAATTTTTGTTTCAACTTCTGAAAACTCTCCTCGCACTTGGTGGTCCATTTAAATGCAACATCCTTCTTTAGCAGATTTGTAAGTGGTTTGGCAATTTGGGAAAATCCTTCAATGAATCTTCTATAATAACCTGCCAATCCCAAGAAACTTCTAATTTCTGGAACCGAGGTGGGTCGCTTCCATTCCTTGATAGCTGAAATTTTAGCTGGATCCACTGAAATTCCTTCTGCTGTCAACACATGTCCAAGAAATGCAATCTTTGACATCCAAAACTCGCATTTATCAAACTTGGCATAAAATTGCCTTTCTCGTAGTCTTTCTAAGACTAGATATAGATGTTGCTCATGCTCTTCTGTATTCCTGGAATATATCAGAATGTCATCTATGAACACTATGACAAATTTGTCAAGGAAATCCATAAATGTGCTATTCATGACATTCATGAAGGCTGCTGGAGCATTGGTTAAACCAAAAGGTACTACTGTAAACTCATACAGTCCGTATCTGGTAGTGAAAGCAGTCTTCGATATATCTTCCTTCGTAATCTTCAGCTGATGATATCCAGACTTCAAGTCTATTTTGGAGAATACTTTAGCTCCTCGAAGTTGATCGAACAAGTCATCAATTCTTGGCAATGGATACTTGTTCCTTATGGTAACTTCATTTAGAGCCCGATAATCCACACACATTCGTAGGGTTCCATCCTTCTTCCTTACGAATAATGCCGGGGCTCCCCATGGCGAAGTACTGGGTTTAATGAATCCTTTATCTTCCAAGTCTTCCAATTGGCTCTTGAGCTCTTCTAATTCAGAAACTGACATCCAGTATGGTCGTTTTGCTATAGGTGCTGCTCCTGGTTTAAGCTCAATAGAGAACTCTATGTCTCTATCAGGTGGCATTCCTGGAAGTTCTTCTGGAAATACATCAGAATATTGTTGTACTACGGGCACTTGTTCCAGGCATAACTTTTGCAATGCTTGAACAGATCTTAGCGGTCTCTTGACTGATGATCTTTCTGCATAAAATAGAACTCTCTCCCCTTGACTACTGACAAGACTAAGGGTTTTCTCTTCACAGTCTACTAGACCTTTATGTTGGGATAACCAATCCATTCCCAAAATAATGTCTAGACCTTGCAGTTCTAGAACTAGTAGATTTGCCTCAAATTCTACTCCTTCTATATTGAAAGTTACATTTGGGCAGATCGAGTAAACAGATAATCTAGCCCCTGGAGTTTGTATAACCATAGAGTACTCTAGTGGTACTTGGTCTACATGCATTTCAACTTCAGATGCAAATGCTTTTGACATGAATGAATTTGTAGCACCAGGATCAAACAATATTAAGGCAGATGCAGATTGAATCAGAAATCTACCTAGAAGAATGTCGGTGGCGTTGCCCGCTTCTTGAATTGAAGTATAGTTTAACCTTCCTCCTTGGGTTGCAGCTGGTGCTCTACCTCTTCCTCTTCCTCGATTTGCCATGTTTCCTCCTCTTCCTGCTGAATTTCCTCTAAAATTCTGCGATGGTGATGCTCTGGTTACTACTGGCTGTGATCCTGCTTGAGATCTGGCAATGGACATCGGAAGTTGTATCCAAGGACAGAATTCTTTACGGTGCCCACGCTGTCCACAATGATAACACTCAACACGAGGATGAGGGCAATCCTTCTGAGAATGATTTCCACGGCAATTGGGGCACAATGTCGTTGCTGGTCTGGGATTCTGATAAGATGGTCGAAAATTGGGAGTGATAGGAACTCTTCCTCTGATTGGATTTGGCTGTGGTCTTGTTTGCTGAAACATCCTCCTCTTTCGGCTTTCTTCTCCCATATTCTTCTTTTCTTCCACCTTTAAAGCTCTGTTCACTAGGGTTTGAAATTCCGTCAGTTCATGAGAAGCAATTTGATACTGTAAATAGTGTTGAAGTCCTTCTGTGAAGCGCTCTATCTTCTTCTCTTCAGTATCCACATCTCCAGGTGCATATCGAGCCAAATGAGTAAATTGGTGTAGATACTCAGTGACTGACTTACTTCCTTGAGTTAAATTCCGAAATTCCCGACGCTTAGCTGCCATAACACCAGTAGGTATATGAAATTTCCGAAATTGATCCTTAAATTCCCTCCAAGAGATATTATCTTTATCAGGATGAGCTTCCTGGTAATTCATCCACCAGGCAGCTGCAGCTCCTGGTAACTGATGAGATCCAAACAAAACTTTCTCTCGTTCGCTGCATCGGACCGTGTCTAGTTTCCTCTCGATATCCCGTAACCAATCATCGGTAACCATAGGATCGGTCGCACTAGAGAATGTTGGTGGACGGGTCTTTTGGAAATCTGTTAATCTTGCTCCTACAGCAGAAGTAGTTCGTTCTGTTGTTCCAGTAGGCAGTTTCTGAACTATCTGAGCTAATAACTGGGTATGAGCTATCTGAGCTTCTTGTCGGCTTTTCTCCATTGACAACAGAATTTCCTGAAGACTGGGTTGTTCATTCTGAGGTGGATTAGAACTCTGAGATCCTTGCTGAAACAAAGGGTCTCTTGTCATAGTTTCTTCTTCTTGCGGAGTCTGACCTATATCTTCTCTTCCACTTCGAGATCTCCTTCTGGTGTCAACCATGGTGGCTCTGAAAAAGTTTAGACGGATCTAACTAACTAAGGCCAACTAAGACAGCAATGCAGAAATTAATGCAACTACTTTTATGCATAAAATACTTAGGCTACTAGCCATAATACACAAATTAACCATTGCAAAAGCAACAGCGAATCACAAAGCTATTAAGAGCATCCACTAGCTCTGTCTACACCAACCTCTAAGATACTCTAGAACAGAACGCACTCTCACAATCTTACCGAATTTTAGAAATCCAAATAAAATTTTGAAATGAAGGTTTTCAAGAGCCACAAAGCTCATTATTTTTACCAAAATAAAATTTCCACAAATAGTTTCTAAATAAATTACGTCTTCCTGGCACGGCCAATTTCCTAAAGGTGTCGTCCTACAGTCAAGTTCTCATGTTGCTCTGATACCAACTTTTCTTTGTCGCGCCCCGTGACTGGGACAACGACTACTCCTGTAGAGACCTAGCTCGCTGCAGCTAGTCCCAAACTACAAACCTTTGACTTCCCAGGATGAGTCAAACACAGGAGTATATTACATTGCAAGAGAGTACTCACAAAATATTAAGCAGTGTGGCCTGCTGGCCTTAATATTACATAAGAGGATTACAATGCCTACAAGGCATTCAGGGTTTAGCAAAATATTTAACTACGCAGCAGAAGATAGGTGACCCTCCCACAAAAGAAGTTGACGGCAGAACAACATACTTCAGGGCTCTGGCGGAACTGATTCTCCTCCTTCTGGATCCACGTAATACTCCGTGCCATCATCTTGATCAAAGTAGGCTCCATCTATTGAGTTGAATGTTGCAAGGGTGAGCACTTACGTACTCAGCAAGTCATAGGTAAGAGTAAGTACATATAGTAGTGATGATATGAACCTAGACTAGTCAAGAATTATGGATATTTGTAAAATAGTCTTTTCCTTTCTCATCTCATCTTATGGCAGCACTTTTCATAATATAACATCATCAATCATGTTCACTAGATTACAGCACTACCGCGACACGTCGACACACGACAGCCCACGGCAGCACTCCTTATCATGACAACACATGTCATTTGGGTAATCTTGATTTAAACATATTTTATTTAGAAAATAATACTTGTGTCACACCCCGTGGATTTAATCCACCGCAGCAGACTCCTATAAACCCGGGAGCTCGGAGTATTCGAATACGTTTTTAACTCTGCAGAGAGGTACCAATTTACCCGCAAGATACTCCACTTTCAAACCTTTCCTATCATAACAAAATGATTGGACCCCTGACTCACTTCATATTGTGAGCGGTAAGGTGGAAATAACAAGAACTTTTGTTATGTTTTACTCACAATTCACCCCCGACCCTGTGGCTCTCAGCGAGGCACAGTTGTGGCAGGTTGTATCCAAACCTCCACCCCTTTGCTTATTCCTATTACTGGGTCAGCGTGCTTGATCACCTTCAGTGATATGTGTGGGAGCCGCGCTCCGTGTTTATCGTGCATCACAACACATCTCATGCAGGGGTTTCATGTGCGATCTACATAATTACTTGTTCAGGCCTGTCCCATACCAGGCTTGCGGTTAGCACGTTGTTCATGCCACTAGACGCACAACACAAGGTTCTAGTCCTTATATGCCAGTGACCAGACCATCCACAACCCTGCACCTTCAGTGCCTGCATTCCTTTGCAGTCTAGCACCTCCAGTGCTACAGCCATCCATACCATTTTTCTAGTCACGGCTAGGGGTTTTATTTCATGAATATAAGTATATAGATACATATAATAGTTCATAGCTCAAAACTTGTTTATTTCACATTTCACAGATAACCAGTCTAGTACTGCCAATTTATAAATCAACCATTCTCAATCTTTCACATGCAATATTGCCTATATTCAAGGTTATATTATAGCAACATTTAAAATATAGGTTCAAGATGACCAAGGATATGACTTGCCTTCCGCGTCGTAAGATACAGCAGTTGACGTCGGATCCGCAATGAAGTCCTCGAACTCGGGCTCTTGATCTGCTCTCCCAACAAACAAACAACCAATAATCATAATCTTTTCAATACATTATTATACTATATGCAATGATGCAAAGATGAAGTCTTGATGATTCTGGAATGATTGGGTTTAGAGGCTGATTAGGGTTAAGTTAAAGAAACCAATGTTAAGATTAGCTGTCAAAGGTTTACAAGGTTCCAAATGTCTCAAAATATCAGAATGATATCAAGGTTGCGACTGGTTCGCTCAAAAACAGCGAACGTCTTTAGGTCGACATTCGGTTCAAAGCATCGACATAGGGTCGATGAATGATAGAGGGGTCATCTCAACTTGTGGTAGTAGAATAAAATGTAGATCACAACTCTACAAATTCAGTGGACAAAGTGGATTTCAAATTGCACAACCAGAAGTTGGTAAATAAGGTCAATGCCACTGGCTGGCAAGCTCTGGCATAGAGCTGACAATGCCAAAAACTAGGGCTTAGCATAACTTTTGATCTGGAGCTCCAAATGATGCACCACTTTGTCTGGGAGGTAGGCTTGAGTAACAGGAGCAATTAAGTTAACAGGATCTAGGGCAGGAAATGGCTGGAAAGCAAGAATTTTGATGATGAACAGAGATGAACTGGCTGCACTGGAGCAATTCTGGACAAGATCTTGGCATGGCTGTAACTTCCAATCTAGGCCGATCTAGGTGTCGGGCTAGAAGACAAAAGTGCTCAGGAGGCTAAGGCACATCTAAATGACAAGGTTTCGAGGGCTGAAATGGCTGGAACAAGCTTTCCGGTCATCGGCGCCGGAGAAGAATCACTGGATTTGGGCATTTCCAACACAGGCCGTTTGAACTCGATTCCTTGCTTGGAGAGCATCTAGGAGGTATAGGGAAGCTTCTGGTACAATTGGATGGGCCGGAGGATGGCCGGAGAAGACTGGCGACGATCGCCGGTTTCTGGAGAAGTTCAAAATTGGGGAAAGCTTCGATTGAAGCTCAATCGGGAGATCTTGATGCATAGGCTTGCTGGAAATGAGTCACTGATCATCTTCTTCCACAGGATCGAGAGCTAAATCGAGGTAATTTGGCCTGCATTGCCGGAACAGGGCAATCTTCAAGTTTCAGCAAATTCCGGTGATCGCCGGCGATAAGGTGCAAGGTAATCCAATTAAGTGGTACAGCACGATGAGAGAGATAAGGGGAACTCACTGGTGCGGTTAATTTGGCAGGAGATGCTGTGGTTGAAGCTGCCACCGTGAAGCTCCTCGATGGCTCGCCGGAGAAGAAGACCAAGACAAGAGAATTTCGAAACTTAGCTAATTTCCAGTGAGGTTTGAGGGAGCTGCTGAGCACAGGGATGCTTAAATAGGCAGGCGAAACATGCGAAGAGAAAACAATGAAGAGATTGGCTGCTGGTGACTTGACTGGTTGCGTGCTGGAGCAACAGCGGCGAAGACACAGCGAAGAACGGTGATGCGACGGCGACAAGCCTTCAGCTGATCACAATGTCGCTTCATCGGGACCTGGCGAAGCTTGTAGCAAGCGGTGGCGACAAGTACTGGCGCGGCGAGGCTACATGGCGATGGATTGCTGACAAAGTTGCTGCTGATCGCGCGCGGGAGCAAACGCTGGTCGTCGACGTAGCAACGACGCTGCCACGGTGACGGCTGAGGCAAGGACACGTGCGTACTGGCATGCACGGTCACAAGTGCGGCGAAGCTTGGCCGGCGATGAGCAACCACGGCGCAAAGAAACACGGCGAGCCCTGGTCGTGTACAGCAGTTGACCTGGTCGAATGCTTGCTGCTGTCCTGGTCGAATTAGGGACCTGATTGCAATATTCGATTTCTTGTTTTGGACTGAAATGCAAATCTGGAATTCTGGGAGGTTTGAACTGACTTTGATTCTGCTATTTTGGCAATCTTTATTCCACAGATGATTTGGCAAGGATTGAAAATAAAATTTGGCGCATTTGGATAGCTTTTGATACAAACTGAAAATAGGGTAATTTAGGGTAAATTAGGATTTGAGTTTTGTCGATTTTGAATTCTGGCATTTAGGGTTCGATTTTGATATCTGCACAGAAGAGAAACTTGTGGCAAATAGTATTTTGAGAAGATTTGCTGAAGAAATTCTGAATTTGGAGTTAATCTGGAGATTTTAGCCTTTTTGGGTTTTCAGATAACAGATAAGGACTATTTTGCGATAATTTTTTTGGACTAATTTGTGAAAAGGGTCTAGATGGTGAAATCTGGCTGTCAACTTTTTAGATTAAGGTATTGACATACCCATGATCATATTCCAGAAATAATCTGGTCTAAACTTGGTCAAGATTTAGGTTAAATCTGTATTTCTGAAACTTAGGGTATTTGGGTAATATAAAGTAATTCTGTTTTCGAAAACAGAATGGAGTTGATAATTCTGGGATTTAGAGATAGAATTGGATCTAAGTTCCGAAGACTTTTCGATTCAGGATAACTGATAGATCACATCTGAACAATCTGATCTTGATTTGAGGTCACAGGATAGATTTTGGAGATTTTAGGGCTTAGGATAGATACTGATCTGGCTATTACTACAGATACATGCATGCATGCTATTGATGAAAAAGGAACTTTTCACCCCTAACTCAGGGTGTTACACAGACCATCTCCAAACTTTGATCTGATTCAGTGAACACCTTCCTTTCACTATTCTGAACATTTTTCCCTTCTGGAAGAATTTCCAAATCTTACCCTAAACCTGAGTTTCGACCTTTGCCGTTTTTGAAACCCTAATTACCCTGTTTTAACCTAATTACTCTGTTTTCGGATTTTTGTCGAAACCCTCAAATCTTGTTCAATTTCACCAAATTTCCTGCCAGATGAGTCCCAGCATTTTAGTGTCACTCAGCTGCGAAATCAAAGTTCAATTTGGACCCCCAAATCTCCAGAATTGCAATCAGGTCCAAACTCCAAAGAAAGATCATCGCAAATCAGTCCTTTTATTGAATTTAGGCCCCTGGCCGTGTCTCAGCAGAACCCGCCGCAGTGCATCGCCGTGTTCTTCGCCGCCGGTGAACCTCCTGCCGTGCCAACACCTCAGCCACGTAGCTGACACCCGTGCGCACTCGTGGCACCGCCGTGGACACCACCTCGGCCGCGCCAGCACAACCAATTTCTTCCCCGCGCGCGAGCCCGCGAACCAGCAAGTCCAGCTTCGCCCGTTCGACACGTCTCGGCCACGCGTCGATGGAGCTTTCACTTCGCCGTTCCCTCGCCGCTTGCGCCTGTGCCATACACTGCCAAAAGCCTGCACCGCTGCACGCCAGTGCCTCGCCATCATCGCCGGCACAAGTCCCCGCTGTGCCCGGTCGCTTCGCGGTCAAATTCGTCGCCGCTGTTCCCCAATTTGTCGACCAGAGGATTGCTCCAGCATCTTTAAATACCCCTCAGTGTATTGCTTCAGTTCCCAGCAACAGAAACCGACTAATTTCTCACCGCCGCCGAGTTCGCTTTCTTCTCCGGCGAGCAATTTCTGGAGCTCACGGTGCTAGCCCAATTCGCTGCACCATTCTTTAAACCGAAGCCACCGGTGAGTTTCCCTCTTCCCCCTCTCTGTGTCTTAGCAGCCAATTGCATCCCGGCGATCCCTAACGCCGGCGATCATCGGAAAAGCCCATTTGCCCTGTTTCCCCAATGCTGTTCGATTCATCCCAAATTGGCCTTCGTGTTAGTAGAGAAAAGGGATTAGTGAGCTTAGTAGAGCAAGCCTGTGGAATCAAAACCTTCAATTGTGCCCAAATCGAAGAAATCCCAATCTGGAAGTTCATCAGTTTGCTGGACCTCGTCGCCGAGCTTCTCCAGCCATCCTCCAGCAAAATTAACCCGTCCAGTAGCCTTGTTGTGCCCTAGAGATCATCCTCAAGCTTGGAATTGAGCTCATTCGCCTTGTATCAAAAATCCCCAATTTCAAAGTCGTCGTCTCCGGCACAGTTCACCGGAATTTGCTTCCCGGCCGATTCAGCCGACACCACTTTGTCCCTTAGCTTTGCCTCACCTCCTTGAGCATTTTCTTCCACTAGCTCGACATCTGGATCTGCCTAGATTGCGAGTTTGCCATTGTCAAGCTCTTGTCCAGATCAATGTCTGTGCCGTGTCGCCACCGTGTTTGCTCACCGGATTTGGCCGCCCTCCGGCCACTTTCAGCCCTTGTTCCTGTTGAGTATCTTGTTCCTGTTATCAAGGCCTACCTCCCAGACAAAGTTGTGCATCAATTGGAGCCCTGGATCAAAGGTTAAGCTTTGCCCTAGTTTTTGGCAATGTCTGCACTATGTCAGTGCATGTCAGCCACTGGCATTAGCCTTGTTTGACCCCTTCTGGTTGAGCAATGGAAATGTCACTTTGTCCCCTAGATTCCTGGAGTTGTGTTCTACATCTTTCCCTTCTATTACTTCTCCAGAAAACCATCCTAATACCAGTTTGAAGCTATGCCAAAGCCGTGAACTGAAGGTCGACCCTTCGACGTTCAATCCTTTTTAGCCGTTTCTTCGACCAGAACCCTTGTGACCTTGCCCTAACCTTTTCCCCTGCATGCATGACTTATTTACTTAATATTTTCTATGGAAACTATTTTATGTATGCTTATGTAGCGTATGTGTTGTATTGCTTGTGTCCGCCGCAGAGCCCGAAGCTGAAGGAGCGGAAGAAGTCTTTGAAGATTCGTCCGAGTAATTAGACCTAGCAGTGCAAGGCAAGCCTCATTCCTTTGATCATGTCTCACCTAATATTTTCATATGAAGCATATTCACTGTTTCTTACTATGCATGCTTATTTGAGATACAAGTTATGTTTGAATGACATGAGTAGATATTACCTAATGGATCATGAAACCCCTTTTTGTTATTGAACCTTCGTATATATGCTTTTGTCACCCTAGGACTCATATACTGAATATCCACATTAAACTTGAAATGGTCAAATACATGAGAAGATATAATCAAAACCGTTTTGTCAAGAAAACTGATAAAAGGGATCAGTAGTGAGGATTGGATTGTATGGAGAGGGTGCGGTGCGCACCAGGGTATGTGATTGTTCCTCACTATTGGTTCATAAGGACAAGAACCTTGTGCTGTGTCTCTATGCGAATTGTAAACGTACCAAGCACTTGCCTGGTATGGGACAGGCACAACTTAGTAGCTTTTTGGTATTAGCAGTTCCCTGCATGGTTTGTCGATCTGGTTTCTCGCGTGGAAACTGGTAGGCCAAGGTTCGGCCATGAGTGATGTGAGTTCAGAAAAATAATGAGAGGAAAAGGCGTAAAAGAAGGAAGGCGCCCTAGACCTGATTAAGCCGTGAGCGGTTGTAATCTTAAACGGTCGTATGTCTTGCGTGGACATAGACCAAGGCTATGTGTCCTGCGGGAACATAGACTAGAGAGGCTAGGAAGTAAGGCAGTGGGGAAGACCCACAACGGTACTTGAGACTTAACTGTCTATTTACCGGGCGGGGATACTGTTAATACTGAACTGTAAAAGCGTTGTGTGATCTCGGCCTTGTCACATGTGTATAAGTCACATGGAGCTGTACCGACTTGAAAGCCGAGTGAACCAGTGGATTTAAAAAGAGGTACACCTTTGCAAAGTGTAAAAGAAGTATCAGATACTCTGTACTCCCAGGTTCAGGAGTCTTTTCGTAGTGGATGTTATCCATGGGTTATAGCACAAGTAATGATTTGGAATGTCTTCATAATATGGGTTAATAAAAATGATGACTCATGGGAGACCATCACATAACGATTTCTAAAGTATAAATTAAGATTTTAAAGTATTACTCTTGGAAACTAAAAGCCTTTCTTTATGATTTTAGAGTGAAAATCTACTCTATTCATATATATATATATATAAAACCAAAACCCATTTTCTTGATCACTCCTCATCTATATACCTACATTTTTGTAACGAGACTTGCTGAGCATTGTGTAAAAACATGCTCACCCTTGCCTTTGCAAACAAATTCAGAAGAAGGCTTTGAGAATCCCGATTCCCCTGGCCTTGAGCACCAAGAAGAGGAAAGAGCCTTTCCAGTCGATTCGAGCTTCTAGGAGGGTCATGAGCCAAGTTGAGTCCGATGTGGAGGAAGCCCTTCTAGAGCCGCTGCAGAAGGAAGTGAAGACCCTTGTGGTTGCTTTTTGTGTTGTTTTTCTGTGTTCGGTACTTCAATACCGATTCTTGATTTTGAAAAACTCTCTACTTTTGTATCAACTTTAATTAGTGCCACCCTTGGCATTATGATATTGTAATAGTGGTCCTCGTGACCTTGTACTTGCTTTATCTACCAGCTTTATTATTTAAAGTGAATCCTGTTGTTGTGAGCTTGTGATGTACCTTTCAGTGCGCAATCTACCTGGGCGGTTGCCAAGGTGAACCTCAAATGGGGGTCTCACAAAATGGCGGCGCCCGGGACCCCCCCGGGGGGCACGGTCCTGGGGGCCAAATGGCGGCGCCCGGGGCAGGCACCGGGGGCCACTGTCCCCGGGCGAGTGGCAGCGCCCGGGACTCGCCCGGGGGGCCACGTCCCGGAGGCACGGTCCCGGGCGCCTAAAAGGCGGTGCCCGGGGCAGGCACCGGAGGCCACTGTCCCCGGGAAATCATGAACTTACCTGGACTTGACCGCGTGGAGATTTCCCCCAACAGCAACCCCCCATGCCCTCTGGGGACGAAGCTTGAGCCCCCGGAGGGAATGGTTACGGTACCGGGAAAATCTCCGGGCGAAACCTCCGGACGAAAATCACGCGCCGTTTTCGCAATAAATGCACGCGCGGTTCGAACCGGCGTCTCGATTTACCCGCCTGTCCCTTCGTTTCCCGCGCACGGTTTGAATTTCAGTGGTCCAGATTGCTCCGAGGGGGCCACGTGGCGTGCATCTAGATCACGGCCAGCCTCTATAAATAGGGCCTTCGGGGGCCCCGGTAGCTCATTCCAAATTTTCCAACTCCAGCTTCAGCTCTCCCGGTAGCATTTCCGGTAGCTTCCTCCGGTAGCGAGCGTCCGGGAGCTTTAGTCAACCTCCTGAAAAGTTAGCCACCGAAAAAAGAAAGAACTGACCTAATGGCGCCCAAAGGTCGAGCGAAGACCACGGAGGTGCCCCCGGAGGAAATCCCCGTGGATTTCCTCTGGGCCTCCGAGTTCTCGGTCTCGGACGCGGAGTCCCTGGTTGAGAAGGGCATCGTTGGAGAGGGGGACATCCGGGCCCCCCTGAAGAAGGACGGAGCCCCCCGCCCCAGGCCCGGAGAGGTCGTGGCCTTCGAGGCCTTCCTCGAGGCGGGGCTCCGGCTCCCGGTGCATCCGATGCTCCGAGAGTTTCTCAAAGAGTACGGGGTGGCTCTCAACCACCTCACCCCGAAGACGCTCGTCCGTATGGGCCTTTTTATATGGCTCTACGAGACAGCGACCGGGCGGGAGCCCTCCCTCCGCGCCTTCCGGTACTTCTATGAACCGGCAGCGCGGAGCTCCCACCTGGTGAAGGGAGGACCGAAGTCCCCCTTCGGCTCGGTGATGGTCCAAATGCTGCCCTCCCGGGTGGCGGACTACCCAGCGGCGGCCTCCCGGGACCACTGGGGGGACTGGCTCCGGAGGTGGTTCTACCTCTGGGTTCGGGACGAGGCGGTGGTCTACGCCCCGGAGCCTCCCACCTACAGCCGGTCATCCGCACCGAAGCCGCCGGTGTGGACGGACGAGGAGTTCGAGCTCCTCGGGAAGGTGGTGCTGACGAAGAAGGCCCGCTCGATGCGGGACGCCGCGGAGGAGCTGGCGCTCCTGCGGCTTTCCCCCTTCTCACGCGGGAGAAGGGGGATCGGCATGGGCCCGGAGCAGCGGCCTCCGGTCAAGCCGGTGACGCGGCGTAAGTCCCCTGCATTTTTGTACTTGCAGTTTTTTATGAGAAATTGACTAACTTTTTACCTCTTGCAGTGCGCCCGTACCCGGCGGCGAGGGATAGGGCGGAGCACCTCCTGGGGGGGTACTTCGCCGACGAACACGAGCGCGTCGTGCGCCTCGTGGGGGAGGGCCCCCCCCGGAACCTGGTGGCCGAGGCCTTCGGGCTCAAGCTTCCGGAGAGGAAGCCCCTCCCCACCCCCGGGAGCCATAAACGGGGGAAGGATGCGGCCGGGGGCTCGGAGCCCAAAAGGGCCCGGGTTCAGAAGACCCCCGGCACCGCGACGACGCGGGCGACGACGCCGGTGAGGGCTCGGGACACGAGTCCCGCGGCTGAACGTGCCCGGGCGGCGTCCCGGGCAGAGGCCACGCCTCCGCCCCCGGAGGCCCCCGTCGAGGCCCGGGGAAAGGAGGTAGTTGTCGGTGGGGCGGGGTCCGATTCGGCGGACTATGCCCCGTCGCCAATTCGTGTGGCGCTCCTCTCGCCTCTCCCGGCGGCATTGGCGCCGGAGAGGCTAGAGGTGAGGTTTTCGGAGGCGGCGCCTCCGTGCCTCTGGCCGGTTGATGAGGAGGGGGGGAGCCCCTCAGTCTTCGAGGTCCCCCCGGAGCAGGAGGCTCTGAGGGCCCTCCGGCCAGGGGCGGGGAAAGGCCCGATGATCCCCCCCCGGGCGGAGATCCCCGCCCAATCCTCGTCTTCGTCGTCCTCGGAGGAAACTTCGTCGACGAAGACGCCGGCGACGACGGCCGTGCTCCCGGAGTCGGAGGTCCGGGGGCCCTCTCCCGGCCACAATGGGGGCGCCGGGCAAGATACCTCTCTGCTTCCCGCCGGGGAGGTGGCCCGCTGCGCGGAGGGCCTGCACAGCCGGAAGGTGCAGGCCTTCGTAGCGGGGGGAACGCTCCACGAGCTTTTTGAGGGGCTCGAGTCCCTCGGAGCCCAGGTAACCCGAGCTCTTAATACTTCGGCTTTTTTCCTGCACTTAAGATTTTTCTAACTCTATGTATTTTGTAGGTAGCGACTGTTACCTGGGGCCTTGAGCAGCGGGTCACCCGGCTGCTCAAGGAGGCGGAGAGCCGGGCCGCAGCTTGCGTGGAGCAGCGGTAGGCGGCCCTCCGGGAGCGGGACGAAGCTCTTGATGAGCTGTCCCAGGCCCGGGCCCAGGTGCACCTTTCGGAGGGCGCCTACAGCCGCCTCCGAGAGGAGGCCAAGGTGAGGGAGAAGGCGCTCCGGGAGCTCGAGAGCTCCAGCGTCCGGGCGCTGTCGGACGCGGGCCGCTTCGTCCGCTCGGCCTTGGAAAGCCTTGGCGTTAGCCTGGGCTCCGGGAGCGGCCCGGAGGTGCCCCCGGCGACCCTCGCGGAGGCTGTGCGTTTTCTTAACGCACAAGTCTCCGCCATCCCGGAGGCTGCGGACGTCCGGGCGTGGGGCCGGGCGGTTCCCGTCATCGCGGCCGCCGCGGGGCTCGTCGACTATCGGGGGGTTGGAGCTCGGGCGATCGGGGGGCGTATCCCCCGGAGCTTCCCGAAGGCCTTCGAGCCAACGCGCCGGGAGGTGGAGCTGCTGGCGGAGGGATTCTATGACCGGATCATCCGGACGAGGTTCCCGACACCGGCGCCTCCGGCCGCGGATGCCCCTGCCCCGGCCACGGAGGAAGCTCCCCGGGGGGAGGACCCCAATGCTAAAGTATGAGCCTCCCCCGGGTCTTTAGCTAGGACCCCTTTTTATTTTTGTTAGACATTTTGATTCCGGTAGATTCTTAGGAGAAGCCCCGGGCACTTGTACAAAAATCATTTTGCAATGGAATATATTTCAAATTTTCTAAGTCTTTGCGATGAAATGTTACCAGGGTTCCCGGGGGGTTACTCCCGGGCAACGGTCCGGGAGAGGCTCTCCGGGGGGCGCCCAAGCGGCTTTGATTTTGCTGAGCCTTGTCTCCGGAGAACGCGACGGGGGTACTGCCCGGGAGCCTGTCCGGTTGAGGTGGCGCTCGGAGTGGCACTTGGACAATTTCGACAATAGCCGTGCCGAACTATCTCCCCTGCGTCCGGAGGCCCAGGTGGTACCACCCCTCCGGATACTTCCACCGGCGGGGTACGAGTTTTGGCCCGAAGATGTGCTTCGGGACTCGCAGCGTCGCGTGCGGGCCCTGTACCGGGACTTGGCCCGGGAGCTGAGGGAGCGCCTCCGGGAGCTTTAGGGGTAGGAGCCTTAGGCTTGTGAGAAAACCCCCGGGTTAGGACCCGGGTTGTATCTTTCCTGAAGCCCACCGGAGGGGGAGCGTGTCCTCCGGGTTTCCCGATAAATAAAGCTCCTTTCTGTTGATTGCTTTGTCTTATTTTTTCTTCTTGTATGGTCTGTGGGGCTCATCTTCAAAAGAATGAGCTATGTTTGTTCGTGGGTGACCCGGGGGCCCCCTGTCCCCCCCCGCCCACAGCGGGCCGAAGGAGGCCTCCGCGCGCTGTGGGGGTAACAGGGTCCCCGGGGGGAGCATAACCTGTAGGAGAAATATTTTCTAAGTTAGAAAATTGTAAAAACAGGATTTCCGAGGGAGGGACCTTCCGGGGTGCCCGGGGGCACCGGGAGAGGTTCATCCGGCCGCCGAGAGAGCGGGGAACCGGGAACAAGGCGCGGAAGGGGCTCATGAAAAGCCAATAAGACCTCCGGAGGGGAGCTTCCCGGGAGACTTCGTCCGGTCGCCGTGAGAACGGAGAACCGGGAACAATGTCTCCGGGGGAAAATATATCTGAGAAATCCATATCTTCGTAAAGCAATTGTCCGGTCGCCGTGAGAACGGGGAGCCGGAAATAAGGCCTCCGAGAGATAATCATCCGGTCGCCGTGAGAACTGGGAGCCGGGAATAAGGCCGCTGGGGACCAATCGTCCGGTCGCCGTGAAAACGGGGAGCCGGGAATAACGTCGACTCCCGGAGGAGGAAGGTAGATCCAATCAAGCCGCAAGGGGCTGATCTTCCGGTCGCCGTGAAAACGGGGAGCCGGGAATAACGTCGACTCCCGGAGGAGGAAATGCCCGAAGACGGGACATGAGTGTTTGGGCTGGGGACTAGTCTCCCAAAGTGACTCGTTACCACGGCCACTGTGACCGGGTTGCCGCTTACACCCTCAGTCCACGAGGGCTGATCGTAAGCCGCCCTACGGGAGTGCAGGCTCCGTTGTAGGGACTTGTTGGGGCTGGCCCACTTCCTCGCGGGGAGGGCATCCTCGCGGGGAGGGCATCCTCGCGGGGAGGGCTTCCTCACGGGGAGGGCACCGCCGCTAGGGGCGGTAATGAGAAAAACCTGCAATGAGACAGTTTGCAAAGCAAGACCTATGTATTGCTAATGAAATGAAGTACAGGGCCTCCCCCTGCGAAGCCGCGAAAGGGGAGGAAAATACAGCGTCCCTCCTCCCCCTCCGGCGTGAACGCCCCGGGGGAGGGGACATGCCCGTAAGGCTAAACATAGAACTTGCGAAATAAACGCATGTTCCACGTGTGCTTCAGCTCCTGCTCTTAAAGGTTGGAGAGCTTATAAGCCCCCAAGCCCAGGACTGCAGAGATCTTGCAGGGGCCCTCCCACTTGGGGGAGAGCCTACCCTGGGCTTGGGGGGCCTAATGCGCTTGAGGACAGGGTCCCTAAGGCGAAAAGGCCCTCAAGCAGCGACGACCGGGACCGGAAAGGGGGAAGCCCCTGTGGCGAAGACCAGAATCGAAGTGGAGGGGGCCCCAGTGGCCTTGACCGGAACCGGGAAGGGAGCAGGCCCTGTAACACCCGGGACCGGCGAGGGGGGAGCCCCCGCGGCGACATCCGGAACCGGGGAGCCCATGCGGGGGGAAGTCCACTGCGGCACGGGGGCTGCTCTGTCGATCGCCCCCGGTGCGGTACACGCGACGCGGGGGGCAGGACTGGCTCCCGGCGTAGGGTAAACCCCCGGCATGAAGTGGGCTCCCGGCCCCGGGAATAGGCCAAGAACGGGGTACCCCCTTGGTGCCATCGAAGTGCCTCTGCATCTTTTGCATCTGCAAATAAAAGACTAGAATTTGCGTTACGGCACAGGTAAGGCCCGTGCTTTTGGTGAAATATGGGCTGAGAATCTCCCTTCAGTTGGAGGCGTCGGATCCCCGGGGAACGCACGTGGAGCGACCTGAGGAGCAAAGCCTCGTACTTGGCGGCACTGCTGGCCCCGGGGATAGCAGGGCCTTCCGGAGGGTATTGCCGCGACGTCTGGTTCCAGGGGGGAGGCCTCCCCCCTGGGCGCCTCAATAATGTTGACGCTTCCGATCGTGGCGGCTGCGCGCTCATACAGAGCACGGGCCATGTCTTGGTCTCCCCGGACATTGATCACGCCATGCGGCCCGGGGATCTTCATGCAGAGGTGGTTTTGATGGGTGGCAGCCCCCAGCCGATTGACGGTGGTCCTCCCGATAATCGCGTTGTAGGAGGAGGGGAGGTCCACTACGTCGAAGCGGACCAGCTCGGTCCAGTAGTTCTCCGGGGCGCCGAAGGTCACAGGAAGATCTACCTTGCCCACGGGGTGGATCGCCTTCCCCGGGACAAAACCTTGTAGGGGCCCGGCTGCGGGCTGCAGGAGCTTCTCATCTACCTGCATCTCTTTGAAAGCCTTCAGGAATAGGACGTCGGCGGAGCTCCCACTGTCCACAAGGATGCGTGCCAGGTGACAGTTGTAGATTGTCGCGGAGACAATGAGCGCGTCGTCGTGGGGGAAGCGAACCCCCCGCGCGTATTTCA
Organism: Pharus latifolius; assembly: GCA_019359835.1. NCBI lineage: Eukaryota > Viridiplantae > Streptophyta > Magnoliopsida > Poales > Poaceae > Pharus > Pharus latifolius. The sequence goes on from CM033322.1 coordinate 68,721,949, forward strand.
TTTTGTGTTATGAGATCATGTTCTACATTTTGGTTTGCTCTTGTACATTGGATTAATTTACTATCGGTTAATAATCAATAAACCGATAGTGAAATACAATGCAAAATGATGTACTAAGATCATCTGTAATTGTTCTACGGGAAATCCTTTAGGGTCAATAACATTGTATTGTACTATCAGTTTCAATTTCCAAACCGATATGAAATTAATCTCTACTATCGGTTTATTGTTCATAACCAATAGTGATTTATACTATGTTATGAGCCCTTGTTCTTAATTTACTATCGGTTAGTAATAATAAAACCGATAGTGAACAATGCCAACACTCCAAACCCTAACATACATTGTATTTACTATCGGTTTGGTGGTTATGAACCGATAGTAAATATTCATATATTAGGTTATAACCTCGCACCATTTTTCCTCTAGTGCAACTGATCACATCCAAATACTCGCGCGCGGAAAACCCTAGCCTCCCCGACATTCGCTTTTTCGCGCCTCTGCGCCATCATTGCCAATCGTAGTTGGGTTCTCCACCGCTTCCGGCCACTGCATTGTGCCGCCGCCTCCGGCCACTCCACGAACGACTGTAAGTGCTCTTGACCAAACTGCTCGCGTCAATTGCTTAAATTTATATGCAATATTTCATATGTGGTTCAATTGATTAGAAATATAAAACTAGATGAAAATTCATGAACTACAAACTTGATAGCTATGAGAATTACAGACTTGATGAAAATCACTAGCAATTTGTCGTACAGTGTAGTCCACTATCGGTTTCTTATTTAGAACCGATAGTAAAGATCATAATCTGAATTAAGACTAACATAGTTAATTACTATCGGTTTCAATTCTCAGACTGATAGGAAATAGAGTATGTCATATCGGTTTGTTATTGTCAACCAATAGTACATTGAAAGGTCTGAACTTTGCAGAGTTCATATTTCATTTGTGAAAAGAATCAACTATTTCTCAAATCAAATACATTTGAAATGAAAATTTAAAGAAATGATTTTCATTGCATGAAATATATTTTTCTGATGAAATTTTCCAAATAGGATTAATTTTACAATCAAGAGTTATCAAATGACCTTTATGTTAAGCAAGAAGGTATCAGTTCGACAACCATTTGCAAATTGAGTTTACAAATCCACTTTAAATCTATTTTGAAGACCATGTTGATAGGAATTGATGATTTTTGGCCTTTTGAATGAAAATTTGACATTTTAACAAAAAGAGGTGGTTCATCATTGTCATTCCATTTTAGTTATGAACTTTGTCAGATACCTTTCTTCATATCAATTGATGGTCTGTTCATGGAATTTTAGGTAAAGCCATGTCGGCATCTTCCTCGGCTGATAGTAGTGATTCGGCAAGGGCGAACGTAGATGACGCTGCCACGTCCCAGTGCAAGAGAAAGGTGCGAGGCGCGACGATGTTGGGCCATTTGGCCAAACGCGCAGATCTTTCATGTGAGTTCAACCAGTTCGGGAGACCGATCGGGAAGAACGCCGGCCACTATGCTGCCTATGTTGGTTTGTTGGCGAAGGAAAGGGTGAAGATCACCGTCCAGAGCTGGAAGGACGTTAAGGCCGACGAGAGGGATAGGCTGTGGGCGGAAGTGAAGGTAAAATTAATCAAAATCACCGAACTCTTGAGTAATCACATTCCCTTGGTTTATCCCAGAGATTAGGTAAGTCCTGCTTATATGCACCATTTGAAACAGGCCAAGTGGAACATCCCCGACGATGGTCCCAAGATAGCTTGCTTGAAGGACATGAACAACACGTGAAAAACCTTCAAGAGCGTCATCGTCAGTACCTTCCTCGCTAAAGGCAAATCTCCATGCGAGAAGTACCCCTTCATAATGGAGGAGGTATGGGAGCAATTCACCCAACAGAAGGGGACCCCTGAGTTCAAGGTATGTATATGGTTCCTTTGCTTGGTTACACCATTGTATGCAGTAACCAGCGGTGCATTAATTTTCTTGTTTCTGGTACGAAGGCCCTCAGCGAGAAGAACAAGGCAATCCAGAGGAGGAACGACCACCCACACCGGATCGGCTCTCGCGGCTATGCGGGGAAGGAGGAGCAGTGGAAGAAGGCTGAAGACGAGGCGTCGAATTTCGTCGACTCCCCTGACCTACCACTCTCCGAGATCCGCGATCCGCGATGCAAGCGCTAGTGGCTGGCCAGAGGGACCGTGTCGACCACGGGGACTGTGGAGTTCCCAAACCACAGCGACTCGTAAGTTGGCTAACTTCCTGGTTGGAATCATAGAGTGTGGTAGAAAAGACAATGATCACTAGTGTGCGCACAAGTTTGTATATATTTTTTCCTCACAATGGAGAGCTTTGAATGTAACAGATCTCTTGCTCGAAGGAGGCGACCGAGGGATTGTTCACTCCCCATAGGGAGAACGACATCCTTACCCAGGCTCTAGGGAACAAGGAGCATCCAGGGCGGACGCGAACCGTGGGGGTGTCGTGCCATGGAAGGAAGGCTTCTCGGAGCCCGGGCAAAAGGCGAAGAAGGCTCGCAGCTGGAAGGAAAGGGAAGTAGAGTTGTCTCAGATGATACGGGCAGATGTGACTGCACAATTCGCGGACATGTTCGCTCAAATGAACGAGAAGTATGAACGCCTCAGCCGAGTTGTGCAGTCCAAGGGTTTAGATCCAGCTGCCGAGGTCGACGCTGCCAGGCCGAGTAGTTGCGGCTCGAAGGTTCACGTGGATGCGGTGGACCTGATTGAGGTATTGCAACTCTTGAGCTATATATGCAGTTCAGTTGATGCCACTCCCGTTACATTAGAACTGTTTCGCTAACCTGTTATAATTGTTGCAAATTGTAGAAGCCAGAGAGATGTAGCCTATTGATCAACATAGGCGACAAACCTGTAGTGGTTCCAAACGAGGTCGTATATCAGTCTTGGGAGGATGTCTGGATCCACTGCGTACCTCTGGAGCCTGGATTCGCAAAGGTACAGGTGGACATGGCCCTCCCAGGCTACAGCTCTTTTCCATTGCCCGTCCCAACGGACGAAATGTGGACAATCGGCCAGGCATTGGGCTCGTACATACAGTGGCCCAAGAAGGGTGTTAGATTACATGAGGTAAACTGTGGGACCCTCATTTGAGGAATCCGGTGGCAACCGCCCAGGTGGGTTGCACTCAGAAATGGCACATTGCAGCTCACAGCAACAAGATGCATTATATAAAAATGCGAGTAATTAAAAACAAGTGCTGATCACAGGGACCAACATTACAATAATTTAGCGCCAAAATGACGCACTTAAATGTTGATACAAATTTAAAGAGTTTTCGACACAAAGGTCGGTACAAAATGAAACAGTTATAATAAGCAAAAGGACTTCATCAGTCTTCTTCTTTAGCAACAGCGGTGTTGCACGGGCCTTTTCCACATCGAACTCCACCTTGGTACGTAACCCTCTAACAAGCTGGGTCTTCAGTTTCTTCTTCTTGTTCCACATTGGGTTCAAGTCCGTAGGACTCAGGGTCGATGAATCCTTCTTCTAAATTTGTTTGTAAAAGCAAGGGTGAGCACATTGTCCACATGGTGCTCAACAAGTCCCAAGTAAGAATGCATGTACATATAGATGAGGGGGAATTTCTCAAAGAATAGCTCTTTGGCTTTATATATGTATATAGAATAGATTTTCACACACAGCTTTGAAGAAAAGGTCTTTATTTTCGAAAGCGAGGCTTTTGAAATCCTAAGCTAGGTTTTCAGAAAATGTTGTGTGTGGCGGTCTTTCATGAGTCACCACTTTATTCAGATTTTGTGAAAAACCTTCCAAAAGCTACTTGTGCTGCATCGATGTGGATAGAATCCACCACGCGCAGACTCTATGACCTGGGAGCTCAGAGTATCCGATACTTTTTAAACTTTGCAAAGGTGTACCACCTTAATCCACCGATCATTCGGCTTTCAAGTCGGTACCTCTCCATGCGACTTTTACGCATGTGACAAGGCTGAGATGACACAACAATTTACAGTCCTAGCATTAACTATTCCCTGCCCGGTAAATAGACAGTTAAGTCTCAAGTACCGTTGTGGGTCCTCCCCACTGCCTTACTTCCTAGCCTAGGTTTATGTTCCCGCAAGACAAATAGCCTCTTTTGATTACAGTCGCGCACGACTTAATCTGGCATAGGGCGTCTTCCTTCTTTCCACCTTTTCCTGTCATGATTTTTCTGAACTCACATCACTCATGGCCTTCTGCGGCCCACCAGCTCTCGCAAGAAACTGGATCGACAACCATTGCAGGGAAAAGCTAATACTAAAGAAAGCTACTAAGTTGCGCCCGTCCCATAACCGGGCAAGTGGTTGGTACGTTTTTCATGCCGCACGGAAGTACAACGCAAGGTTCTAGTCCTTATGAATCTTTAGTGAGGAGTCTTTCACATTCCCAGTGCGCACACAGCACCATCCAATCAAACCATCCTCACTATCGATTCCAATCACATTTTCTTTCTCAAAAAGGGGTTTTGAACATGCTTTTCTCATATGTGACCATTCAACATTTAACATGTAATCTTGAGCATAGCAGAGCCTAAGCATGATATTCTAGGGTGACCAAATCAGGTGAGTAAACACGGTGGTCTGGACATGAACTGAGCTACTGGACAGTGATCTTGGCATTGGAATATCTCTTGATTCAGGTCGATTCAGAAGACGAGCTAGTAGACAATATTGCTCAGGGTACTGGGATCTATCTAAGGGACAAAGTGACCGAAGCTAGATCGGCCGGTGAGGAATTCCGGCGACCGGCGCTGGAGTAGACGGCATGTAAATTAGGGGTTTTCGATTCAGGGACTTTGAACTCGATTGCTTGCTCAGGGAGTGATAGGGTGAGGTGAGGGAGCTATTGGTGAAGCCAATTTGGTCGGGGGACAGTCGGAGAAGCTCGGCGACGAGAACCAGTTCACTGGTGGCGCGCAAATTGGGGAAAGCCTCAATCTTGGCTCCATTTTGAAATCTAAACTCATAGGCCTGCTAAAGGGAGTGTGGTGAACAGTTTCTTGTGTTGGCACGAGGGCTAATTTGGATCGAATCGGGCAGCATTGAGGAAACAGGGGATTTGGGCTTTTCCAGTGATTGCCGGCGTTGAGGTTCGCCGGGGGCCAATTAAATGACATGATACGGAGAGGGGGATGAGAGTAACTCACTGGTGGCCTTGGTTTGGAGTGAGAAGCTACGGGCGAAGCTGGCGACGGTGGCCTCAAAAGCAGCTCACCGGAGAAGAAAGCGCTCACGACGGCGCTGAGGAACTTGGCTGCTCTTTGGTGGTGGAAGCTTGAAGCTTGCAGCTGCGGGGTGGTGTGACGAGATGCTGCGGTTGAGGGGGGGCTTATATAGGCGAGGGACTGAGCTCTCGGGAGTTGAGGCAAATCAAACCAGATGCACGTGACTGACATCGGAGACTGGACCGAGACGACGTTGGGACGCGGCAACGACTCTGCCAGGCGAGAGGAATCACGGCAAATCTGGCTGGAGCAGGGCGACAAGATCACTGGCTTCGGCATGGCTGCAACGTGGCGTTGCTTTGCTGCTGGTGGAGCACGCGTGCGAGCGGGGAAGATCACGGCACAGCGCGCGTGAGGTGCTCCACGGTGGCGGCACGGTTGTGTGCAGGTGGTGGCTACGTGGCTGCGCGGGAAAACCTCATCGGCGTCGAGTTCAGCGGCGAGGCAAAGCGGCGGGGCACTGGTCGAACTGCACTTGTCATTGTCGAAAATGGCACAGGGGCCTGGTTGCAAAGTTTGGGCTGATTTGCGAAGGTTTGGACTAAACTGCGAGGATTCTGGTTCGGGAACTTGGGCCTATTTGTAAATCTGGAGATCTGGAGGGCTGATTTGAATTTTGACTTTGCAGATGAGTGTTACCAAAATACTTGGACTCATCCAGCAGGGAAAATGGCAAAATCCGATATGATCTGAGGGTTTCAACAAAAATAGAAAATAGGGTAAAATAGGGTAATTAGGGTTTGACAATTTTGTCAGGGCTGAAACTAGGGTTTCGGTTGAGATTTTTGAGTTCTTCCAGAAGGGAAAAACATTCAGAAAAATGAAAGAAAGATAATCACTTGATCAGATTTGAATTTGGAGATCATCCGGGACTTTTAGCCTTTTTGGGCTTTCTGAAAATTCTGAAAAGGACTAAAATAGGGTACTCTTGGACTGAAAGGTGAAAATGATCTGGGAGATGAAGTTGAGCTGCCAACTTTTTAGGTTAAGGTAGTGGCATACCTAAGATCATGATTCTGAGATAAGAGATCAAAATAGGGTTGAGACATCAGGGATTCCAATGAAGATATGCTGACTCGCAAGCAGAAAAGATAGCCAAAAACTGGGATGTCACATAAACCCTAGCCATTCTAGCTTACAACTCAGTTAATATACTCAATTTGCAAAATCTAACTTATGCGTTCGTACTTAAAGTGGACGATGGATACCAGCTCACTTCCTGAGGACACCACCCCCGGCACAATGCATGACCGAGCTCCTTCAGCCCCCATGCCTCCTCCGACGGCCTCAAACCCTTCGCCATCAAATGAGGCCGGCGGCACCGCGCCCCAACCTTCGAAGGTATACACTCACTCCCCGCCCAAGGCAAGGGCAAGGCCAAAGGCAAGGCCAAACAAAGTGTGGGACCCTCATTTGAGGATTCCAGTGGCAATCGCCCAGGTGGATTGCACTCAGGAAAGGCACATTGCAGCTCACAACAACAAGATGCATTATATAAAAATGCGAGTAATTAAAAACAAGTGCTGATCACAAGGACCAACATTACAATAACTTAGCGCCGAAATGACGCACTTAATTGTTAATACAAATTAAGGAGTTTTCGACACAAAGGTCGGCACAAAATAAAACAGCAACGATAAACAAAAGGACTTCTTCAGTCTTCTTTCTCTGCAGCGGCGGTATTGCTTGGGCCTTCTCCACATCGAACTCCACCTTGGTGCATAACCCTTTAACCGGATGGGTCCTCAGTTTCTTCTTCTTGTTCCACATTGGGTTCAAGACCATAAGATTCAGGGTCGACGAATCCTTCCTCTAAATTTGTTTGTAAAAGCAAGGGTGAGCACATCGTCCACATGGTGCTCAACAAGTCCCAAGTAACAATGCATATATATATAGATGATGGGGAATTTCTCAAAGAACAGCTCTTTGGCTCTGTGTATAATTATATAATAGATTTTCACATGCAGCTTTAAAGAAAGGTCTTTATTTTCGAAAGCGGGGCTTTTGAAATCCTAAGCTAGATTTTCAGGAATGTTGTGTGTGGCGGTCTTTCATGAGTCACCACTTTACTCAGATTTTGTGAAAAACTTCCAAAAGCTACTTGTGCTGCATCGACGTGAATAGAATTCACAGCGCGCAGACTCCATGACCTGGGAGCTCAGAGTATCTGATACTTTTTAAACTTTGCAAAGGTGTACCACCTTAATCCACCAATCATTCGGCTTTCAAGTCGGATCAGCTTCATGCGACTTTTACGCATGTGACAAGGCCGAGATGACACAACAATTTACAGTCCTAGTATTAACTATTTCCCTGCCCGGTGAATAGACAGTTAAGTCTCAAGTACCGTTGTGGGTCCTCCCCACTGCCTTACTTCCTAGCCTGGGCCTATGCTCTCGCAAGACACATAGCCTCTCTTGATTACAGTCGCGTACGACTTAATCTGGCTTAGGGCGTCTTCCTTCTTTCCACCTTTTCCTCTCATGATTTTTCTGAACTCACATCACTCGTGGCCTTCTGCGGCCCACCAGTCCTCGCAAGAAACTGGACTGACAACCATTGCAGGGAAAAGCTAACACTAAAGAAAGCTACTAAGTTGCGCCCGTCCCATAAACAGGCAGGTGGTTGGTACGTTTTTCATGCCGCATAGAAGCACAACACAAGGTTCTAGTCCTTATGAATCTTTAGTGAGGAGTCTTTCACATTCCCAGTGCGCACACAGCACCATCCAATCAAACCATCCTCACTATCGATTCCAATCACATTTTCTTTCACAAAAAGGGGTTTTGAACATGCTTTTCTCATATGTGACCATTCAACATTTGTCATATAATCTTTAAGCATAGCATAGCCTAAGCATGATAATCTAGGGTAACAAGGGTGCAGGGATATTCAATGTCAAAAGGGGCTTTACAATCATTTAGGTCATATCTAGTCATTTTATTGAAACCTAATTCTTATTTGAATCTAAGGCATGCATATACTGGAAAACAGTTAACATACTCCATTTCAAAATAGCAGGTGAGACATGATCAAGGGTTTGAGACTTGCCTTGCAGTGACGGGTCTAGCTGCTCAAATGAATCTTCAGGGATCTCCTCTGCTCCTTCAACGTCTGGTTCCACGACGGGTACAAACAACACATACATACCATATAAGCATACAAGCACTAGAAAATAATACGTAAATACATCATGCATGCAGGGGAAATGGTTTAGACAAGGTCACTTGACATTGGTTGAAGAGATGGGTTCAAAGGGCTTGAATGTCGAAGGGCTCACATTCGACTCATGGCTTGACATTGCCCTAAATCGGTTCTAGGTTTGTTTTCTGGAGATGTGATAGTAGGGAATGTTGTAGAACATGGCTCAAAAGGCTTAGTGGACAAAGTGGCATTTCAATTGCTCAAAAGAAACAAGTCCAAATCATCCAATGCCACAGGTGGACATGCACTGACATAGTGTTAGACATGGCCAGAAACTAGGGAATTGCATAACTTTTGACTCAGGACTCCAATTGATGCACAACTTTGTCTGGGGTTTAGGCATTGATATCAGCTACAAAACTCTCAACAGGCTCAAGGGCTGAAAGTGGCCGGAGGGTGGCCAAATCCGGTGAGCAAACACGGTGGCCTGGACATGAACTGAGCTACTGGACAGCAACCTTGGCATGGCTATAACTTTTGATTCAGGTCGATTTAGAGGTCGAGCTAGTAGACAAAATTGCTCAGGGGGTTGAGATCTATCTAAATGACAAGGTCTCATCGGCTGGTTTGGCCGGAAAACGAACTCCGGTGATCGGGGCCGAAGACGAAGGCACCGATTTGGGGGTTTTCGTTCCAGGGCGTTTGAACTCAATTCAACGCTCGGGAAGCATCTAGGGGCTGTCACAAGGCTATTGGTGCACTCAATTTTGCCAGAGATCGGCTGGAGAAGCACAGCGGCGTGCTCCGGCGAACTACCGAGGCTCGAACATGGAAATCCGGCGCTCGGGGCAAAATTGGTGAATCCAAGCTTGCAGGTTTGTTCCTCCTAGCTCACTGATCAATATCCTCTACAGGCACGAGGATCAATTTGGCTTGAATCGCTCGGCATTGCGGGAACAGGGGATTTCGGTTTTCCGGTGATTGCCGGCGTTGAGGTGCGCCGGGGACCAATTGATGGCTATGAAACGTACAGGGGAATGAAAGGAGCTTACTGGTGGCGTTGGTTTGGAGGGGGAAGCTTCGGGCGAAGCTGGCACCGTGAGCTCCAGAAACTGCTCGCCGGAGAAGATGAGCTTCGCGGCGGCGCTGAGGACTCGGTTGCTCTCGGGTGCTAAGACTAAGGCAAGGAAGCTGTGGGGTGGTGTGAGGAAATGCTGGGCAAGGGAGGGGGTTTATATAGCCGTGGATGAGGCTCTCGGGAGCAGCAGCAATCGCCGGGGAAGATCTTCCTTCTGGCGCTGGGGCGGTCATCGATGCACTTTGGGACACGGCGGGGCTCTGCCAGAGACGGTGAATCGCGGGATATCAGGATTCGGTCAGGGTGGTGGCGATGATCTACGGGATGGTGGCCAAATGGCGTAAAGCTCCTGGCAGCAGCAGCAGCAGCACGCGCGCGCGGGGAAGAAGGTGGCACAGTGGGGCTTGAGCGCTCCACGGTGGCGGTACAGCTGCGCACGGCTGGTGGCTACGTGGCCATGAGGTGGCAGCGCGGCGAACCTCGCCGGCGACGAGTTCAACGGCGCGGCAATTTGGCGGTTGCTGGTTGAAAACTTCACAGGGACCTGGTTGTAAACTTTGGACCTATTTGCAACGATTTGGACTGATCTGTGAAGATTTTGGCTCGGGAGTTTGGGCCTATTTGCAATTCTGAAGATCTGAAGGGCTGATTTGAATTCTGATTTTGCAAATGAGTGCTACTAAATGTCTTGGACTCATCCAGCAGGAAAAATGATGAAATCCGATAACATCTGGCGGTTTTGACAAAATTCGAAAACAGGGTAATTAGGGTTTGAACTTTTGTCGAGGCTGGAACTAGGGTTTTGGTCGAGATTCTGGGATTCTTCCAGACGGGAAAAATGTTCAGAAAAATGAAAGAAAGGTTATCACTTGATCAGATTTGGATTTTGAGGTGATCTGGGACTTTTAGCCTTTTTGGGTTTCCTGAAACTTCTGAAAAGGACTAAATTGAAACGCTTTTGGATTGAAATGTGAAAACGATCTGGTCAATGAAGTTTAGCAGCCAACTTTTTAGGTTAAGGTAGTGGCATACCCAAGATCAAGATAGGGTTAAAATATCAGGGTTTCCAAAGAAGTTATGCTGATTCGCAAGCAGAAAAGATAATCAAAAACTGGGGTGTTACACAAAGCCAGCCGGGTATGTTCAAAAACGGGTTCCCACTCGTGTCGGAGTACCTTCTGCGCAATATGACTCAAATAACCAGAAGTCTCCACGAGTGGTACCTGACCCGGTCTAGGCGCCACATCAACTTCTTGGTTCACTTCAGGCCAGGTCATTTTCACCGTGAGGCCGGGAGCATATCGGTGGCCCACGAGGATTTGTTCGACCTGCTCAACTGGTGGGAGCTTGATATGTCCATCATACGGACTGGAGTCCTATGAGTTTGCTGTGGTCTGAAGTTATCACAGTTCATTTCATAAATCTAATCACTTTGTATGCACTATTTACTAATGTCTACTTTGCATCCAGGTGCATGTATAGGCTGGCGTCGATGAGGGCATGTGACAAGTTGGGTATCCTCGACCCAGACAAAATAAGCCTCATGATGCTAGAGCGACCAATCACATGTGGAGGAATACATATCGAGGGCACTACTAGTGCAGCAGGACCGAGAGTTCATCCTTGCGCCGTACCACCAAAGGTTAGTGCATTTCCTACTAATTTAACTCATTCTTGTATGTTACGCCTAACATATGTATGAAACGGTTCGCTTATATATGCAATGTAGGGGCCACTGGGTCCTTGCCATCATTTGCCCATGGATGAATGAGGTCTATTACCTCGATTCGATGAGTGACAAGGTGGTGCATGTTTTCACCCTCACATGGCACATAGACGCGTAAGTAACACAGTTGTTTTAAATTTTTCTCTAACTAGCTAATTAATGATAATATATTAACCGGCAATGCTAAATTAAATACAGGGCTTTCAAAAATTATGTTAGTGCTGGAGGGAGGCATGACATGTCGAAGGGCACAACAATTTCTTGGAAAGAATATGAGGTAATTAATACGGATGGAAGTACTCATGATGAGTTTTAATTTAAGCTTAATTAGTTTTTTCGAGTTAATGTGGGTTTATGTCTTTGCATATGCAATTATCCCAGTACCATTAGCAGCCACAATCGTGGGAATGTGGCTTCTATGTCATGAGATTCATGTATGACCTGATCAGGAGAAACTTTGCCCAATTCCCTAAGGTAACCATTTTTCCTGACTCAAAGTCGAACATTAATTGGATGTGACGTACGTTCCTAACTTCATACACGCATATATGCAGAGCGCCATGTTGAAAGAGCAATATGAGTTGCCTCAATTGAAGGAGCTGCGAACAATTTGGCCTCAATATGTCATGGAAGAAGTGGCTATCAACGATCGATTGTAACTGACTTGTGTAATATATATTGAATATGTTGATTGTTGTATTTGTGAATAAACTCAATATGTAAATAGATTCATTGATGTATTTGTGAATAAACTCGATCAATATGTGAATAAATTCAATCTGTCCAATGCATGTGTATATTACTGTATTAGCGTATTTGTGAACAAATTCAATATGTGAATATTGATGTATTTGTAAATATTGGTGTATTTGTGAATGATCCAATGTATCTCTGTATTGTTGTATGTATATGTGAAAGATTCCAGTACTAACCGTGTCGAGTACATAACCGATAGGAAAAACTACACAGTACTATCGGTTATATACTACAACCGATAGAATAAATATTCCAGTACTATCGGTTCATATACTACAACTGATAGAATAAAGTTTCCAGTACTAATTGTGTCGAGTACCTAATCGATAGAAAAAACCTACACAATACTATCAGTTTAGATCTGAGCCGATAGAAAAAACCTACACAATACTATCGGTTTAGATCTGAGCCGATAGAAGAAATAGTCGTTAGCGATTAGTGAACGTTGGGAATGTAGATGTTTTACTAACGGTTTTCAACCGATAGAAGTGTGCTACGTTTCTACTATCGTGCCGATCACTATCGGTAAGAGAACCGATAGTAGAGTGGAATTTTAACCGATAGTGAAAAGCATTTCTGTAGTAGTGCCTCCATCTATTTAATTATAGATCGCAATGGTGAGCACTTTCATCCTCAGCAAGTCATAGATAAGAGTATATACATATAGTAGATATGTTATGAACCTATGATGTTAGGGAGAAGAGGGAAATGTTCAAAATACTTTTCTTTCTTTCTTTTCACATCTCATGCTCATGGTAGCACTTTTCATAACATATCATTGCTATTCATGTTCACTATTTATAGCACTACCGCGACACGTCGACACACGACAACCCACGGCTGATGAGGTCATCCCAACACGTGTTGCACCTTCGCATGTAGACCAAAGATCTGACCAAGAATACAATGGACCGATCACTCGACGTCGTGCAAAGAATCTACAACAAGAGGTGACTTCACTCCTTGCTGAAATTGACATAACAAATGATGAGAATTTTATACTACCTAAAAGTTCTACACTTTTGCTACTTAGGTTCACATACGAGGAGATAGAAGATGGTCCAGCTAAGAAGGCCTACGTGGAGGACATGGTGGATAAGGAAGATTGTGTGGAGGCAAACATGGGTGCTGCCCAAAGTTGAGACGTGTCATGTGACAAGTACTGCAACTTTCACAAGTCGTACGACACAATATTTTGACGTTTCTGGATGCATAATTCACATGGATGGAAAGCTTATCGAGTCTACTTTCCAACGCAACAAACGGCTCGTCTTTTTGGACTTCCCAATTAGGAGTAATCACCATTTTAGTGCTGGCTGCACAGAAGTCAAACAGCCGCGCGCGAATTACTTCGTGGTGACCTTTCAGCTAGCTTATCTTCAGAGTCTTAAGAGTCTTTTCACACCTAACTAGAGGGGTGGTTCTCTAGTATGAATATCCACTATGTATTGTGTTAAGGGGAATTATTTTTGGAGAAGCAAATACCGATCCCTTTTGTTCAACTGTGTGCTAACAATTTCCGAGAGTGATCTCTACCCCTTTGCTCTTGTGATTTCCTCGCGAAATTACAGAAGCGGTCACATGATCGACTTCCAATCGGTGCTCTTGCTCCGTTTGATTGCAGGTTGTGTTGGTTGGTTTCATAAGAGTGTGGTTGGACGAATCCTCGATTCAGGTTGCCGTATTGCGACAGTGGTTGGCTTCGAGTTTTATTTGTCAGGTTGCACTAGTTATCTTGGCTGTTTTCAGTAAGTTATCATGTTCATGATCCTACGCCGTGAAGATCAGGACCAAAGGACGCATCATCTGGTATCAGAGCTTTCGTTGCCACGGTAGGATTCTTTACCCTTAGCTACATATATTTGTGTTCTGTCCTATCCACTAAAAAGCCTTAAAAAAATTGTTTTAGCCGTTCTTCAATCTGTTATTTTGGTGAGTTTAGTTAAGTTTCTGTCCATTAGAGTCTTTGTTCTTGTTGCTGATCATAATTCCCTTTGCGTGTCCCTTGAGCCATTTATCTGTCCATATCATTTGTATCTACATTTGAAAACCAAAAAAAAAAAGAGTATTAGTCCATTTCCTCCTTCGCGAAAACTTTGCTCTAGCCTCTGGTTGTGCTGAGATTATATGTTCAAGTTGTGCAAGTGCTATATCTGTTAGTTGCTTTCAGTTTGTTAAAAAAAAAAGTAAAAAAAAGTAAAAAAAAAAAAAGAGTTGAGAAAGAAGTGAAAGAACAGATTGTATTGTTTATATGCACAAGTGTTGAAATCTCAAGAAAAAAAACGTTGTGCAACCAGATTGCTATCCATCTTTGGTGAAATTTTGCTAGGTATATCTCAAGAACCATCAATCCCTAGCATAATCCTTGTTTGCATCAAAATCAGAATTTCCTTTGAGTGTGAGTTGCTCATATACATCATTCCTAACTTGTGATCAGTGCTAGACATTGGGCTGCTAGTTTTGATTGTTACTTAGCTTTACAATATCTGAAATTCAGATTGTTATTTGTGCATCATTCCCTACCAAGCTCCACAAAGAAACCATCGTAGACAGAACACTGGTCGTGTATTCGTCTAACCATCACTTACCACCACACATATACTTCTGTAATTTTCAGGGAAAGCATAAGAGCTTCAGTTGGTAAGAGAAGGTGAGGTTGAGAGATCCACAAATTAATTTTCAGACATATACTTGCTGCTCGTGTTCACTAATAGTGCAGGAAGGATGTCCAAAGAACCAGAGATTGATGATTGTGTCACAATGGCACAATTCAATGAGCTGAGACAAAGATTGGAGGAGAGACAAGAGAGAATGTCCGAAGATCTTCAAGCTCTTCTAGCTCAGCTTCGAGATCAAGGACGTGGTGCCAACAGTACAGCTAACCAAGATGAAGAAGTAGATGAAAATGATGACGAAGTTGCTGCCCAACCTCCAATACCACCGCGAGCACGAAGAGATCGAGCTGCTGCCCGAGCCATGAGACCCCCAGGTCCAGGTCGTGGGAATGGGGAAGAAGCTTTTGGTCGTGGAAGAGGAAGAGGTCGCGGCCAACGAAATGAAAACGCTGCTGAATTTGAAGATGAATCAGATGAAGATGACCCCTACCAGCCCAAAAATAATGGTAATCGCCGTCGAGGCCATAACCAACGTCGTCGGGCCGAGGACGAGAGGTTTGGTAAGCTAAAATTCACCATGCCAAAATTTAATGGTGAATCTGATACTGAAGCCTATCTCTCATGGGAGTTGAAGGTTGATAAGATTTTTCGCTTGCATAACTACTCTGAAGAGAAGAAGATAGCAATGGCTGCTCTTGAGTTGGAAGATTATGCCCTAATCTGGTCGGAACAAGTCCTGAATGAGCGAGAAGACGCTGGAGAAGGTGTTGTTGCTACCTGGGCTGAAATGAAAAGGGAAATGCCAGCGAGATTTGTCCCTAAGCATCACCGTCGTGATCTTTTTAACAAGCTGCAAAATTTGAATCAAGGAAGTCTCTTAGTTGAAGGATATTATAAAGAAATGGAGAAGGCTATGATCAGGGCCAATGTAGTCGAAGATGAAGAGCAAACTATTGCACGCTTAATGTCGGGATTGCATCGCAACATTCAACGAATTGTTGAATTTCAGCCATATCGCACACTTATTGAATTGGTACACCAAGCTACTAAGGCTGAGCGTCAATTGCAGCAAGATACTAAGTCAAGTAGAGCTGGTTCATTCGGTACAAAGGTGACAACAAATGGAAACAAGTTTACCCCAAGGTTTGCTGAAGGCCGAGCTACCACCACAAGTGCAAATGGTGGTACACACTCTAATACTCACAGAGATATCAGCAGCAAAACCACAGCTGCTCCAAGTGCAACGAAACCCACTTCATCAGCAACCTCATCAGTCAGTTCTACAGCCCGAAGTAGCCAAATTCAGTGCTTCAAGTGTGGAGGCCGTGGTCATGCTATCAAGGAGTGTCCAAACAACCGTGTGGTACTTGTTAATGACCTAGGGGAGTATGAATCAGCAAGTGAAGAAGAACAAGATGCTGATGAAACACCATTAGAAGAAGCACAAGAAAATGATGGCGAAAAATATTGTGAATTTGAGAGAGGGACTGCTCTTGTAGTCACTCAAATCTTGAGTGTGCAGCTGAAAGAAGATGAAAATGGACAGCGCCATAATCTCTTTCAAACAAGAGCCAAAGTTGAAGACAAGATATGCATGGTGATCATTGATGGTGGAAGCTGCCATAATCTTGCAAGCAAAGAGATGGTTGAAAAGCTTGGATTGAAGTTGCTACGACATCCTCACCCATATCATGTGCAATGGTTGAATGATTCTGGTTCCATCAAGATTGCACACAAAGTGAAAGTATCATTCAAGATTGGTGAATATGTTGACACCATGGAATGTGACGTGGCACCCATGACAGTGTGTCATCTACTATTAGAAAGGCCATGGCAATATGATCGTTTATCCCAACATTGTGGCCGCACAAACAATTTCACAATCAAGTGGAAGGGAAAGGACTTGGTTCTTAAACCTATGACGCCTCAACAAATCATGCCTGAACATTTGCACAAGAATTCAGAAGTGAAGGTGATTAGTGAGAGTGAAAAACAGCAACAGAATATGAATGCCCTCCACAAATCAGTGAGTGAGCGCCACAAGCCAAATATGAAAGGTAAAAAGAAGATAGAGGGAGAGAATTTAGTCATGATAGCCACCACATCTGAAATGAGAGATGTGAGGAATCACCCAGACCAAGTACTCATTGTACTTGTGTACAAAGACACATTGCTTTTAGCTAATGACATAACATCTCTTCCTAGTGCTATGTCTCATCTTTTGCAGGATTACCAAGATATTTTTCCAGAAGAATCACCTGGTGGACTTCCTCCTTTGCGTGGCATTGAGCACCAAATTGATCTCATTCCGGGAGCTGCACTACCTAATCGGCCACCATACCGCACCAACCCTGAAGAAACCAAGGAAATACAAAGGCAAGTGCAAGCACTTTTAGATAAAGGTTATGTGCGAGAGAGTTTAAGTCCATGTGCTGTCCCTGTGATCTTGGTGCCAAAGAAAGACGGTTCTTGGAGAATGTGTGTTGATTGTAGGGCCATCAATAAAATAACTGTTCGTTATCGTCATCCTATTCCTAGGCTTGATGATATTCTTGATGAATTGAGTGGTTCTATGATATTTTCTAAAATTGATTTGAGAAGTGGTTACCATCAAATAAGAATGAAAGTTGGAGATGAGTGGAAAACTGCTTTCAAAACAAAATTTGGATTGTATGAATGGTTAGTTATGCCTTTCGGTTTGACAAATGCACCTAGTACATTCATGAGATTGATGAATCATGTTTTGAGAGTATTCATAGGAAAATTTGGTGTTGTTTATTTTGATGACATCTTAATTTACAGCAAGACATTTGAGGAGAATATTGATCATATTCGACAAGTTTTGGCTGTGCTTAGAAAGGAGAAATTGTTTGCTAACCTAGAGAAGTGCACATTTTGTACAGAACAAGTTGTGTTTCTTGGCTTTGTTGTTTCAGGTCATGGAATTCAAGTTGATGAGTCAAAGGTGAAAGCAATCAAGGAATGGCCAACTCCTGTGAATGTAAGCCAGGAAGCTCATGCAGGAGGACTGATGGGTCACTTTGGATGGAAAAAGACCTACGAGCTGCTGGCCGATCATTTCTATTGGCCAAAGATGAGAAGGGACGTGGAGAGATATGTGCAACGCTGCAACACTTGCCACAAAGCTAAGTCAAAACTGAAATCCCATGGTTTATATACTCCATTACCTATTCCTAGTGTACCTTGGGAAGACATTAGCATGGACTTTGTTTTGGGTTTAACTCGGACAAAGAGGAGGATGGATTCCATTTTTGTAGTGGTTGATAGATTTTCCAAGATGTCACATTTTATACCCTGTCATAAAAGCGATGATGCTTCCCATGTCGCCTCTTTATTTTTCAGGGAAACTGTGAGATTACATGGCATGCCAAGAAAAATTGTTTCCGATCGTGATGCAAAGTTCATGAGTTACTTTTGGAAGACGTTATGGGCAAAGCTTGGAACGAAGTTGCTGTTTTCGACAACTTGTCATCCGCAAACAGATGGACAAACAGAAGTGGTGAATAGGACACTCTCCATGTTGCTGCGGACAATGATCAAGAAGAACTTGAAAGAGTGGGAAGAATGCTTGCCGCATGTGGAATTTGCTTATTACAGGGCTATCCACTCCACTACGAACATGTGTCCTTTTGAAGTTGTTTATGGATTCAAACCAATTGCTCCTATAGATTTGTTGCCGCTGCCATTGCAAGAAAGGAGTAACATGGAAGCCTCTCAGCGTGCTGCATATATAAAGAAGATACATGAGAAGACGAAGGAAGAAATCGAGAAGAAAACCAAGTACTATGCTGAGAAGGCAAACAAGAACAGAAAGAAGATGATATTCAAACCCGGCGATTTAGTTTGGATACATCTACGCAAGGAGCGTTTTCCTGAGAAACGCAAATCAAAGCTGATGCCACGAGGAGATGGGCCATTCAAAGTTTTGGCCAAAGTCAATGACAATGCATACAAGATTGAGCTTCCTGGAGACTATGGTGTTAGCACGACATTCAATGTTGCTGATCTCACACCGTTCTTTGGCTCGGAAGAATCAGAGTCGAGGAGGACTCCTTGTCAAGAGGGGGAGGATGATGAGGTCATCCTAGCACGTGTTGCACCTTCGCATGTAGACCAAAGATCAGATCAAGAATACAATGGACCGATCACTCGACGTCATGCAAAGAATCTACAACAAGTGGTGACTTCACTCCTTGCTGAAATTGACATTACAAATGATGAGAATTTTATACTACCTAAAAGTTCTACACTTTTGCTACTTAGGTTCACATACGAGGAGATAGAAGATGGTCCAGCTAAGAAGGCCTACGTGGAGGACATGGAGGATAAGGAAGATTGCGTGGAGGCAAACATGGGTGCTGCCCAAAGTTTGAGACGTGTCATGTGACAAGTACTCCAAGTTTTACAAGTCGTACGACCCAATATTTTGACGTTTCTGGATGCATAATTCACATGGATGGAAAGCTTATTGAGTCTACTTTCCAACGCAACAAACGGCTCGTCTTTTGGACTTCCCAATTAGGAGTAATCACCATTTTAGTGCTGGCTGCACAAAAGTCAAACAGCCGCGCGCGAATTACTTCGTGGTGACCTTTCAGCTAGCTTATCTTCAGAGTCTTAAGAGTCTTTTCACACCTAACTAGAGGGGTGGTTCTCTAGTATGAATATCCACTATGTATTGTGTTAAGGGGAATTATTTTTGGAGAAGCAAATACCAATCTCTTTTGTTCAGCTGTGTGCTAACAATTTCCGAGAGTGATCTCTACCCCTTTTCTCTTGTGATTTCCTCGCGAAATTACAGTAGCGGTTGCATCATCGACTCCCAATCGGTGCTCCTGCTCCGTTTGATTGCAGGTTGTGTTGGTTGGTTTCATAAGAGTGTGGTTGGATGAATCCTCGATTCAGGTTGCTGTATTGCGATGGTGGTTGGCTTCGAGTTTTATTTGTCAGGTTGCACTAGTTATCTTGGCTGTTTTCAGTAAGTTATCGTGTTCATGATCCTACGCCGTGAAGATCAGGACCAAAGGACGCATCAACGGCAGCACCCCTTATCATGAAAGCACATGTCATTTGGGTAATCTTGACTTATCAAATTTTATTTAGAAAATATACTTGTGCCACACCACGTGAATTTAATCCACCGCAAAAGACTCCTATAAACCTGGGAGCTCGGAGTATTCGAATACATTATTAACTCTACAGAGAGGTACCAATTTACCCGCAAGATATTCCACTTCCATGCCCATCCTATCAAAATGATTAGACCCTTCCTCACTACAAACTATGAGTGGCAAGGTGGAGATAACAAGAACTTTTGCCATGTTTCACACACAATTCACCCCTGACCCTGTGGTTTCACTCAAACCACAGTTGTGGCGGGCTATACCCCCACCCCATACTGCATCTTCCCATTACTGGGTCAGCGTGCATCATCACATCCAGTGATATGTGTTGGAGCCGCACTCTGTGTCGAATCGTGCACAAACATCCCATCTCTTGCAGGGGTTTCATATGTGATCCGCATACTATTTGTTTAGGCCTGTCCCATACCAGGCTTGCAGTTAGCACATTTTTCATACCACTGGAAGCACAACACAAGGTTCTAGTCCTTATATGCCAGTGACCAGATCATACCACAACCCTTGCACATCCAGTGCTACCATGCACATCCAATGCTACCACTGTTCCATTCCATACCAAATTCTAGTCACGGCTAGGGGTTTTATTTCATGAATATAAATATATACACATATATATTAGATTATGGCTCACTACTAGAACATTTCACATTTCGCTGGCATCCATCCTAGTACTGCCAAATCATTTTTTTCTCATTCCATCGCATGCAATACTACTTTATAATCAAGGTAATATCTTATCAATTCTTAAAATATAGGTTCAAGATGTTCAAGAATATGACTTGCCTTCCGCATCGTAAGAAACAATAGTCGATGTTGGGTTAGCGATGAAGTCTTAGAACTCAGGCTCTTGATCTACTCTCCAATAGACAAACACATAAAAATCAAAAACCATTTTGAATGCTTTAAAAACTATATCCAAACATGCTTTAGAAGAACGATCTCGGCGATGCTGAATCAGACAGGATTTGGAAGCTGGGACTGAGCTGAATTCTAAAATCTAGAGAATCTGGGCTAAGGATGGGTGTTAAAGGCTCTTAGGGTTTCAAGGCATCAAAATCGACATTGAGTCCGCAGCTGGTTTGCTCAAAAATGACGACTGTCAACAGATCGGCATTCGGTTCACGGCCTGACATGGCTTTGGTTGGCTTTAGAAGGCTCTTCTCAAGATATGGCAGTTGAAGGAAATGTAGAACTTGGCTCTACAAACTTAGTGGACAAAGTGGGATTCAATTTGCACAACCAGAAGTGGTCAAATTAGGTGAATGCCACAGGCTGACATGGATTGACAAGGGCTGACAATGTCCAAGAATGGCATTGACATGTTTTAGGAGCTTTCCAGTGGACAAAACAGATTTGGATCAAGGAATTGGGTGCATAATTGAACAAGGCATCTATTTGACAACAAGGTTTTCACAGGAAAGTCCAGAAGTTCAAGGATTTTGCAAAAATATCCCTGGACATAGTGAACTGAATGTCTGGCTACTGCCAAATTCTAGGGCTTTGGTGATTGATCGATTTTACTGAAGCATTGCTTCGCCTTCTATGTCTAGGAGTAGGCAAAAGCAATAGGAATCCAATGGTGGTGGTTTCGAGCACTGAAGTGACCGGACGGTGGGGAATGGTGGTGAGGAAACATGGTGGCGACACGGCAAGGCACAGGTACTGGACACAAATTTGGCACGGCAGTAACTTGTGATTTTGCATAGAATCAAAGGTCGATGTAGTGGAGTGATACGCTCAGGAGGTCGAGGCGGATCTATTGGACAAAGTGACGATGACGGTCATGGCCGGCGGCGACTGAACAGCACGCTAGCGGCACGGCAGCAAGGGGTAAAATACCCAACTCGTGATTTCGTGTTGCGAATCTGGAAATCGAAGTTGCTAGAGTTAGCTAGGCTTATTTGGTACAATCTGGAGTGTTGGATTTGGCTGGAGGTTGATCAACGGTGAGTGGCGGCAAACTGCACCAGAGAAGTGATCGGCCTCATCGGCTACAAGGCGATTGGGTGGTTTATTCTCCAAATTGATGGCACGGTTAGGCTCCTGGGTTGCTACAGATGGTACGGTGAAGGAGAATTGGATTGGGGCGGCACCGGCGAGAAATTTAACGACGCGGCCAGAGACAAAGAAGATGGATTTGGGCTTTTCCACCACAGAGCTTTGGAGTTCAATTCCTCACGACGAGAGCAAAAGAGAGGTAAGGCAAAGCTACTGGAGTTGCCAATTTGTCCAGAGAAGTGGCAGTGTGCGCCGGCAACGTGAGCTGGTCGTCGGTGGCGCACAAAAAACAGAGATGATTCAATCCAAAATCTAATTTGAAATCTAAATGAACAGGCTTGCTAGGATTGAGCTACTGATCATCTAACTCTACTAACAGAAGGGCTAATTTGGACGAAATTGAGCTACATTGCCAAAACAGGGCGAATACATTTAATGACGATCACCGGTGTTAGGGTTCACCGGAGTTCAATTAAGTGTTACAGCACAGAGAGGTGGGAGGGAGGTACTCACTGGTCAAATCAATTTGAAGAATGGCGCAGCAAATCGAGCTAGCGCGGTGCTCCTCCCTGGCGGCTCGCCGGAGAAGAAGACGAAGATGGTGGAACTTAGAATTGGCTGGTTCTGGTGGGGCTTGAAGCTTTGTGAAGTGCAAGTGAGCTTAAATAGGCATGGGCGAGGATGGTAACGGCTGGCATTCTCGAGAATTGCAGTGGCTGATACGACGGTGACGTGACTGGACGGCGATGGCAGTGGCAACGCGACGTGCTGCAGCGACCTCGATGGCTTTGACCAAACGGTCAAAGGGTGCCCTAGCTGATGCAATGCAAAGCGATTGGCGGCTCTGGCATGGTGGCAGCGTGGCAAAAAGCTCCTGACACAGCTGCAGGCGGTGGCGTGCGGGGGCGGGGAAAAACGAGTGGCGCTGGTGCAGCTACAGCGTTTCCATGGTGGCCTCTCCGGCGCGGACACGTGTCGACCACACTGCTACGATGCTGGCAACGGCGGAGCTTCACCGGCAGCGAAGAATGCGGCGAAGTGGTGCTGGTCGAAAGCGTTGCCGATTCTGTTGGTCGAAAGCGTTGCCGATGCTGCTGGTCGAAATAAGATGGGGGCCGAAATGCAATTTCTAATCTTTGGTTTGGACTGATCTGTAAAATCTGCGATTTAGGCGAGTAGGGCTGATTTTGACTTCATAGATCTGGCAAACTTTATTCCACAAGGTATTTGGCAAGGATATTAGGCAAAATCTGGAGCATTTGAGTAGTTTTTGGATGAAATGAAAACAGGGTAATTAGGGTATTTAAAATGTGGGTTTTGCCGAATCAAGAATTCTGAGACTGAGGGTGAGATTTTGATATCCTCGCAAAAGGAGATATGTATTGAATAGCATTTGGGAGGTATTCCCTTAATCAGATTAGAATTTGGAGCTAATTTGTGGCTTGTAGCCTTTTCTGGCTTCTGGAAAATCAAAAAAGGACTAATCTGCGATACAATTTAGACTGATTTGTGAAAAGGGCCTAAATGATGGAATCTAGTAGCCAACTTTTTGGATAAGTTATTGGCATACCCTCGATCATAATCCAAGAGAAATTTGGGTCTAGATCAGGTCGAGATTTGATCAGATCATATTTATGACTTTCAGAATACTTAGGGTAATCAAATTAATTATGTTTTCGAAAACAGAAGGGAGTTGATAATTGTTGGAGTTAGAGATCGAATTTGATCGGGCTTCTGAAGGATTTCATACTCATGGTAGAGGGTGAATCATATATGGATAATCTGGTCTTGATTTGGGTCTACAGGAAAGATCTCCAGATTTTTGGGGCTAAGGATAGATTAGAGCTGAAGGATCTTGCTACTACAGAGACATATGCATGCATGATTTTCATCAAAAGGAATTTTCACCCCCAAAACCAGGGTGTTATTGACTGTCTGGTTGTTGGGAGATATCTCTGCGACCATGATGTCCGTGGATACAGCATAATATATGGTTCTTTTGACAATAAGTATTCTGAATTTGCGTGAAATAAATATGGTTGTTGGGTTATATCCAAAACGCCTTTGGATTTCCCGATGTCTTTCCTCCTGGACCTTGGCGACCATAGGAAGGACCTGCGACCATGGCTATGGGCGACCATGGGACGCTTGCACGACCATGGAAGCCCAACAACAGCTAACAATCCTTGTCAGCTAGCCCCCGAATTTGAAGTGACAAAGGCCCACTTTAGTGGTGTGTCGCTTCGAATTCCTAACAATGCTTCGCCACTTCGAATTCCCACATCGCATCATGTTTGTGAGAGCTTCGATACATCTCGAGGAATGAGCTGCAGGCACTATGGAGGATCTTGAGGTTTTCACACCGTGCCCTAGGCCGAGAACTTGAAGCGTCACCTGGGTAAGTCTATAAATAGCCGTTCCTTTGCTGTGGAATTTCCAACTTCTTCACAAATTTCTCTAAGTCTCAAACCTTTCGTCTCCTTAACCTTCTATGCCAATGGCATCATCGAATCAAGAACGGTTAGGTGAGGAAGAAGATTTAGTTGGAGAAGAGAATGTTGAGGCCCTGGGAGCGCAAGGAACGAGCATTGCACCTTCATCTCAAGAGGTAATGATCTGGGTGGATCTTCAGGTCATGGTCAGAAAAGGCTTCGTGACCTTAATTGAGTTCTGAAAGGTTTTGCGACCTTGGAAAGGGTTCACGGCCTCGATTCGATCTCTAGTCAGAATTGTAGTCCGATCCGAATATATATAACTAAGCTTTATCTGTTAGGTTTAGTTAAATGTCTGAGTCTAATACGTTTAGGTTATTGATTCTGATACATACTCATATGATTGGACTATAAATACCTTGTAATAGGTCTAGTTTAGATCATCGAAGAGTCATAAAACTTATTTAAGTCTTAGATACTTATAGTTCATTGATCGACGTAGGCGAGTGCGTCCTAACGTTTGACGTGTAAAGCCCTCTTTGAAATAAAGAATTGAGAATTTACTTTGAGCTGTGTTTTTTGATCAACCTTTGGGTTTCGGTAATTCTGAGTAAGATCCCATTATTCCGCATATCCACATATTAGCATCGGTAATTCTGAGCCTAGTGCGAAAACCAAGGCTAGGTCTCGAACGGATCAGGTAATCCTCTCTTGGTAAGTTTCTTTTCGAATGTGGTCTTTTCATAAGACAATTGGGTTTTTGCAACCACTTGAGTGTTTAACTGCTTCAAGAAAGTGAGGTGGTGATGATCTTGGATCATCTAGTGCATCTTCATCAAAAGGCTGATGAAGCTTGATGAGCTGGCTGCATATCAGGCTTTGTCCCAACCATCCTTTGCAACTGTGGCTCAGGTGCTGCCCATGGCCACACAAACTTCTCCTCATGGCTTGAGGTAAAGTTGTCTTTTTGTCTAACTGAATCAAACTGCTTAGTTAGGGATGCATTAAGTATGGTTTTTTAATGATTTATTCAAGATGTCTTCTTCCCATTCTTCATCATTTACAGAGGATGAGGAAGCTCTAGGCCCTGCTGCGGCCGCATCGACCTTGTCCACCCTGGTAAAAATTCCCAATTTTCTGGACTTACCCTTGTAGTGTCATTCCTTGGTCAGTAGATCCTTAATTTGGAGTAACTTGATTATTTGTGTAGGAAAGTGGAGCCAGGGAAGAGCTGGGCAAGGTGAAGGCCGAGCTGAGGGCCCTCCAGGAGGAGTACGAGTGCCTTGGGGAGAAGTACATTCGGCGGGGGCTCGACTTGGAGGATCTCTTCAAGCATGTTGAGCATTTGAAGGCAAGTTTTGATCGGGCTAGGAAGACTGGGACGCTGGCTCAACAAAAGGAGCAACTTGTTTGCTAGGAGAAGCATGCTGCGGATATAACCATCACCGGCTGCGGTCTCACTATGAAGGATACCCTCGCAAAGTTGAGGGAGGTTACGGGCTTTCTCGAGGCGTATGTAGTTGATCATAAGAAGGACAACTTGTCACTAGAGGAGTCCTGCGTCCTGACTGCAAGTCAGGCTGAATTTATTTTAGATGAAGCCAGGGCTAAGGCCAATCCTTGACCTGGCCCTTTGTATATTTACTTTTTGTTCTTGCAAATAATGAAAAGAATATTAATGAAAAATTTGTTGATGAATTATGTCCAGCACATTCTTGGACCACTGTCTTATCTCTTTCCTTGGCTTTTGGCGATCATAGAAAGGTATGTGCGCTGCGTGCGATCACGAAATGATTATCGCAGGGCGGTCATGTTTGATCATGAGAGTGGCAATCTTTGTTTGCTAGCCCTCGAAGTCGAAGTGAAAAGGCTTTATTTTTACTAAAAAAGGCGTTTTTGTTCTAAAAAGGCATCTTTTTGGTTCTTCTCGTCAAACCCTCGAGGGTTTTTGAGTGCGCGTGTCAGGTTTGTTTTGACGGGCATTTAATGCAAAAACACCTTTTGCTACGCGACGTGAACGACAGTGAAGGACCCGAGGGAAGTGGGTTTTTAAACCCTTCGTCTTGAGCCCTACCTTCACACAGGACTCACATAAGAAATTCCAAAACCCTCTTTAGCATTCTTGCGCATTCCGCCAAGCAACGACCTCAAAAAATCCTCATCCTTTTTGGGTCATGAATCAATGGTGTCGTGGAGCCGATTGCTGCACCGTAGTGTCGAGAGCTTGATTTTGTGGCATCCAGCCAGAGTGGAAGAAACTCCAGTGGTGAAGGAGGACGAATTGGTGGTGTTTGAGGATTTCCTGCGGTGGGGATTTTGGCTTCTTGAGAGTGAATTCCTGCTGGGCATCTTAGGGCATTTTGGTCTAGAATTGGTAAATCTTCATCGCAATTCTGTGTTTATTCTGGTCATTTTCCTACAGTTGTGCGAGGCATATGTGGGAGTTCTGCCCAGCATTCCTCTATTTCGTCGATTTTATTTCTTGGCTTGGTCTAAAAGCCCCAATGTTGCTGGGTGTGTATACTTCCGCTTGAGGGAGGAAAAAGCCTACCCTTTTGTTCCTCTTTGCGACTTCGTGCATGGATGGAGCCAGCAATGGTTCTACTATGTGGTCTAGTTTGAAAACCATTGACCAGAGAGTACCAATGAAAAAGAGGCTGCTTTGGAGTTAAATGAGGAGTTGCAGAAGCAGGCCCAGGTGATTCTCTACCTAGTGCGTGAGGGCTTGACAGCCCGGGATGTGATTCGGGACTTTGTGAAGAACCGGATTAGTCCACTGAAGAAGAGAGAGCACCCATGGTGGGAGGTGCGCTCAATAGAAGACAGCACCTTGGATTATAACCAGGGTAATATTTCTTTCATAAATATTTTGGCAACTTCTGTGGTATTGTGTGAGCGAACTGTGTGGTTGCCACAGCTTTGCCAATTTCTGAGGTCGAGAGGAGGACTAATGCTCTCCTAAGACTGCACCGCTCAACCCAAGAAGGTGATCTAGGCACACCGAGACCACAGAGTATGGTCAACGGTGGTGAAGACCTAGTTCAAGAGCGTCGAGAGTAAGTTCTATTCGGTAAACTTTGCTCATGCTGATGTGTGAACAACAATAATCAAAGAAGATCCCTTTGATTGATGTAGCTACTCGCGGGCCAAATGGTGAGGATGAAAGGCCCATAGGTGACGAAGGTCCTTCTGGTGGTTCCTCAAAGAGGTTGAAGAGGACTCCAAAATCCAAAGGATCGACCACGCCGAAAACCAAATAGCTGAAGGTGTCAGCCCCAGTAAGGCCAAATTGGAGACGACTGCCAGGATAGCTTCATCCAAAGCAGCTGCAACCGGTTCAAATGCGGTCGTGGTAAACATCCCTACCCCTCGTACCACGATAAGCACAATTGAGAATTATTTCTTGCTTGTACAGGGGGATGGAAGCAAAGAGGAGGAAGATGAAACTCCCCTAATCCTTCCAAGGAGAAGGTTAGTGGAACCTATGAAGGGTCCCTCACCGAAGGCACTATCTTCGCTTTTGTCTCCACAAAGTGGGGTGTCGAGTTCCTGAAATCTCCTTGAACTCAACATTAGGTAAACGGTTTCTTTCCTTACTAAGTTACATTACTTAGTTGGGAACAAGCAAGTTACTCATAAATTGAATGTACAGGGCTTCCTTGACCGCGGCCACATCGACTTCACTGAAAGAAATGGGAGTTGCACCTTTGCCGAACGTCTTAAAAGGCCCTACGAGCGTCATTAACGAGGTGGTTCCAGATACGTTTTATATCGAACCAGTCAATGATGATGAAGCTGAGGTCGCGGCGGTGACCACATTCACGAAGACGGTTGTGCAGGCACATGCATCTGCCTTTCTGCTGGTCAAACAAACTATTCAGTGTACTAATCCTCAGTGCCCCGCGCCAGAGATGATCCCTGAAGCTCAAGACCCCAGGCAGGCGTGCAATGACTTGGCTTCATCTAGCCAAGGCATTGGATCTGAACATTTTCTTGAAGATCTTTTGGAGGTAAGTACCTTTACCTCATGACGTTCATTACTTATCGGGGAGTTGTTTAAAGATATCCCTTGTGGTTCTTTTGCAGAACTCTGCTCGCAGCACGAACATGGTTGGTCGGATGATAGACCAATTCAGGGTTATTCAAGTAGAACATGATCACGTGAAGCAGTAAGTACTTTGCTTTACCTCCATTCCTTGGGATGAACTGGACTGACAATTTTTTGATTGTTATCACAGAGAAAACTCTACTTTACTAAAAGAAATCACCACAATTCGTAATGAGAAAGAAGTTGTAGTGGCTGAAGCTCTAAGGGAGAACCTAATGAGGACATCACTACGACAGATACACACACTACTTCAATTCCATCACCTCTTATGCAAGGACCAATTACAAGGGCACGTGCACGCCAGTTAATTTACCAAGTGTGTTCGTCCCTACGGTTGCATACTTATGATTTGAAAGATAGGTTACTATCTAATGATGATGTTCTTGTACTTAGGAATCATGGGATGTACCAGCAAGGATGTAATTCTTCACCAAGGCAAGCTTCGGCCCAATTTGTACACGAGATGGAGTCCAGTTTGGTCACCAGGGAGTAGCTCACCTTCAAATGAACATAAAAGTTGCATACAGAGCCCGTTCAGAATGTTCCAGAACTTTATGGAGAAGCCCACGATGTCATCTTTCCAATGGATCTGGCCCCACTTCAAAATTCCTTCTCATTCAGGCACAATCGTCAAAACAAATCACAGTCAGAATCTATTTAGGGCTTCTCGGTGCTGCGTCACCTCTTTTGTTGGGCCACGGCCCATGTACCTTACCTACGGTTGTGAGCCAACCCTAGCCGCCACCCCTCTCTCCTTGATATGACTAAACTCTTCAAGTTCTTCCTTAGGTTATTTGCTACATTGTTTCCCGCTGCATGAGATACAATTATTCATCGGAGTAGTGTCGAAAGACCTAGTTTGATGAACGATAAACTCAGTTGTTTGTTCTGAAATTTCAGATTGCTTTGCATCTTGTTCTTGCTCGTTTCTTCTACTGCCTGAAGGAATTAACCTTCATGGTAAGGTCATCCGGGCGTGAGCACAGTTGATAATGACAAGTGCGTGCATGTAGCGATTGCAAGGACTCAATCCCCGCTGATTGGAAGTCTTGGAACACAAATGTCTCTGTTCCACAAAGTAGAACCTATCGGAAGATCGGGCCATTGTCGTATCAATTGGTATCAGAGCCACAGTTGCCCATTAGGTATCACCGCTTATTCCCTTTGTTTTGTCGTTGTTTTCCATCACCTAGAGTCCAAAAAAAAAAGGTTCACGAAAATATTTGTTTTCCCCTGTCCAAACCAGTTTGTGCCTTTCGATCTGTTAATTTTGGTTTCTTAAATTGAGTTTGCATCCATTCTAGCGTTGTCTAGTTGCTGGTCATAGCTTTGATTCTTTTTGATAAAAAAAATCCCCACGCCAACAACCCATCCAACCACCCAAACCCTAATTTCCAATCTCGGCTAGAAAAACCCTTTCCTGCCGCCGCCACCAAAAATTCCATACCTTTTGATTCCGTGATTCTTTTGGAGTGAAACCAAAGAGAGAAGATTTATAACTCAATTTTCCATCTTCCTGTAAATTTTCACATCCATCCATTCAGGGAGTAAAAAGGTACGCACTGCACAATCTGAGGTGCTTGTGTTTTCAGATCTACAGCCGTGCGCACTTGTGAATTTTGTGCGAATGTTTCTGTCGGTTTTCAGAAAGTTGGCCTAGAAGAAAAGTTGTGGGAAAAGCCATCTGAAAACAGAGAAAAAATAATCATTGAAAAATAGGCGGCTGACAAAAAGATACGGCCATAAGACCGACGTACTATCACGTAGACAGAAATCTGCAGTTTCTAAATTTGGTATGGTCTCATGTTTTTCAAGTTCCATATTCCATATCTTTGATTTATTTTTTCATGTCTACCACTTGTATTCACTTCCATATACTTCCATTAGCCTATTCTCCATCTTTGGTTGATCAGCAACTTAGGCTAAGTGCTAGATACGAACAAAAATTCAATTCTATACAATTCTGAGATTAATTGATTGTTTAATCCTTGCTACTCATACCTAGCCTTCCGAACTCCACTTTCTTCCAACTCAGTTACAGATTTACTTTGCAATCACGAGCTCCATCACTGTCACAAGTTGTCATGAACCAGCCCGTTGGATTGCCTCTCCTGTCGCAGTTGGTAAGAAACTTGCAAGAGCTTGGTAAGAAGCTTGAGCGAGAGTGACTGTTACTTCTTGTCCACCACCTAGTAGTTGATAGGAAGAATATATATATTGTGCTTTGTCTTGTCTTCTACTAACAATGATAGGATCGAGGACTGGAGATCCGGTTGGAGACGAGTGTGTTACAAGAATTGAGCTCATGAAGTATGTGGAGGATCATCAAAGGGTGTTGAGAGGCATCGATGCAAACCTCACCAAGCTTGCTCAAGACAATGAGCATAGGATGGAACAAATCGAGTAGAGCATCGCCAACCTCATCACAAGAATGAAGCACCTTGAGATGCAGCCACCACCACCTACGGCTCCTGGCCCTCCCAATGGAGGTCGAAGGTGGGAAACCTTGCTTCCCATGGAGATGAAGAGGCATCCCTCGCCGACGACATAGAGGATGTTGAAGGTGAAGAGAGTGTCGGCATTCCGGATGATCGTGCTGCTGAACGGGATGCACGGCTACGCCATCGTCTTCACTGTAATCGTCATGGTATGGGAGGTAACAATGGTAATGTTAATCGACATCATGGTAATGTTAATTACACATTTTCTAAAGTTAAATTTATCATGCCATCTTTTGCAGGTAGTTATAATCCAGATGAATATTTAGAATGGGAGTTAACCGTAGATCAAAAATTCTCATGTTTTGAAGTGCCGAAAGAACATAGAATTAGACTTGCCACTAGTGAATTTACTAACTTTGCATCATATTGGTGGCATGAAATTAAACAAACGGATAATGTCCCTACCACTTGAAGTTCTTTGAAAGAATTAATGCGAGCTAGATTTGTACCCTCATATTATGCTAGATATTTATTGAATAACTTGCAGTGCTTGAACCAAGGTAATAAGTCCATAGAAGAGTATTATCAGGAGTTACAAATTGATATGTTGAGTTGTAAAGTGCAAGAGGATGAGGATGCAAAAATGTCTAGATTTTTTGGGGGTTTCAACCGCGAAATCTAGGACATATTAGAGTATTAGGATTATCATAATATCACTCGTTTGTTTCATCTTGCTTGCGCAGCTGAAAGGGAAGTATAGGGATGATAAGCTTGATATGGGGAGGTCTTTTTGGAGGATCTACTTCAGCTCGGTCCACACCTGCACCTAGGGCGCCACGTTCACCCTCTGCTGGACGTTCTACTTCATCTACTTCCCATGCACAGCCCGCTGATTCTACACTACTGTCACATGCTCCCGCAGTGACCAAATCAGTGATAGTGCAAGCACCGGTGAAGAGCGCTTCATCAGTATGCTCAATACCTCTCATAGGTGGCCACATCGACTCCAGTGAAAGAAACGGGACCAGCATGGTCGAGGGGAGAGAAACTGCTTTGGTAGTCCTCCTACCATGAGTAAGAGTGCAGTACGGTCAGTGGCTACAGTAGTATCCACTGCGACTGCTGAAGTTGCACCTTTGCCAGACGTCTTAGAAGACCCTGCGAGCGTCGTTGATGAGGTGGTTGCAGATACGTTGTATATCGAACCCGTCAATGATGATGAAGCTGAGGTCGTGGCGGTGACCACAATTGCGGAGAAGGTTGTGCAGGCAGATGCATCTACCCTTCTGCTGGTCAAAGAAACTATTCAGTGTACTGATCCTCAGTGCCCCGTGCCAAAGATGATCCCTGAAGCTCAAGACCCCAGGCAGGTGTGCGATGACTTGGCTTCATCTAGCCAATGCATTGGATCTGAACATTTTCTTGAAGATCTTTTGGAGGTAAGTACCTTTACCTCATGATGTTCATTACTTATCGTGGAGTTGTTTTCAGATGTCCCTTGTGGTTCTTTTGCAGAACTCTGCTCGCAGCGCGAACATGGTTGGTCTGATGATAGAGCAATTCAGGGTTGTTCAAGTAGAACATGATCACGTGAAGCATTAAGTACTTTGCTTTACCTCCATTCCTTGGGATATACTCGACTGACAGTTTTTTGATTGTTATCGCAGGGAAAACTCTACTTTACTAAAGGAAATCACCATGGTTTGTAACGAGAAAGAAGTTGCAGTGGCTGAAGGTCTGAGGGAGAACCAAGAAAAACTCTCAGAAGCTCTTGCGTCCTTGGAGGAGAAAGCACGATTATATGATTCTCTCCAAGGAGAAAAAGAAAACCACTCATCGGTATGCAGTAAATTGCAAGCCGACGTTGATTGTAAGTTCATCTCATCAGAGGTCATCATTGCTTATCTGAATTGTTTAAGAACATAATATACTGAATTTGTTTCCTTCTTCAATCTTGTCAAAGAGAGATAAATCTCAAGCTGACCAAGGAGAGGGACCAATTCGAAGAGAATTTTATCAGGCGAGGAGATCTCCTTGTTAAACTTCATTGTACCAATAACTACCTCCGGTCGGCCAATGACAAGGCCAAAGAGAGGACAAAGTTAGTTCTCAACGAGAAGGAAAATTTGGAGGAGATTGTTAGAAACTGCAATCTCGTTGAGAAGAACACTTTTGGCCAAATTGACAGAAGTTGTGGACTCATTTGACGCAGAAGTTGTCGGTCCTGAGAAGGATGAGTTATCTTTTGCTAAGTCCTGTAGCCTGGTGGCAGCACAATCTAATTCTCATGTCACCAATATCCCAGAGTTTATGAGAAAGCACAAGGAGGCACTGAAGACTGACGTCAGTGAAGTGGCCTCTGCTATACTCTGCAAACTCAGACACCACCATGGTCCGGATTTGGACTTGAGGCCAGTGGTGGAAAACATTGTTTTTGACAGCAAGGATCAACTGAATGCAACCAGGGCCGAGATCAAGGTTCTTGTAGAAAACTATTACATGATCTCGGCCTTCCTTGATGTATTGTTTCTTATTGTATCTTTGCAAATACACATGATTAGTATAATTTCAAAATACAAAAACTATATAAAATGCTTGAACTTATAACTGAATGTAACAATTTTATTCAGCTAGCCCCCTCCTACAAGCGATGATACTGGAGACGTAGTATTATGATCACAGGATCATGATTCCTATGGCTGAAATGAGTGGGGCAAACTAATAAGTCCTTGACGTGTTAAGAAACGGCTTACAAAAAGATGTGTTAACTAGATGTCATTCAAATGATCGGCTTACAGAGCAAGTTAATACAAAGTCATAAGGTTATTGCTACCTGACAGCCACCCTAATGATCATAAACGTGTTAAGAAACGGCTTACAAAGAAATGTCTTATCTAGATGTGACCATGAGATTGGCCAGCAGATCCACTTAATCATCATAGTGAGATGCGACCATACGAGGTCACGGGCGAGCAAAGTTCCTTCCCTTCGGCCAAGGAAGTTCTTCGGGCCATTATAGACGGGATGGCAGCAGAAGTCCAATCGCAGAGATTGGAATCTGCTACCCCAGTTATGGAGGAGGCTCAGCAGGAAAACTCATCTGCTACTCCTATTGGGGACAAGGCGAGTCTAGAGACACAGCCTTTGGCTGAACCGGTAGGTGGCTCGTTCAGCGAGTATGTTGAGGTATGTCGAACACCCCTTGTGATTTTATAAGTTCCCATTTGGATAGGAATACCCGGGCTTTGAAACTGATCCCCTTCCATGTCATACGAACTGACTCATATGGCGACCAGGTCGATGGCTATAGCAAATAGCATCGAGGTCGTGCAAGAGGAAACGAGTCACCTGCAGCGGTAAGGAAGACGTTTCTTCATTTGCCCGAATGTAAACCCTATCATGACAATTGTTTCTTTTGTCACAGAGAAACGCCTTTCTGATCAAAAGCCTCGCTGATCGGGAAAACCAGGAGTTTCGGGTAGTTGCCAAGATCTCATTCCTGGAGACCGAACTCCAAAAACTGCGGTTACAGCTCTCCTATAAGTATACTTCCGACCAGAGTGAATTAATTTTGTCATGTGAACTATTTGTGATGGTCTCTTATCGCAGCGCGAGACGACCAAATAAGCCAGCTCGGCCAAGAGAAGAAAGATCTACAAGCGACCATCGAGTTGCAAAACTCGAGAGTTGATTCTGTCTACAGGGAGAACAAGGACTTGAGTGCATCACTCTCACCTGCAGCAGTGCTCAACGAGACATCTTTGAAAAACTAAAGATGGTGGTCGGTTTGTTGAGGGCTGATGTGGTCGAAACCGAGATGGACGACCTTAGCCTAGGTGACTGGACCACACTGGTCGCGACCCAAGCAGAGTCACTTCTCGAATATCTTCCTGAAGATACAAGGCGGCAAAAAGAGGCGATCAAGACCAGAGTGCAATCAGCAGCCTCCGCCATCCTCTGCCGGCTTCGTCTTCACCATGGCACAGATCTTGATCTGAATCCAGTGGTGGGAGAGGCAGAGGTCAAGAGTGAAGATCAGCTTGAGGTCATAATGGAGGAGGTCAAACCTCTTGTAGAAAATCTCTTGAAAGAGCTTGGCCTAATGTAAATCTTTGTACCTGTACAGATACAATTTATACAATGCGAATGTATGCATTATTTTTTGAAAGAAAGCTCTTCTTTTTTTTCCTGTTGCGACCATATTTGCCTAGCCCCCTCCTGTGATTATGTATACTGAAGACTTATTATTATAAGCACAGGAAGGATATGGGTGTAACGACGACCAGGGATACCCGACCAGGCCGACAATCATATTCGATACAATACCCAACCTTATTGCAAACCGGCAACCACTCTGATGACCAAGGACATGCCAGCAAGCCCGGTGTGCGTTGAGAAACGGCTTATTGAGGGGTGTCTTGTCTGGAAGTGATCACGTGATCGGCCAACGAATCTGATCAAGGTATTGTAGAGATACAACTATCGGCGACCAGCCCCCAAGCCAGACTCGCAACATATGGGCAAAAGGAATACTTAACACATGAAACAACTAAAAGTACTGATTTTGTTAAATCATGCTAATTGAAAAGGAAAAGGGATTGGGAACTTACACGTAGAACTTGTGTAGTTGATCGATGTTCCATGTATTGGATAAGATCCGACCATCATCCATCGCTAACTGAGTTGATCCTGGTCGTGGCACCAAGACAATAGTGTAGGGACCTTCCCATTGTGGGGAGAACTTGTTGTGACTAGATTGGTTTTGTATTTTACGTAAAACCAGATCACCCACGTGAAGACTACGTGGTCGCACCCTTTTGTTATGCTATTTGCACAAAGCTTGCAAATACACCGCGGACATGACTAGAGCTCGATCACATTTTTCTTATATGAGGATGAGATCTTGTAATCGTTGCCCGTTCTGATTAACTTGTTCGAATTGATCTGTTCAGATAGAACCAATACTAGTTTCCATGGGTAACACAGCCTCAGCCCCATATACCAAATGGAAAGGTGTCTCATCGGTGGCTCGGCTAGAAGTAGTACATAGTGCCCACAGAACGGTATTGAGCTCGTCTACCCAAGCCCCCAAGCGTGTCTTAAGGCGATCAAAAACACGCTTTTTGATGCCCTGCAATATTTGCCCGTCGGCATGTTCGACGGCACCATTGCTCTGCGGATGAGCTACAGAAGCAAAGCACACCTTGTTTCCAACGGTGTCGCAATAGTCCAGAAAGAGACCGCTAGCGAACTGAGAACCATTATCAGTGATAAGGCGATTTGGAACACTGAATCGAGTCACAATGTTCTTATGAAAGAACTTTTGTGCAGCAGTACAAGTAATTTTGCGTACTGGTTCGGCCTCAATCCACTTTGTAAATGTGTCAATAGCTATGAACAAGAACTTGTATCCATTGACCGCTTGTGGCATAGGACCAACAATATCCATCCCCCAGACCGTGAAGGGCCATGATAGAGGAATGGTTTGTAGAGCGTAGGCAGGTTGATGAACCTGTCTCGCATGGAATTGACACTGAGGACATGTCTTGACCATATTCTTGGCATAATCAAGTGCCAAAGGCCAGTCGGAAAGTCTTTCCGACCAGTATACGAAATGACGCGTGCGCACTACATACACCGTCATGGAGTTCTTTCAAGACGAATTTACCTTCCTCTTGGGACACACAGCGCATGAATACTCCTTGAGTACCTTTTCTGTGCAAAACTCCTTCTATAAGTTTGTATAGACGCGCTTTTCGAACTAACCGATTGCTTTTGGTTTCATCCTTGGGCAAGGTCCTGTGTTCGAGATAGACCCTCAATGGATGGGTCCAATCTCGTTCCTGTCCGAGGTTGGTAACGCAGACTGTTACCAGATCATCCTCGACCATAGTCATGATCGAGGGATGTTGCAAGTGTTCGACGAACACTCCTGCCGGAGCGGATGTGCGTGAGGACCCAATTTTGGATAATTGGTCTGCGAGAATGTTGTCCTTTCGCGGAATATATTGGACTTCGAAATGACTGAAGTGTTTTTCCAATCTCCTCTCTTCCCCCAGGTAATGAGCCATTGTCTCATCGGAGGTGATGTACTCCTTGTTTACCTGGTTTACGACCAGCTGTGAGTTTCCCCTCACCACTAATCGACAGACTCCGAGGAATTTTGCTGCCCGGAGCGCTGCAATAAGACCTTCATACTCTGATGCGTTGTTGGTCGCAACAAAGTGTAGTTGAATGACATACTTCAGCTGTTCACCCTGGGGTGTAACTAAGACCACTCCAGCCCCCGAGTGTTGAAAACTACGAGAGCCGTCAAAGTACACTGTCCAGTGATCGGGGCATTCCAAATCTTCGGACGCCTGCACGGGCGACTCAGGGTTAGTCCATTCGACCATGAAGTCGGCCAGGACCTGAGACTTGACCGCAGTGCGGGGCGTGAAATGGATGTCGAATGCTCCAAGTTCGACAGCCCATTTGGTGATTCGACCAGATTTCTCCGGATTCTGGACAATGTCCCCCAAAGGAAAGGCTGAGGGCACTTTGATCTTATGTGCTTGGAAGTAATGTCGTAGCTTATGGGAAGCCATCAATAGCGCGTAAAGTATCTTCTGGACCTCAGGGTATCGCTCCTTGGGACCATGAAGTACTTCGCTTACGTAGTATACTGTTTTGTGCACACCCTCTCTTTCCGTGATCAGAACAGCGCTGACCGCGTGAGGTGTGGCTGCCAAGTAAAGGAGTAATGGTTCCTCTTTGTCGGGGGAAAGCAAGACTGGTGGACTGGATAGATATGCTTTTACCTCCTAAAATGCCTTTTTGGCCTCATCGGACCACGTAAAATTGTGATGTTTGTGTAGGACTTTGAAGAAAGGTAGTCCCCTTTCGCCTAGTCGGGATATGAACTGGCTCAATGCCGCCATGCAACCTGCTAGGCGCTGAACATCCTTGATGGTCGAGGGAGACCTCATCTGTTTGATAGCCCTGATTTTTTCAGGATTGACTTCGATTCCTCTAGAACAGACAAGAAAACCAAGAAGTTTTCCAGATGAAACCCCGAAAGAACATTTTTCTGGGTTTAACTTTATTCTGTATCGATTCAAATTACAGAAGGTTTCAGCAAGATCGTCTAAATGAGATGAACTTTTTACAACCAGGTCGTCTACATAAGCTTCAAGATTACGCCCCATCTAGGAAAGAAAGGCCTTTTGCATCAAGCGCTGGTACGTGGAGCCCGCGTTCTTGAGACCAAACGGCATTCTGACGTAGCAGTAGGTGCCGAATGGTGTGATGAAGGCAGTCTCCTCTTCATCTTCTTCTCCCATGCTAATTTGATGATATCCTGAGTAAGCGTCCAGGAAACTCATCAGTTCGCAACCCGCTGTAGAATCGACCAGCTGATCAACGCGGGGAAGGGGAAGTCATCCTTCAGACAAGCACTATTTAGGCTGGTGTAGTCGACGCACATGCGCCACTTGCCATTTGACTTGCGGACCATGACCAGGTTTGCAAGCCATTCCGGCTGATCAACTTCGCAAATGAATCTGGCCTTTTGGAGCTTATCCAACTCCTCTAGGATGGCTTCCTGCCGATCAACAGCAAAACACTTGAGCTTCTGCTTTATTGGTCGCTGCCCAGGTCAAATTGCTAACCTGTGCTCAATTACCTCCCTTGGGACACCGGGCATGTCGGATGGTTTCCATGCAAACACATCTGCATTAGCTCAGAGGAAAGTAACGAGCTCGAGGTCCTATTTGTCGTCCAGGCCTGATCCAACCCGAATTGTCTTGGACTGATCATCTGGGTACAATGGAACCAATATTAATGTTTCATCTGGTCGAGGAGCGACTTTGATCATATCAGTAAACATTGTGGCGATCTGGGCTTCTCAGAGGGGAAGTTGGTCCACCATCTCCAGGGATAACCAATCACACGTCAATGCCACGTTGCGACTACCTCAGACCGAAATAACACCCTTGGGGCCAAGCAACTTGCCGCCCTGGTAAGCATAATGCGCAGCCATCATGAACTTAGCAAGAGTTGGCCTGCCAAAGATTGCGTTATAAGCCGAATCACAAACAATTACATCAAAAGTAACTAATTATGTTCAGAAGTTATCTGGTTCATCCAGCGTGATCGGGAGCACCACCTGTCCCAATGGCATTATAGAGGGACCAGGAATTATCCCATAAAACGGATGAATTATGGGTTTGATTTTCGAACGAGGAATTTGCATCTCGTCGAGTGCCTTGACCAATAAAATGTCCAAGGAGCTACCTCCGTCGATCAGGACCCTTTCGACTCTCGCATTGCTGATTATTGGGGTTATGACCAAAGGTAGCCTCAATGGTCGAGTAAGCCCCACAGGATAATCAGAATGATCAACCGTCAAAGGTGTATCCGACCAACGGGGGTACTGAGGTTCACCAAGGGGAGTCTCCGTTTGGTTCACCTCTCGATAAAAGGCTTTAAATTGCCGCTTAGAAACAAAAGAGGAGGAACCTCCGAAAATAACATTAACATGATTACGAGGTACCTGGTAGGACATCTCTTCATCTCCGCTGGCATCCCTCAGCCCACAAGTCTGTTCTTTTGGTGGCAAGGTCGGCATAGGTCCGATCCCCCGGTAGAAGTCATCCAACTACTTCAACCAACTCCGGCAATTCTTGAGGTCGTGACCTACAGAGTTGTGGAGTGGACACCATCTCTTGCCTTCCTACGGGTTAGTCGACTTCTCTGGGTCGTTGGCACTGCGACCACCAGAAGTAGTTTTATTTTTGAACGAAGGTTTGTTACCTTTGGTCCATGGAGGCTTCTCTGCGACTGCGACCTCTCGGTACAGTCCAGATCAACTCCTTTTTGATTTCTTCAACTTCCCGCCTGACGAAGATTCTGGCTTCTTGTTCAAATCCTCCCTCTTCACGTCCTTGAGACCTGGTTGAGGTGGTAAGTTACCCTTATCCACCATCTGATTCCACTCAACGGCCTCGGCCGCGTCGGAATATCGATCAGCCATATCATAGAGATCGGCTACTAATCGAGGAGGATGGATGAGCAAATCTTTGGTGAACCTCCGATATCGAACGGCGTGTTTAAACGCCCTGATAACAGAGTTATCAGATATGTTCGGGATGGTATTTCTCACCCCCACAAATCTCTTGATAAACTGACGAAGAGTTTCGGTCGAAGTTTATCGTAGTCGATGGAGGTCGTCCTCTTTACCCGGCTTCTGATAACATTTTTGGAAATTGCTGAGGATGGCATCACACAACATTTCCCAGTTATATGATGAACCCTCGGGCTGATTAAATAACCAGGTTCTTGCCGGTCCCTCGAGGACTGTAGGCAAATAGTTTGCCATGACCCAGTCATCGCCGCCTGCTGCCTGAATGGCGGCGATATAAATTTGAAGGAACTCCGATGGATTCTGAGTTCCGTCAAATCTCTCTATGGCCCCTGGTTTAAACTTGTCTAGCCAAACGACCGCACGAAGGCCGGGCGAGAAAGCTTTACAACCAACATAAGGACCATGGATGGATCTGCAACTCTCGACCTGATCTCTGCTGACCTCAAGCGAAGGAGAGGTCACACGTGGTCCCAAGCGAGAGTGGACAGGAACCCGATCATGAGAATTCCCCACCCGTCTGGCTTTGTCATGCCGAGACGGCACTGGTGGTGGACGATTCTGTCTACCAGAACCATAGTTAGAGTATTCTCGGTCATGGGAACGTGTCACTGACCGGGAAGAAGCAGTTGGGGTCGCCTCGGATGTGACCTCGTCCAAGCCCTCTGCCTGGATCCTGGCGAAAGCCGGTTTCTATGCATCCGTGACCGTAGGAGGAAAATTACGCAGGACTCCTGCGATGGATCAAAGCCGGCCATGCGTACTCCTCCTGGGCGCGCCAGGTGTCACCATCTCTTCGTCCGCCAGCAAACGTTCCGGGGGTAAAGATGGTGTCTGGTTGCATCTGTGACCACGTGATCGACGGGAGGAACTCAGAGCAGTGTCGTAACGAGCTTGCACATTTTGAAGAGTCTCTAGGGCTGTTCTTCAAAGTTCGTTATCTTGTTGCTCACGATCTTAATCTTCCATTTGTTTGCATTCCTGTTCTTCCCTAGCAGCCCGTTGATCGAGAGTTTCTTCTGATAAGACAGTGAATTGTCTAGGGAGCGAGGTCGCCGATGGAGAAAACATCTCTGTTTGTTCCGAGTTGAACTCGAAATCAAAGAGACGGTGGAGGTTATCAGGATCAAACCTCCCTAGGCTAAATTCCTGGTTGACATCGCCCTTACCCTCAGCAGGGCTGTGCGATGGACCGGATTCAACCTCTAACGCAGAAAGAACCATAGTGGGTTCTGATTCTACTTCGGTCACCTCCTGGTCGATAGACATGACCTGGGTGGTTGAATCGACCTCCAGGACGTCTTCGCCTCCAGTTTCCTCCATTGGAACAGGATCACTAGGTGAAGGCATCTGGATATGGGCATAATCCTCGAGATCGAAGTCGTTCTTGGAATCATATGCTCTAGACATGGCTCACCGAACCTCTGGATAGAAATAAGAACGCCTTGAGAAAGGCCCCACGGTGGGCACCAGCTATCGACCATTCGGACTCGGGGTCCTTAGTCGAACTTATGCAGAATTTGTGAGTTATGAGACCTTTCAGGGTCTCCCTCTGGGATGGGATGCTGAGCAATGTCGGTTGGAACACAGAAAGATTTATACAGGTTCGGGCCTTCGATGGCTGGATTAATAGCCTACGTCCTGTTGTGATTTCACTATGTATGGGAAAAAGGTTACAAAGTTGTGGAAAAGATCATCACAGGCGAAGATCTTTTCCGTGTGATTATCTAGAAAATGACTAAACTAGCCTATGAAAGCTTTCTGTTGTCAATCTCTGGGATCTGTTGAATCTGTTTTAGTTGTCCTCGTCTGGTGCATTTGCTCACCCTTTTATACTGGTCGAAAGGGTGCCAATGCACAACAGTTTTGAACAGTTGCTCGTGTGCAGTTTTGGCAACTGCACTTAACTTCCACACAGGCTTAACACGTGCAATTAAGGGATAACCACACATATTAACCTCCTGGCAGTTATCTTCATACGTGGAAGAATCTCTGGGATCCTCGGGATATGCTTGTTGTGGAGCTTAAGCAACCCCGAGTCGTCTTGGTAGAGAGTAGACAATGTGCTTCTGACCGCACACTGCCTTCCTGACCGCGCACTGTCTGCGACCTCCTGTCCACGCATCGCCTACGGGCTCCTGATCACGCACTGTCTGCGGCCTCATGATCGCGCAATGCCTGCGACCATGTGTCCGCACTTCTCAGGCCATCTGAAATCATAGCGACAGACACGTGCCTGGTTCAAATCTGTCTTAAACCAGACATGCATTTACTCTAAACTAGCTCGGGTAACAATCCTCGTCACTTGACAAGATGCAAATCCCTTGTTCAAAAATAAAGCCAGTGGCTCAGCCCTTTTTTGGGATAATTCCTAGCTCTTCTATGTTACCAATTGGATAGATTGTGTAGCCTGTAATGATTGGAGAACCAGCAAATTTTTGAACAGAATTAATTACTTTTGATGTGATTGATTTTGATTTAGCTTATAATGCCATTTTTGGTAGGTCTTCACTTGCTAAGTTCATGGCGGCGACGCATTATGCTTACCAGTGCGTCAAGGTGCCAGATCCTCATGGCGTGATCACGGTCAGAGGCAGTCAAAATACCACTTTAACATGTGATCGAATTTTCCTGGAACTAGTCGATCAACTTCCCCTACGGGATGTCAAGGCTGCGACCTCAGCACAAGATGCAATCAAGAGATCCCCACGACCAGAAGAAAAACTCAAGCAAGTTCCGCTATTCCCAGATGAACCATCTAGAAACATCTGGATTGGGTCAAATCTAGATGATAAATAGGAACTAGTGCTCATTGCTTTCCTCCAGGCTAACATGAATGTGTTTGCGTGGAAAACCTTAGACATGCCTCGAGTCCCAAGGCATGTGATTGAGCACAGGCTAGCTATTTGGCCTGGACAGTGACCAATCAAGCAAAAACTCAAATATTTTTCTCTTGATCAACAAGAAGCTATCCGTTCGGAGTTAGACAAACTCCAGAAAGCTGGTTTCATTCGTAAGGTCGACCATTCCGAATGGCTCGCAAATCCGATCATGGTCCTGAAATCAAACGGTAAGTGATGCATGTGCGTTGATTATACTAGTTTGAACAATGCCTGCCCAAAGGACAACTTCCCCTTCTCCGTATCGATCAGTTGATTTATTCAACAGCGGGTTGTGAACTGATGAAGTTCCTGAATGCTTACTCAGGCTACCATCAAATTAGCATGGCAGAGGTTGATGAAGAGAAAACTGCTTTCATCACCCCATTTGGTACTTACTGTTATATCAGGATGCCATTTGGGTTCAAGAATGCTGGTTGCATGTACCAGCGCTTGATGCAAAAGACCTTTCTTTCTCAATTAGGGAGTAATTTAGAAGCTTATGTCGATGATTTGGTTGTAAAGAGTCTTAAAAGCTCTAGTCATATAGATGATCTTCCTGAAACTTTTTGTAATTTGAATAAACATGGAATAAAGTTGAATCCTAAAAGTGCTCTTTTGGGGTTTCTTCAAGTAAGCTATTGGGTTTCCTTGTTTGTTTGAGGCATTGAGGTTAATCCCAAAAAAATTTGGGCCATTGAGCAAATGCGATCCCCTTCAACCATGAAGGAAGTGCAAAGTCTGACCGGTCGAATGGCAACTTTAAGTCGTTTCATTTCACAGTTAGGTGAACGTGGTTTACCTTTCTTCAAGGTTCTCCGTAAGCAAAATGGTTTCTGATGGTCGGAGGAGGCCAAAAAAGTATTTCAAGAAGTGAAAACATACCTCACCAGTGCTCCGATGTTGGTTTCTCCTGTCAAGGGAGAAATTTAACCCATCTATTTGGCTGCTACTTGCCATGCGGTCAGTGTAGTGTTGATTGCAAAACGGGAGGGAGTGCAACGACCAGTTTACTACATAAGTGAAGTGCTTAATGGACCAAAGGAGCGTTACCCTGAAGTCCAAAAGCTACTTTATTCTCTCTTAATGCCTTCTAGAAAGCTTCAACATTACTTTATAGTGCACATGATTTTTGTGCCTTCGTCCTTTCCTTTAGGGGATATTCTCTGAAATTTGGAAGTTTCTGG
The DNA here is from genome assembly GCA_019359835.1 of Pharus latifolius. Classification (NCBI taxonomy): domain Eukaryota; kingdom Viridiplantae; phylum Streptophyta; class Magnoliopsida; order Poales; family Poaceae; genus Pharus; species Pharus latifolius. Next base: position 68,765,862 of record CM033322.1, read on the forward strand.
TTGAGTTGCGAAGTGGGCAGTAGAACTTGGAGCATTCGATCTCCATTTCACTGCTCGAGTAGCAGTTAAGTCTCAAATTCTTGCATATTTTGTGGTCGAATGGTCTAATCCAGAACCACTTGCGCAAGAACTTGTGGGTTTAGCAAATACTGATCATTGGACGATGTACTTTGATGGCTCTTGTAGTTATCAACACTCGGGGTCTGGAGTGGTCTTAATTACACCTCAAGGTGATCAACTCCGGTTGTCATACAATTACACTTTCCTGCCACTAAAAATGCAGCAGAGTTGGAAGGTCTTCTTGCCTGGCTTCGAGTAGCCAAATCCCTTGGGGTCCATCGATTAGTGGTGAGGGGGGACTCACAGCTAGTCGTAAGCCAGGTAAACAAGGAGTACAACATCTCCAATGAGACAATGGGTCATTACCTGGACGAGGTGAGGAAATTGGAAAAGTACTTCAGTAATTTCGAAGTCCAATTCGTTCCGCGAAGAGAATATTCTCACAGACCAATTATCTAAAATTGGGTCCTCACGTACATCCGCTCCGGCAGGAGTGTTCGTCAAACACTTAAAATCCCCTTCTACTATCAAAGAAGGGTCAGAGGCAATACCTAACGTCGCCATCTTAGAGCAAGAAGCAGATTGGATTCATCCATTGAGGATCTATCTCGTGAATGGGACCTTTCCTAAGGATGAAACCGACAGTGATCGGTTAGTTAGAAAAGCACGCATGTACAGACTTGTTGAGGGTACCTTATACAAAAAAGGAACTCAAGGAGTACTTAAGCGTTGTATTTCTCAAGAAGATGGAAAATCTCTTCTAAGAGAAATACATGGGGGCATATGTGGCACACATGCTGCTTATCGGACACTAGTTGGAAAAACTTTTCAACAGGGTTATTATTGGCCTACGGCACTTATAGATGCCATACAATTGGTGAAAACATGCCCGCAGTGTCAATTTCATGCTCGACAAGTTCATCAGCCAGCATATGCCTTACAGGTTATTCTCTTAACCTGATCGTTTGCCGTTTGGTGCTGAGGCTATTTTACCAGTTGAAATACAACTTGGTTCGGCTCGCCTAAATCACTTAGATATTGATGATCAAGGTGATTATCAAGAGGATGAACTCTCCCTTCTTGAAGAAAAGCCTAATCGAGCATTGATTAGGTCTATTGCATATTTCCAAGCTCTGTGAAAATATCACAGTAAAAAGGTGCGACCACGTAGTCTTCACATGGGTGACTTGGTTTTAAGGAAAATCCAAAATCAGTCCAATCGCAACAAGTTCTCCCCTCAATGGGAAGGTCCTTATAGTGTAGTTTCAATTCCGCGACATGGATCAGCTCAATTAGCTATGGAGTTGATTTCTTCAGCCAATTTGAAGTTGATTTCTCTTTCACCTAATTAGACGAAGAGATAATGACAGTTTGATTAGTTCATGAAAAATCATAAACGCAATGACCAATTCTGCAAGAATGAACTTACGATCTAAATCAGACTGTAACTTCTCTTTTTCCCCTTGGAGAGTAGCGTATAATCATTTATTTTCCTCCAAGGATGATAGGACTTCAGCAAGTTTTCTGCTATTTTCCTTTATAGCCTCAGTTATTGTTGTTTCTCTATCTGATCTCTCCTTGGCAACCTCGCTTGATAAAGTAGAGTTTTCCCTGCAACAACAAGAAATCTCATCCTAATTCATAGAGGATTGAGAATAGAACAAGATACTTACTGTTCTAAGCGGTTGCATTTCGCTTGCACGACCCTAAATTGTTATATAAGAGAAGTGACAAAGGTCGAATGACGAGTAGAGTTGTACAAGGAGATTAACATTTGAAGATATTACTCAGAAGAAACAATAAAACATATTGAGTAAAGATTTTACTTACCTCTATGAGATCTTTGAGAAAGAAATCAGATCCCATGATATCTTGTGCTTGCTCAATAAGTTGAAGATTTGCGTCCGGAGCAAGACGTGAAGTATTAGCAGCTTGACCCGCTGTTTCCAAATTTTCTTCCCCTTGATGAGGAGAAGGTAGGGTTTCTTGACCATGGGGGGAGCAGAGGTTCCAGCCTGATCATTGGTCCCTATGGTCGAGGGTGCAGCAGGTGCGACCACAGTCTCTTCATCATTGATGGGTTCTGAGCATTGAGTTTGTTGAACCTCATTGTCAATGCTAGTTCCAGGTTCCTTGGTAGTCACAGCGACATCTAGTACTTCAGATGGCGCTGTAGTGACAACTATGGCAAGACACTACCACACAAACAGACATCCAGGACAGCACATCACAGACGGTTATGAACTTTTCAATGGAAAAGCGTCTATGAAGGCCTGTCGGGAGAACATGTAAAGTTATTCTGGTTGGTTCTCACCTAAGAACCGACTGTGATAGTGCGATAGATGGTTTTTCCCTCAGAACCATCTGTGATATTCTAATTATCACAGACTGTTCTGAGATCAAAACTATCTGCGATAGTTTTGGACTATCAAAGTCAGTTTTGACCTCAAAACTGTCTGTGATATTCTCATTATCACAGCCGGTTCTGATCTCAAAACCGTCTATGATAGTGCTGGACTATCACAGATAGTTTTTACCTCAAAACTATCTGTAATAGTATTGTATTACAGATGGTTCTGAGCTTCCAACAGTTAGTGTTGGTAGCTTCCATGGTAGCTTTATTACAGACGGTTTTGACATGAAAACCATCAGTGATAATTTGTTATTATAGACGGTTATGATGATAGAATCGTCTATATTGAGCCCGCAGGCTACAAAAGAGATTTTTAAGCGGTTGTTTCAAGCTAGTCGTACAATCTTGCTCGACATACTGTCCAATTGGAAGAGATCTGGGGCAAGGAAGAGCAATATCTCAAAAGGGGAGCATTAGGAGATAATAATTTGAAAATCCAAGGTTGGTATTTTCTCCTAAGGCATACACATTACTTAATTTCATCATCATCTCCATTGATTGATCAAAGAGGGAGAGCGAGGGGAAGCAAATCCTAGTTGTAACTCTCATTTGTCCCACCTCTAGCTATTCGCTTCATGATGTGTATTATCCATGCGCCCAATTAGTTACTAATTAATTGCCTGCAGTTGAAGTTATACCCGCAAACTCCACAAACACTAGCAAGATAGATTAGCATTTTAATTGTGTGTCGACCGTAGAGTATTACTTAGCATGTGTATGAATTTAATTGCAGATGGTCCATCGAGACTAGATATATAATGACAACTGAGTGAGTGAAGAATACATGAAAGGTGTTTTAGATTTTCAAAAAGTTGCTGAGCAAGACATGGCGAAGAAGGGTTTACGATATACATATTGTCCTTGCATAGACTGTGACAATCTTAAGATGTTCACCAACTCATCTCAAATTGTGGCCCACTTGATTCGACATGGTTTCAAAAAGGGGTACATGTGTTGGATCCACCATGGCGAAGAGCAAACTGCAGAAACAAGTGCCACTCAGGTTGAGGAACAGGACACGCCAGATCGCAACAATGATTTTGATGAGGGTATGGTAGAGGATGACAATTTAGATGACATGTTGCATGATGTGGAAGGAAATTACAGTGAAAGGGAGTTTAGTAAATTCAAGAGCTTGATTGAGGACTCAGAAAAGCCACTGTTCCCTAGTTGCAAGCCGAAATACACAAAGTTGGCCTCCGTGCTTGAATTGTTAAAGTTGAAGGCAAGTAGCAGCTGGACCGACAAGAGTTTCACGACACTGTTAGATCTTTTAGCGGACATGCTTCCGGAAGGAAATGAGTTGCCAAAAAACACCTACCTAGCGAAAAAGCTGTTGTGTCCCTTGGGAATGGAAGTAGAAAGGATACACACATGCCATAATGATTGCATCCTTTACCGTAACGACTACAAGGATATGCATGTTTGTCCAGTGTGCGGCACATCCCACTATAAACGTAAGGACTGAACCGATGACGGCGACTGCGCTGAGAAAAAGCAAAGACCTTATGCTAAGATGTTGTGGTATTTTTCCATCATTCCCCGCTTGAAGCGTTTGTTTGCAAACCGTAAAGAGGCAAAATTATTGAATTGGCATTCGTAAGACCAGAAGAAGGATGAAAAGCTGAGACACCCCGCTGATTCTACGAGTGGAGAAACATCGACAAGAAATTTGTTAACTTTGGAGCATAATTGTGGAATATAAGGTTCGGAGTGAGTACCGATGGAATGAATCTGTTCAGTAACATGAGCAGTCGTCATAGCACTTGGCCGGTTCTTTTGTGTATCTACAACCTTCCTCCTTGGTTGTGTATGAAGCGCAAGTACATCATGATGTCGCTACTTATCTCTGGACCAAAACAACCCAAAAATGATACTGATGTGTACCTAGCACCATTGATGGTGGATTTTCTAACAATGTGGAATGAAGGGGTGCAGGTATGGGTTGCATACAAATGAGAGAACTTCATCCTACGTTCTATGATATTCTGCACCATCAACAATTTTCCTACCTTTGGAAATTTGTCGGGCCTTAGTACGAAAGGAGCCAAAACTTGTTCCCACTGCGAAGATGAGACTGAGAGCGTGTGGCTGAAGAATTGCAGGAAAACAGTGTAAATGCATCACTGTAGGTTTCTTCCGAAGAATGACACGTATCATAAGAGGAAGAGGGAATTTGACAGCCACAAGGAAGATGGTTTTGCCCCGAAGCCTATGAGCGGGAAAGAAGTTTACTCACGGGTGAAGGACATAGACGTTGTGTTTGGAAAGGGTCGTAAATTGAAATCCCGCACGAAGAACATATGGAAGAAGAGATCGATATTTTGGGACTTCCTGTATTTGGAGGATTTAGAGGTTAGGCATTGCATTGATGTCATGGACGTAGAGAAGAATGTTTGCGACAGTTTAATTGGCCTATTGCTGAACATTCTGGGGAAGACAAAGGATGGCGTCAATGTGCGGCGCGACATGATCAAAATGAAAATCAGGCTAGAACTAGCACCGAGAGAGGACGAGAAAGGCTATATATACCTCCCCCTGCTTGCTATATTTTGTGCAAGGCTGAGAGGACAGAACTTTGTAAGTGTCTCTATAGTGTTAAAGTTCTATCGGGTTACTCCGCAAATATGAAAAAGCTTGTGTCCATTGGCGATTTGAAATTGCTTGGTATGAAGTCTCACGATTGTCATGTGTTGATGACACAAATGCTTCCTGTTGCCATCCGGAGTATTCTGCCGCATAAGGTCAGAGAGACAATCACGAGGTTGTGTTATTTCTTCAATGCAATTTCTTGCAAAGTCATTGATCCCAATGGACTAGATTCTCTGCAGAGTGAGGTGCTTTGAACTCTTTGTCAACTTGAGATGTATTTTCCTCCGTCGTTGGACCCGTGTTCCTACATTATATGTATCCGTTCGAGAGGTACATGGGTGTACTTAAGGCTTATGTGCGGAATCGCTCTTGGCCTGAGGGTAGCATTGTCGAAGGTTATGCAGCTTAAGAGGTTGTTGAGTTTTGCATCGATTACATGGCTGAGGTAGAACTAATAGGAGTTCCTGTGTCTCATCATGAGGGGAGGCTTGATGGCGTTGGAACTATTGGACTGAAAGCAATCACTCCTGATTTCGATATGTACTCGAAAGCACATTTTTGGGTCTTGCAACACATGATGGAGGTGTCTCCGTACATCGACGAGCACAAGGAGATGCTACGACAAGACAATCCTAGTCAATCCGAGGTTTGGATCACGAGAGAACATAATTGTCAATTCAACGCGTGGATGAAAGTGCGATTCACCGTGGAGTCCGCAAGTGATGAGGAACGGGGTCCCGATCTTCCGACAGGTAGGGGATAGTTCGATTGGTGGAGACTCGACATTGACGATCCGACTTTCGACCAGAACCGATCTAGGCCTGCAATCGTTACACCACTGCTCCGTTCGTTATCAACCGTACCGAGGCGCGGTTGACCTAGCCACGAAGGCTTGTTCCTGCAAGCGAATCGAAGAACACGTGCAAGAACACAGAAGAAGCAATCTCGAATTGCAAGTATGTATTAAGATCACGAAGTGTTGGGGTTCCACAAACCGAAAGACGGCGAACTGCGACAGCAGAAAAATTCTAAGCAAAACCCAAGTCTAACAATGACGGCTACGAGGTTTTAATATGCGAGAGGGGTGGCGTCTAGGGTTTGGGGCGCACCCCCCCACGTGGGATACACGGGCCGAGGCCCAATAGACAGGTGACGCAGCACCGCACAGCCCAACAGAATCTGATCTCCACTTGTTTTGAAGATTGTGATTGACTCAGAAGAACTTTGGACGTGGGACCAGATCCGTTGGAAAGGTCTCGTCGAGTGCTTCTCTGTAATGTACTTGAACGCCCCAAACGGAGTTTGTATGCATCTGCTACGCCCGTTTGAAGACAGGCTGCTCCGCCGTGGCCGACCCGGACTCCAGCTCGCGGTAGACTTGATTCCCGACCCGTCTTGGTGCAAAGTGACACCCTCGCCGATCAACACCATGATTCCTGAGCACAAGCACAATATTATTAGGTAGTAACTCGCTCTTGTCAATATTCTCTCGTGTACTAAGAAACGAGCTCACCTGGTGATTTAGTTGACGTGCACGTACCCTTGTTATTGGTCCTTGCACAACGGGTGTTGGAAGAATGGACGCATCGTTAGGGGTGATGTCCTCATCATCCTCCCCCTCTTGAATTGGAGTCGTCCTCGACTCAAGCTCATCTTCTACTCCCAAATATGGCCGCAAATTTGAAATGTTAAAAGTGGGGCTAACTCCGAAATCTGCAGGCAACTCAAGTTTGTAGGCATTATCGTTTATTCGCTCTAACACCTTAAATGGACCATCCACACGAGGCATTAATTTTGACTTTCTTAACTCAGGAAAACGCACTTTACGTAAGTGTAGCCATACAAGATCTCTAGGAGTAAATATCAATTCCTTTCTACCATGACTACCAGCAATGCGATATTTTTCATTCATTCGCTCAATATTTTCTTTTGTTGTTTCATGTAGTTTTAAAATAAACTCAGTACGTTTCTTAGCATCAAGATTGACCTTTTCAGATGATGGAAGAGGCAATAGGTCAATAGGAGCATGAGGGTTGAAACCATACACTACCTGGAAAGGACTTACCTTGGTAGTCGAGTGTAGCGCACGGTTGTAGGCAAACTCCACATGAGGAACACACTCCTCCCACATCTTTAAGCTCTTCTTCAAAACAGCTCGCAACATTGTGGACAAGGTGCGATTTACCACCTCCGTTTGGCCATCAGTTTGGGGATGACAAGTAGTAGAAAACATTAACTTTGTCCCCAATTTATTCCATAATGTCCTCCAGAAATGACCCAAAAATTTTGTGTCGCGACCTCGAATAGGTGGTAGTCCCGGGGGCACCTCAGCGGGGAACACATCGTCATACTCCTGCAAAAGGTTAGTAACAGCAGGTGGAAAAGAGACAGGCATATCATCAAATGAAAACAAGGTCTCTTTACATATCAAAGCAAAGCATGACGGTTCAGCAAGATCATATTTTGTAGCAAGCAAAACAGCACCCTTCAATTTAATTCCCTCAGTCTTAGAAGTAGGTACATTCTTATCTTTCTTATGCGGAAAAACAGTTTTAGCTACTTGCTGATTTTCAGATTCTGTGGTGTTCTCTTTCTTCTCATTTTCAAGTCTTTCCCTATCAAAATGCAGAATTTCAGATGGAGTCATGGGAAGCAAGGTTATTTTCTTTCCTTTGTGCATGAAAGTGTACCAATTATTTCTACCATGATGAGTTGCATTAGTGTCATATTCCCAAGGTCGGCCTAATAAAAGTGAACATGCTTGCATAGGCACTACATCAAAATCAGCAAAATCATGGTATGAACCAATGAAAAATGGTACTCTTGCGGTTTGCGTTACCTTAACCTTACCGCTGTTGTTGAACCATTGAACATGATATGGTTGGGGATGTGGTTGTGTGGTCAAGCCAAGATTCTTGACCAGATCAGAACTCACCAAGTTGTTGCAGCTCCCACCATCAATGATTGTTCGGACGCGCCGGTCGTTGACAACGAGGAACATTTGAAACAAGTTGTGGCGTTGGGCTCGCTTGGCTTGCTTCATTTGAGTACTAAGGACCCGCTGGACAATGATGGTCCGGTATTCTTGTGTGGCTACCGTACCCAAAGCTTCCCCATCATCATGTTTGGATTCGTCATCAACATTACCTGCAAGGTTAGCTGCAAGAGCATATTCATCTTCAACATCAGAAGCACTAACGTACCCACCATCGTCTGTCGCAATGTAAGCTCGCTGACTTGGGCAGTCCTTCATGACATGGCCCATCCCCTTGCAACGGTGGCATATGATACCTGTTGTACATCCCGTGGAGGCAACAGATGAAGACAACTTCGTTGGTGCCTACACATTAGAAGTTTTGCTTACCTCGGGTGTACGTGGCGGTGGTAACGGTGCTACTGAACGCACCCTACTGGTCGAGGGGGCAGTAGACCGAACAGCAGGAGGTGGCTCTGATTTGGTTGACGCCTGTCTTGGGGTGAAGGTACTACCAAAGTTGCTCCGTGACCGCTGTTGTCGTCCCTACAATTCTTTTTCTGCCAAAACAGCAAGCTGGAACAATCTATTGACATCATGATAGTCCTTGTAATCAATAATATTTGTATATCATGCCTTAACCCCCCATAGAAATGAGCCATTTTATCCTCCTCGGTTTCCTCTACCTCACAACGCAACATGCCTATTTGAAGCTCTTGGTAGTACTCCTCTACCGATTTGTTACCTTGATCTAAGCGTTGCAATTTTTTACGCAAATCACGTTTAAAGGAAGGAGGCACAAATCTAGTGCACATTTGTCTCTTCAGATCATGCCAAGTACCAGGATGTACGTTAGACTTTACTAGTTCATTCCACAAAATTATAGCAAAATCCTTGAACTCACTAGTGGCTTGTCTAACTCTATGAATTTCAGGAACAAAATGGGAGTTAAATTTTTGTTCAATATCCATTTCCCAATATAAATACACCTCAGCATCATATGTACCAGAAAAAGAAGGTACGGTAAACTTAACTTTAGCAAATGGATCATCATTGCGATAGTTTTTATTACCATTGTTACCTCTCATACCTTGACGATTTCGGTTGAAGCGCTCTAAGTCATGTGCCGCACGTCGCATAGCGGGTTCATTGCGAGGTGCCACATGTCCCTCTACATCATCATCGTGCTCCTGGGCTGCATCATTTTGCTGTTGTTGGATAGCAGGTGGGCAGTTCTCGATCACCTGAACCCTGTCATCAAGCTGGGCAACACGTCGTTCCAATCTTTCAATACCTTTGGTTATCGCTTCCATCATGGTTTTCAGCTCAGCATGAAGGACACACTCGTTGTCCTCTTTATCAGATCCTGCCATGATTAGTAGAAAGTAGAAGAAACAAAAGAAGTATTATCCCTACAAACTACCAGGTTCAGACAAGTGGATTCACACCCTCTCAAGCGTCTTACCACGCTCTTGCAAGGTTCTTACCAACGCTGCAGAAGGTACAACCGGTGGCTAGTTCGTGATATCGTGACGAGCTTAAGTGTAACGATTGTAAGGTTGAATCCTGTTCTGATAGAAAGTATGTGGAGCTTGGAAGGCAGTTATGGTAACAAAGGTTAACAATAATTGAAATCAGAATGCTAAGTTGAATAAGTGTCCAAAGTATGTGTCACAGTTGCTGGCCTAAACGCGTTCCTAAAACTAGTTCAAGTAAGCAAAGTGATCAGCACAGGCGATGGACATGAAAAGATGCAAGCACTTCTGATCTCTCTTTTTTTTTTTTGGCTAATCTTTCTTTTCGTGCGGCTCTTTTTTATGCACTTACCTTTTTCTTTTTTTTTTTTACAAGAGTGCTGCAAAGGATGGATTACAACTCAAAATTTAAGAATTACGCACAAATCCTATCACAATACTCTCGGCAGTTTAGCAAAGATGCTCTGCAGAAACTTCCAATAATAATTTGGGGCTTTAGAGACCTCAAACGCAAAAACTTATAACTAGGAAGTTGTAGGTCTTTTCTTTCTCATCAATTTGAATATATGGAACACCCAATTTGGGGTTTGGAACTAGGATATATGGCCCCCGAAATACAGGCTGTATAGATTACTCCGAGATGGAACAGATTAACTTCCAACGCGATTTTCACCACGAATATGGCATTTCTAGAATTTCGTGCAATGAACAAAGTTGTAGATCTCTTCGAGAGATACAATTTAGAGTATTTAATTGCACAAATTTGTGTTCAGAAGACAAATATATTGTCTTTATAAAAACAGCAACGCAAAAGAGAAATCCGAACCGATTGCGACTCGAATTTGGTTTAGGTTTAGAATTGGGATTTGATACTCGACCTAAACCAAGAACACGAATTGACCAGCAATACGACGATGACCACGGACACAAATTCAACAATGCAAAACTGAAAACGAAAATTGCAAAAGGCTCAAAGTGGTTTGGACAGCGGAAGACTATGATCACAATTTTTTTTTGTTTTGGCTTTTTCTGGACACTAGGTAGAAGATGAATGACTAACAGAGAAGATACCTTACGGGTAACCGGAGCTCTGATACCACTTGATGAGGAACAGGGTCCCGATCTTTCGACAGGTAGGGGATAGTTCGATTGGTGGAGACTTGACGTTGACGATCCGACTTTCGACCAGAACCGATCTAGGCCTGCAATCGTTACACCACTGCTCCGTTCGTTATCAACCGTACCGAGGCACGGTTGACCTAGCCACGAAGGCTGTTCCTGCAAGCGAATCGAAGAACACGTGCAAGAACACAGAAGAAGCAATCTAGAATTACAAGTATGTATTAAGATCACGAAGTGTTGGGGTTCCACAAACCGAAAGACGGCGAACTACGACAGCAGAAAAATTCTGAGCAAAACCCAAGTCTAACAATGACGGCTACGAGGTTTTAATATGCCAGAGGGGTGGCGTCTAGGGTTTGGGGCGCACCCCCCCCCCCCCACGTGGGATACACGGGCCGAGGCCCAATAGACAGGTGACGCAGCACAGCACGGCCCAACAGAATCTGGTCTCCACTTGTTTTGATGATGGTGATTGACTCAGAAGGATTTTGGACGTGAAACTAGATCCGTTGGAAAGGTCTCGTCGAGGGCTTCTCCGTAATGTACTTGAACACCCTAAACGGAGTTCGTATGCATCTGCTGCGCCCGTTTGAAGACAGGCTACTCCGCTGTGGCCTACCCGGACTCTAGCTCGCGGTAGACTTGATTCCCGACCCGTCTTGGCGCAAAGTGACACCCTCGCTGATCAACACCATGATTCCTGAGCACAAGCACAATATTATTAGGTAGTAACTCGCTCTTGTCAATATTCTCTCGTGTACTAAGAAACGAGCTCACCTGGTGATTTAGTTGACGTGCACGTGCCCTTGTTATTGGTCCTTGCACAATGGGTGTTGGAAGAATGGACGCATCGTTAGGGGTGATGTCCTCATCAGCAAGTGAGAATCTGAAATAATTGGCAAAAGGGCCAACATTTTCTGTACATACATGATAGGGATACGACATCAGTGGGTACACATTTACACGAAAACTCAAGATCAAAAGAGAACTATGCAAAATAATAGAGTGAGCATAGAAACTTTTCATGAGGAGTTCAGCAAGACAGGCCCAACAAGAGTAGTACGTGGATTGAACTCGTACTACGGGTTCATAGAAGAAATTTGGGAGCTCGACTACATACTGTTCAAGATTCCCCTGTTTCAATGCCTATGGTTCAAATCCCACAGGGTGTGAAGGTTGAAAGTTACGGTTTCACTTCTGTGGATCTCGATCGAGTTGTTTATAAAGATGAGCCATTCATACTTGCAAAGCAAGCCATTCAAGTCATTTATGTCACTGACCTGGCCAATAATAAGTGGCACATCGTCCTTCATGACAAGAGAAGGATTGTTGGAATTGAAAATGTCGTAGATGAGGAAGAATATAATCAATTTGATGAGATGCCTCCATTTGGAGATGGCGTAAAGGTCAATACTGAAGACACCAATGAAACCAGTTACATGCGTATGGATCACCAGGAAGGGTTATACTTTAAAGGTAATTAACCGTCCTTATGTCTCTGTTTTCATCGGTATAGCTTATCCTCTAATTCTCGCCTTTGCAGGGCTGCAGTAAGTGGAAAGCTGAGGAAAATATGGGTGTGTACGTACGTAGCTGTAAATTGTCGGTCAAAGTCCCCATTTATATGTAAAGTTTATGCAATAGAGTTTTACCATATTCCCAATATTTCAAAAGTTTTTACCTTGGTAACGGTCGATAAAAAACCACTCCTTAGGCAAATTTGACTGAACCTTAAAATCTTTGGTCAAATTTATTCAAAATTTATTTGAGCATGCTCCACATGGGACTTTTAAGGTTGTAACCTATTTTCGGAGCATTTGGACTTCATTTGCAATATATGAGTGTTCGAGTGCCTCTCTCCTAATAATGAAACTTATAGCACAAAATTGTTTCCAACTTCAAATTTCTTCACCAAAATCTTTCAAACTTGATTTCACTATGCTCCAAATATGTCTCTTGAGGTTTCCACCAAGTTTCGGAGAATTTGGACATCATTTGCAAAGATTTTAGGCTTTTTGGATATTGAAATTTCAGTATTCAGAGTTGCAGAGTTTCAGATTGTAAAGCACTATCACAAACGGTTATGAGTTAAGAACCGTCTGTGATAGTTAACTATCACAGACAGTTCTTAACCCATAACCATCTGTGTAGTTGTCTATCGTAGACAGTTCTTAACTCATAACCATCTAGATAGTTGTCTATCAGACGATTCTTAACTCATAACCGTCTGTGATAGTTGTCTATCATAGACGGATCTTAACTCATAACCGTCTGGATAGTTGTCTATCAGACAGATCTTAACTCATAACCGTCTGTGATAGTGCTTTACAATTTGAACCACGCTCATTTGAGACGGTTTTGTACTCATAACCGTCTGTGATAATCTCTCTACAAAGTTTAAGGTAGGCTTTGTCCCGCTCATTTCCACACTTTGCGACTTTTCACTTCACTTGCCCTAGCTCTCCGGCAGCTGCGCGCACTGTCTCTCTCTGGCCTCCCACCATCTGGAGCGACCACCTCTGGCTACTTCTCCCGACCTCCGGCGGTTCCTCTCCCCGGTGCCTCCTCCTGGCCACCCTCTAACCGTCTCCTCCTCCGACATCTCAAGTGCCCCTCCTCCCTCTCCCTCTCCTTCATCTTGCTATATTTGGGTGCTTATGTAATGGTGTAGCACGGCTAATGTGGATGGGAATATGAGATCTAAGAGCTGTGATATCTAAGAGTGATGTTTCAGAGTAAAAGTACTCAAATTTTTGCAGTGTTGAGGGTATTATCTATAGACAAAATTCCCATGTCTTGTGCTATTAACGAGTGAACTATGAAAGCAAAGTTTGCATTTCCATCGGTTAGAAAAAACAGTATGTATGGTTGGTCTGAAAGCCCACAGATATACTATGAGTTATGCGAATTGAGTAATGCAGCATGTTTAACAACATCATTATCAAATGATTGCTATCTCAACCTAAAGCACATTACAGATGAATTAATCAATGATAAAAATGCCTATATTGCACAAGAGTAGCCAAGATAGTATGACCCTATGATACCACAAAGCTCCCAAAATGTGCAGAAATATTTATTTTTGGCAAGATAGTATGGCCCTATGGCACTTGTCCTCTCTTATTAAAACAGATGAATTCTTATTTTTGGCATGATATGTAATCATAACTGTTGTAATAGACTTGGTTTACAACTCAAACAATTTATATTGCTTATATTGATTGGAGTGAGGTTTTCTCAAGTTCAATGGCTTGGATGACAAGATATTGTAGAACATCACTATTCAAGCTCATGGTTAACACACCACAATTGATTATTGAAGTGTGTGTGTGACACACACACAGTAGTATTACTCTAATTCTTTTGAGAAGTGAAATGCAAACTATCAATTGGCATGTAAAAGAGTTATCACATACCTAGTCAATGATTTGCATGGTTTTGCAAAGTTTGGGCATGTAACTAATCAATGAGTTGTGAACTGTCTTAATTTTGATCATTTAATTTTTAAACTTGGTACTTGGTTTACTATTCAGATTGTTTCATTTAATTTTGATTAGTTTATTGCCTTTTTGTTTTTCATGCCTACAATTATCATGTTGGGTGTGTTCCAACAACAAACAAACATTTGAACACTCACTATAGCATCAATCCAGGATCAGTAATTCAGTCTAATTTAGTAAGTATCTTATGACATCATAAACTAGTCTAGTCTGTGAAAATTGTCAAAAATAACCAGTAGTCAGTAGAAGTTATAAAAAATGAGGAGTATGAGGATGTGCTTGAGTTACATGTAAATTATACATATAATACATAAATGATGCAATTCAGAGTTTTTGATTACCATGTAAATAGTGGGAGGATCATGCGATGAAACTCTAATGATAGGGGTGACCAAGTAACTTGTGCGCATGCGATGTATGTGAGGCAATCTAATGTTGCGGCATTACCATGTAAATTATGTGCAAACTATGTATACGATGAAATCCACCATGACATTTGCATATTCAGATTATGTGATGTATTTCACTATTATTATAATTGCAAATGCTCTAGTAATCTATAATTTCTTGGCTACTCCTACTGATATGCATGTGTCATTTGATCATACAATCGATATTTCAAAATGACACATCAATCAAAAAAACAAAAACTGCTCCCCTAGATTTGTACCTACTGTCAACATATTTGGATCCCCTAGATTTAGTCTGAAGTTAAAAATTTTAGGTTTAGAACATAAATTAAACTAATAGAAGGTATAGTTAAATACGGCAACAATAACCCCGTTGCCGTCGAATTCAATCTTCTCTCTTTCACTTATGTTAGCAACTGATATGTCCGGTGATGAAATGAACCGGTCGGGGAGTCAGAACGACCTCTCTAGCGATGAGACGCCTGGGCCAGAGGTTGCCCCATCCACCGTGGCCCAACCACAGAAGAGAAAGGGGTGAGGCCGGATGACATGCGCGCGTCTCAATAGGCAGGAGAAGCAGCACATACAGTTCGACGACACGGGGTGCTGGAAGCTCCAGAGAAACTAGTCAGTCAGTACCGCTCACTATGCGGCAAAGTGGCAAGAGAGCAGGTGCCCATCACCACTTCCGAGTGGCGTGAAGTGCCCCGAGAGTGCAAGGACGAGCTGTGGGAAGACGTGCAGGTGGCGTTTCACATTCTCGATGATCGCCAGCTCACCATCCGCCGAACGACACTGATGGCAATAAATAAGGCATGGAGGACCTTCAACAACCATGTTGTCAACCACTATATGAAGGAGTCGAAAACCCCCTTCAATGTCTACCCTTCCATGACTCCCGAGACAAGGTAACAGTTTGTGGAGATGAAGGCACACCCAAGGTCTAGGCACTTAGTGAGAAGGGCAAGGCTAACCAGGCCAGGAATACCCACCCAAATAAACTAGTCACCACTAGGTATGTGGGGAAGAAGGCGCTGTGGAGGAAGTAGGACGAGGAGGCTTCCCAGTCTTCGGCCTCCACTCCTTATGCAGGGATAATGGACATGCGCACCCGCAATTGGTGCCGAGCAAGATCGAAGATGACCTCCTCCAAAAGCATCTCGATGAATAACCCTGGGGACAGGGCAATGATCGACCAGTTGGTAAGATCTCTTACTCACTATCCTCGTAACACGCATGCAATGGGTTGTATTGCTAAGTTCTCCTGTTGCAAGAAATGCTGAGTGCACAGGCGTCATCCAAATCTTTCAACCCTAGCAGGGAGAGGGATATCCTAACGACGACGCTGGGAAATAAGGAGCATCCAAGCCACGTGTGCGGCCTCGGTGCCACTGTGCCTTGGATGGCAGGTTTCGCTGATGATGAGGAGGCGGCTAAGAGGAGAAAGAGATCCTACAAAGCCCGCGACGAACGGATAAAGGAGGAGATCCGATCGGAGTTTTACCATCGGGACGTAGAACTCAGGCAAGAGTTGGCGAAGATGCGGGCAATGTATGAGGAGCTAAGACAATCCCAAGGCATCCCCCCGCAACAGCAGACTTACAGAGCCCCGTTCTTGGCTGCCATAGCAGCTGCGCGTCCGCACTGGGGGCTTTGCATCCGGATTCTTCACATTCGGAGTCCGCTCGACAGTATCCGTGGACTTTTTCAGGTAATGACCACTTTTCTTTGTTAATTCATTCGAAAGTGAAATTCAATGAGTACCCTAATGTCATCTTAATGCTCACTATTTGTAGAAACCCGCCTCCTGCAAGCTTATGGTGCGAGCCGGTCTCTTCCCGATCGAGGCTGGCCGTGGGATGGCGCAACCATGCACAACGGGGATGACAATCCATGGTGTCCCTCTATCTGAGGGTTTTGCACAGGTCAAGGTGGACATAGTCTTCGAGCATTGCAAGGGATTTCCATTGGAAAAGCCACCGAAATACAACATTACCACTCTTGGGGCTGTGGTGCACACGTTCGTGCAATGGCCCAAGAAGGACATCGTCCTGGATGAGGTAATTCCCCTACCGGTTTCATAATTTTGTACTGTGATAATAGCCCTCGGAGTTAGTGACCATTACTATACATTAGTTCTTACCCCTACACACACCGACACTCAGCCTACTAGCCAGCTGACCCCTCCTCCGACAAGCCAGCCGATGGGTCCAACAACGAAGCTGACACCGACGAGGAGGCAAGGCATCAAGAAGCTAGCTTCCAGGGGAAAAGCAAAGAAGAGCACGACAAAGGACAGTGAGAAGAGCACGCCGTCTCCCATGTCGTTCATTCTAGGGATGCCCATGGCCCCTGATACGACAATTCGGAGCATGGGTCTCGCATGCTAGAGCCTGCATGGATTGTACATGCAGAAGACAAACGAGACCAGGATGCAGCGTTGGATGCATTTCATGGTCAAGAACACTGTGGCAGAGTTCCACCACGACGTCGGGACCTATCCGGTGACCTTCGAAGACCTGCACAATTTATGCAACGAAGACACGCTCGACGTGTTCATCCTACGGTCTTGGGTGCTATAAGTATATACTATCCTACGCCTGTTCATGCATATACGGATATATGTCATTTATTAATTGGTTAGTTCCGTGCAGCTTCATGACCAAATATGCCAAAACTAAACGGGAACCTTGTCACGCCCCGCCTTCATGGGGACCATGACTACTCCCGTGGGGACCCAAGTCGCTATAGTTGATCCCATACCTTTTGACTTCCCAGGATGAGTCAAACACAGGAGTATATTGCATCAGTTTAACTTACATTACATTGAGCAGTACGGCCAACTGGCCTCATTACAACATAATAAATTGAAAAGCCATCACGGCATAAATAAGTTTAGTTGCAGAAGAACAACTACTCGATAGAAGCTAAGTGAACCCCCACAGCAAGAAGTTGAAAGCAGAGCAACACTTTTCAGGACTTGGGTGGAACTGACTCTCTTCCTTGATAGATCCAAGAAGTTCTCCAGGCCTTCGCCTTGATCAAGGGACATTCCATCTATTGGATAGTGAATTGCAAGGGTGAGCACTTACGTACTCAGCAAGTCATAGATAAGAGTATGTACATATAGTAGAAATGATATGAACCTACGCTATTAGGGAAGGAGGGAAGGTTGCAAAATACTTTTTCCCTTTCTAAACTTATGGCAGTGCTCATCATGACATACCATTAATATCGTTTATAAACTCTTAGAAGTACTACCATCGACAACACATGTCTGCCCATGTTAGCACCTCATTTCATGACAACACATGTCAAGCACACATGAGCTAAGTCTAGCCAATTTTATTTAGAAAACATACTTGTGTCACATCGACGTGGATAGGATCGACTGCGCGCAGGCTCCTATAGACCCGGGAGCTCGGAGTATTCGAATATGGTTTTAACTTTGCAAAGGTGTACCACTTTAATCCACCAATCACTCAGCTTTCAAGTCGGTACCTCTCCATGCCACTTTTACGCATGTGACAAGGCTGAGATCACACAACAGTTTGCAATCCTAGCATTAACAATTCCCTACCCGGTAAATAGACATTTCAGTCCTCATTACCGTTGTGGGTACTCCCCACAGCCAATTCTACCTATCCTTGGTCTATGGTCCCACGAGACACATAGCCTGTGGATTCAGTCGCGCACGACTCAAAATCCAGGCGTAGGGCTCCTTCCTTCTCACACCTTTTCGTCTCATTATTTTTCTGATCTCACACCACTCATGGCCCTCTGTGGCCCACCAGTTTCCTCTCGAGAAACCAGACCAACAACCATTGCAGGGAAAAGCTAATATCAGGAAAACTACTATGTTGCGCCCGTCCCATACCGGGCAAGTGGTTGGTACGTTTTTCATGCCGCATAGAAGTATAACACAAGGTTCTAGTCTTTACATGCCTATGACCAGTGCATTCCACAAACCCTGCACTCGTCAGTGCCACCACCATTCCATACCAAACTCTGGCCACGGCAAGGGTTTTATTTCATGAATATACATATATACATATATATTAGTTATGGCTCACAGTTTGATTATTTTATAAAGAATCTCCTCATCTTTTGTTGGCATACAGCCTAGTACTGCCATATCATACTTTTCTTATTTCAACAAATGCAATATTACTTATAGTCAAGGAAATATCTTAACAATTCATAAAATATAGGTTCAAGATGTTCAAGAATATGACTTGCCTTCCGCGTTGTAAGGTACAGTAGACGATGTCGGGTTTGTGACGAAATCTTCGTACTCAGGCTCTTGCTCTAATCAAAGATCAAACAAGCAAATAGGTATCACAATCCATTTAAATACATTAATAATCTATATGCAACATGCACTACTATAGAATTCATCATCACAGTCGGGTCAAAACAGACATCACAGACGGTTCTTACCCGTCAGTGATATTCGAGTCAGTGATAATCATGCACTATCACAGACGGTTTTTGATATTTTCAACCGTCTGTGATATATCCATTCACAGACTGATATAAGGTCAGAACCGTCTGTGATAAGGTCAGAACCGTCTGTGATACTCATATTTCACAGACAGTTATAAGGTCAGAACCGTTTGTGACAGTCACACTATCACAGACGGTTCTGTTCTCAAAACCGTCTGTGATATTTGAGTATACACAGACGGTTTTGACATCAGAACCATCTGTGATACTTTAGTATATACAGACGGTTTTAACATCCGAACCGTCTGTGATAGTATGAGTATCACAGACGGCTTTGACATCAGAACCGTCTGTGATAGTATGAGTATCACAGACGGCTTTGACATCAGAACCGTCTGTGATACTTGTACTATCACAGACGGGTGTGAGAACAGAACCGTCTGTGTTAGTATGAGTATCACAGACGGTTTTAACATCCGAACCGTCTGTGATAGTATGAGTATCACAGACGGCTTTGACATCAGAACCGTCTGTGTTAGTATGAGTATCACAGACGGTTTTGACATCAGAACCGTCTGTGTTAGTATGAGTATCACAGACGGCTTTGATGTTATAACAGACTGTGATACTCATAATTCACAGACGGCTTTGATCTCACAACCGTCTGTGATACTCATATTATTACCGACGGCTTGGAGGTTAAACCAATCTGCGATATCAGCGACGGTGTTAATATTGAAACCGTCTGTGATAGTGTTATTATCTCAGAACCGTCTGTGATAGTCTGATATCACAGGCGGATCTGAGGTCAAAACCATCTGCGATGTGTTATTATCTGTGACTGTTATAATCTCAGACGATTTGTAAGATCAAAACCGTCTGTGCATGCACAGACGGTTTTGATCTTACAAACCGTCTGAGATTATAACATTCACAGATGTCCTCTGTACAAATTGCATTTTCATATATACAGTTCATGAATTTCATACATGCATAGTACTCAAATATATACAGTCTCATGCATATATATTTGTATAATTGAACTCAGAATTATATTTGTACAGTACTCAAATATATACAGTTTCATATGCACATGCAGTACTCAAATATATTTGCACCCCTCTCTGTATAGCATTTCATATATACAGCACAGAACTCAGAAATATGTACAATTGAACAAATAAATGTAATCGACAATTAAAGTGTGTTAGATGTACAAATAAATGTAAGGCCGCACTAATACGAACCTTGCGGGTCCCTAAACTTCCCCTTGGGTGATATGACCTCCGAAAGGAAAAACTCAGCGAGCATCCCTCGGACATTACCAATCTACCGAGGGTCAAGGCTTTCTGAAGGGAAGTCGACCCCCTGCAGCAAGAGTTGGTACATAAAAAATTAGCTGAATTAAGTTGTAAATTCTGTCAAATCGAGACAAATTAAGGGGAGCAGTTGTAATACCTCGGGGAAATCGGGCCGGTGAGGGGTGATGATCAGGTCATACATGTGGCGCATCACGTAGAACCCACATGTATTGTCGTCCGGCTGCTGATGGCACTGCCAATTTACAGACCGAGAGTTAGGTGGGGACAAGTTATAAAATAAAACAAATGCCAGTTGAAATTTGTACCGAAAATTGTAACCACTGAAACTTATCGGCTCGCCGCTCGTGTTGTCTCCCTACCTCGGCAAAGTACTTTGTGAAAGCCCTGTAGATAGTCAAAATTGACAGTTTGAGGATAGCCGAAATTGACAATTTGAGGACAGTAAATCTAGATGCATGCAAGACAGGTCCACATCACCTTCCGAATACATCTCGTGCGCCGCAATACGAGTACCCTTTCCTCTGCAATGAGTCAAGGTAGAACACCTTGTTGCTTTTCGGAATAAGTAGCAGTAGGATCCAGTGGTAGCTACATATTACACGTAGAGAATTAAAAATTTAATCTAAATTTGGGGGTGTGCACATGGAGACACTAATCTACGGGTGAAGTACTGATGAAAGCACTCACCTCTGGTTGTAGGGTACAAGTATATACTCCTTGTCGACCTGAGCAAGCAACCCTCTTTTGATGTAGTCGACAACGAAGTCTGTGTCGGTCCTAAACATCACCTCGGCTACCATCTGGGGGTCCAAAAAACCAACAGGTATGCCCTTGGATTTGGCATAGTTGGCCATGCAGCTGCACGGAAGTAACCAATTAATAAATGACATATATCCGTATATGCACGGATAGTAGGATACTTACAGCACCCAAGACCGTAGGATTGACAAGTCGAGCGCATCTTTGTTTAGCAAATTGTGCAGGTCTTCGAAGGTCACCGAGTAGGTCCCAACGTCGTGATGGAACTCTGCCACGGTGTACTTGACCATGATGTGCGTCGGACGCTGCGTCCTGGTCTGGTTTGTCCTCCTCATGTACCATGCATGCAGGCTCTGGCATGCTAACCCCATGCTCGAAATTGCGGTATCGGAGGCCATGGGCATCCCCAGAGAGAACGGCATGAGAGCTGGCGCACTCTTCTCGCTCTCCTTCGACGGCCTCTTCTTTGCTTTTCCCCTCATAGCCAGCTTCTTGAATGGTTGCCTCTTACTCGGAGTCAGCTTCGTCGTCGAAGGGGTATGCTGGCTAGTAGGCCGCGTCTCGGTCTGTGATGTCTGCGATGTAAGAACCTACGTATTAGGACACTAACTCTGAGGGCTATTATTACAGTACAAATTATGAAACTGGTGGGGGAATTACCTCATACAGGACGATGTCTTTCTTGGGCCATTGCACGAACGTGTGCACCGCATCCTCGAGAGTGGTAATCTCGTCGTTCGGCGGCTTCTCCAATGGAAAACCCTTGCAATGGTCAAAGACACTGTCCAATTGGACATGTGCAAAACCCTCACATAGAGGGGCACCATGGATTGTGGCCCCCGCCGTGCATGGTTGCGCCATCCCACGGGCAGCCTCGATCGGGAAGACACCGGCCAGCACCATAAGCTTGCAGGAGGCGGGTTCCTACAAACAGTGCGCATTAACATGTTGAATTTCACCGCTTCTCACTTTCGAATGAATTAACATAGACAAACAGTGCGCATTAACGGTCATTACCTGCAGAGAGTCCACCGGATACTTTGGAGAGGGCTCCGTCTGCGAAGACCCCGGCGTAGACGCGCAGCTACTACAGTGTCCAATGGGGGTCGGTACTTCCGCTGGGTCTGCGCCAGCTGCTAGAACAGGGGTGCCCTGGGTCGCCTTTCTTAGCTCTTCGTACATGGACCGCATCTCCGACAACTGCTGCAGGAGTGCTTTGTCCCGAACAGCGAACTCCGATCGCATCTCCTCCTTGAGCCGTTCATCGCGGGCTTGGTGGGATCTCTTTCTCCTCTTAGCCTCCTCCTCATCATCGGGGAAACCATGCCTCCAAGGCACAGTGAAGCCGAGGCCGCGCATGCGGCCTGGATGCTCCTTGTTTCCTAGCGCCGCTGTGAGGATATCCCTGTCCCTCCTCGGGTTGAACTCTCCGGATGCCGCCTGCGCACTCAGCGTCACCTGCAACAGGACAACTTAGCAATACAGCCCATTGCATGCGTGTTATGAGGATAGTACGTGATCGGACAATCTTACCAGTCGGTCGATCACTTCCCTGTCCGCAGGGTTATTCACGGAGACGCTTCCGGAGGAGTCCATCGTCGATCTAGCTCGGCACCAATTGCGGGCGCGCACGTCCGTTATGCCCGCATAAGGACTGCCGGCCGAAGACTGTGAAGCTTCCTCGTCCTGCTTCCTCCACAGCGCCTTCTTCCCCACATACCCACCGGTGCCTAGTCTGTGTGGGTGGGTGTTCTTGGCCTGGTTAGCCTGGGCCTTCGCACTAAGCTCCTGGAACTCAGGCTTGCCCTTCATCTCTACGAACTGCTGCCATGCCTCGGGAGTCACGAAAGGGTAGTCATTGAAGGGGGTCGTCGACTCCTTCACATAGTGCCTGACAAGTTCGCTCTTGAAGTTCCTCCACGCCTTGTTTATTGACATAAGTGTCCTCCGGCGGACGGTGAAGTGGCGATCCTCCAGAATGTGAAACGCCGCCTGCACTTCTTCCCACAGCGCATCCTTGCACTCTGGGGGCACTTGACCCCAGTCAGAGGTGGTGATGGGCACCCGCTCCCTTGCCACTTTGCCGCATAGTGAGCGGTACTGACCGACAAGTTTGGGCGGAGCTTCCGGCACACCATTGTCGTTGAACTGGACGTGCTGCTTTTCCCCCTTGTTCAGACGCGCGCATGTCGTCCGGCCTCGCCCCTTTCCCTTCTTCTGCGGGGTCACGGCGGACGAGGCGACCTCCGGCCCAGGCGTCTCATCGCCAGCGAGGTCACCCTGAGTCCCCGAGTGGTGCATTTCGTCACCAGACATAGTTCCTAACATAAGTGAAAGAGAGAACAGTTTAAGTAAATATGCAACTAATAATTCTATAACAAAACCCATACAAGAATGACAGAAACAGTGGGGAGGCGATGGAGGTGATCGCGTCGGAGGCGGGAGGGCGATGGAGGTGATTGCGCCTGACGGTGGAAAGGCGATGCAGGTGATCGCGACGGACGGAGAGGAGAAGGTGGGAGGCGATGGAGGTGATCGCGACGGACGGTGCGAGGGCGGAGAGAGCTAGGGCAAACAGAGCTAGGGCGAAGTAGAATGAGTGGGATAAAGCCCGCCTTGAACTATGTACCGCGTCGGTATTATCACAGTCGGTTCTCACATCTGAACCGTCTATAATAGTATATATCACAGTCGGTTCTCACATCGAAACCGTCTATAATAATCGTAGTCACCAGAGAGATAATCACAGACGGTTTTGAGTTGAGAGCCGACTGTGCCTGAGATTATCACAGACGGTTTGGAATTGAGAACCGACGGTGCACGTTAAGAACTCGAAGAGTCGGACACTGTTGAAAATATCACAGATGGTTTTATATATATAACCGTCTGTGATAATATTATCACAGTCGGTTCTCAAATAAACACCGTCTGTGGTAATCTACATAGTGAGAGATTATCACAGACGGTTGTGAGTTAAGAACCGACTGTGCACCGTCTGTGCTAGGTCAAAACCGTCCTTGATAATCTCTCTATTGAACGTTAGTTTTACAAATTGAAACTGATCTGTAGCTTTCAACTCTGAATGCTCGAAAACATGTTTTAAATGAACACTCAGATATTTCAAATGTAGTCCAAATACTCTGTAAATTGGTTACTATGTACATATATCCGATAATTGGTTACAATGTAGTCCAAATGCTCTGTAACTTGAGCATGCTCCACGTAATATTGTATGTTAAATTTACAAATGGGAACTTTCACCGACAATTTGCACGTACACAGCCATGTTATCCTCAACTTTCCACTTGCCGCGGCCCTGCAAATACGAGAATTACAGGAGATATAAGCTATACCGATGGAAACAGAGAGATAAGACGTACAGTTGATTACCTTTAAAGTATAACCCTTCCTGGTGATCCATACGCACGTAACTGGTTTCGTCGGTGTCTTCAGTATCGACCTGTACGCCATCTCCAAATGGAGGAATCTCATCAAATTGATTGTATTCCTCCTCGTCTACGACATTTTCAACTCCAACAATCCTTCTCTTGCCATGAAGGACGATGTGCCACTTCTTATTGGCCGGGTCAGTGACATAAATGACCTGAATGGCTTGATTTGCAAGTATGAATGGCTCATCTTTATAAGCAACGCGATCCAGGTCCACAGAAGTGAAACCGTAACTGTCAACCTTCACACCCTGTGGGATTTGGACCCATCGGCATCGAAACAGGGGAATCTTGAACAGTACGTAATCGAGCTCCCAAATTTCTTCAATGAACCCGTAGTACGAGTTCAATCCACGTACTACCCTTGTTGGGCCTATCTTGGTGAACCCCTCATGGAAAGCTTCTACGCTCACTCCACTATTTTGCACAGTGCTCTTTCGATCTTGAGCTTTCGTGTAAAATGTGTACCCAT
The DNA here is from genome assembly GCA_019359835.1 of Pharus latifolius. Lineage (NCBI taxonomy): Eukaryota > Viridiplantae > Streptophyta > Magnoliopsida > Poales > Poaceae > Pharus > Pharus latifolius. Next base: position 68,790,856 of record CM033322.1, read on the forward strand.
TGATGTCGTATCCCTGCCATGTCTGTACAGTAAACGTGGGCCCTTTTGCCAACCATTTAAGGTTCTCAGTTGCGGACTCTCCGGTGATTCGCACCTTCATCCACGCGTTGAATCGACTGTTATGTTGTCCCGTGATCCAAACCTCGGATCGGCGAGGATTGTCTTGTCGTAGCATCTCCTTGTGCTCGTCGATGTACGGAGACACCTCCGTCATGTGTTGCAAGACCCAAAAATGAGCTTTCGAGTACATATCGAAATCAGGAGTGATGGCTCTCCGTCCGATAGTGCCAACACCATCAAGCCTCCCTCGTGACGAGACACAGGAACTCCTATTGCTTCTACCTCGGCCATGTAATCGACGCAGAACTCAACAACCTCTTCCGCTGCATAACCTTCGGCAATGCTACCCTCGGGCCGGGACCGATTCCTCACGTAGGCCTTAAGTACACCCATGTACCTCTCGAATGGATACATATAACGTAGGAACACGGGTCCACATATCTTGATTTCTCTGACAAGGTGGACGGTGAGATGGACCATGATATCAAAAAACGATGGAGGAAAATACATCTCAAGTTGACAGAGAGTTCGAACCACCTCGCTCTGCAAAGAATCCAGTCCATCGGGATCAATGACCTTGGAAGAAATTGCATTGAAGAAAAAACATAGCCTCGTGATCGTCTCTCTGACCTTATGCGGCAGAATACTCCGGATGGCAACAGGAAGCATTTGTGTCATCAACACGTGACAATCATGAGACTTCATACCCAGCAATTTCAAATCGCCCATGGACACAAGCTTTTTCATATTTGCGGAGTAACCCGATGGAACTTTAACACCATGGAGACACTTACAGAGTTCTGTCCTCTCAGCCTTGCACAAAGTGTAGCATGCGGGGGGGAGGTATATACGGCCTTTATCGTCCTCTCTCGGTGCTAGCTCGGGCCTGATTCTCATTTCGATCATGTCACGCCGCACATTGATGCCATCCTTTGTCTTCCCTGGAATGTTCAGCAATAGGCCGATTAAACTGTCACAAACATTCTTCTCTACATGCATGACATCAATGCAATGACGAACCTCTAAATGCTCCCAATACGGTAAGTCCCAAAATATCGATCTCTTCTTCCAAGTGTTCTTCGTGCGGGGTTTCAATTTACCACCCTTTCCAAACACAACGTCTATGTCCTTCACCCGTGAGTAAACATCTTTCCCGCGCGTAGGCTTTGGGGCTGAACCATCTTCGTTGTGGCCGTCAAATTCCCTCTTCCTCTTACGGTACGCGTCATTCTTCGGAAGAAACCTACGGTGACGCATGTACACTGTTTTCCTGCAATTCTTCAGCCACACGCTCTCAGTGTCATCTTCGCAGTGGGGGTAGGCTTTGGCTCCTTTCGTAGTACGGCCCGACAAATTTCCAAGGGCTGGGAAATCGTTGATGGTGCAGAATATCATAGCACGTAGGATGAAGTTCTCTCGTTTGTATGCGTCCCATACCTGCACCCCTTCGTTCCACATTGTTAGGAGATCCTCTATCAATGGTGCTAGGTACACATCAATATCGTTTCCGGGTTGTTTTGGTCCTGAGATAAGTAGAGACATCATGATGTACTTGCGCTTCATACACAACCAAGGAGGAAGGTTGTAGATACACAAAAGAACCGGCCAAGTGCTATGCCGACTGCTCATGTTACCAAAAGGATTAATTCCATCGGTACTCAACCCGAACCTTATATTCCTCAATTCTGCTCCGAAGTTAACAAATTCCCTGTCGATGTTTCTCCACTGCGAAGAATCAGCGGGGTGTCTCAACTTTCCATCCTTCTTCCGGTCTTCCGAGAGCCAACGCAGTAATTTTGCCTCTTTACGGTTTGCAAACAAACGCTGCAAGCGGGGAATGACTGGCAAATACCACAACACCTTAGCAGGAGGTCCTTCCTTTATCTCCGTGCAGTCGCCGTCGTCTGTTCGGTCCTTAGTACGCTTATAGCGGGATGCGCCGCACACCGGACAAACATGCATATTTTTGTAGTCGTTACAGTAAAGGATGCAATCATTAGGGCATGCGTGTATCCTTTCTACTTCCATTCCAAAAGGACACAACAGCTTTTTCGCTTGGTAGGTGTTTTTTGGCAACTCGTTTCCTTCCGGGAGCATGTCCGCCAAAAGATCTAACAGTGCTGTGAAACTCTTGTCGGTCCAGCTGTTGCTTGCCTTCAATTTTAACAGTTCAAGCACAGAGGCCAACTTTGTGTATTTCAACTTGCAACCAGGGAACAACGGCCTCTCTGAGTCCTCAATCAAGCGCTTGAATTTGCCAAACCCCCTTTCACTGTAATTTCCTTCCACATCACGCAACATGTCATCTAAATGGTCATCCTCTGGCATATCCTCGTCGAAGTCGTTGTTTGGATCCGGCATGTCCTGTTCCTCAACCTGAGTGGCAGTTGTTTCTTCTCCATGGTGGACCCAACACGTGTACCCCTTTTTGAAACCACGTCGGATCAAGTGGGCGACAATTTGAGATGAGTTGGTGAACATCTTAATATTCTGGCAGTCTACACAAGGACAGTACATATATGGTAAACCCTTCTTCGCCATGTCTTGCACAGCAACCTTTTCGAAATCAAAAACACCTTTCATGTATTCCTCACCCACTCGGTTGTCATTATACATCCAGTCTCGGACCATCTGCAATAAATCAAATTCATACACATGCTAATTAGTAAATCAATGGAGATCGATATTGATGATGAAATCAAGTAATGTGTACGCCTTGGGAGCAAGTAACCAACCTTGGTTCGATCCTCAAATTTTTGCCCCCAAATGCTCCCCCTGCCTTTCGAGATTTCGCTCTTCCTTGCCCCAAATCTCTTCGAACTGGACAGTGTAGGTCGAGCAAGAGAGTACGACTAGCTCAAAACATCCGCCAAAAGACCTTTTATACCAGGTTCAGTACAGACGGTTCTATATAATACCGTCTGTGTATTTGATTATGACAGTCGGTTCTCACATCTGAACCGTCTGTGTTATCACATCCGACCGTCTACGTTATTATCACAGTCGGTTTTTACCTCAGAACCGTCTGTGTATGTTGTTATCATAGTCGGTTTTTACCTCAGCACCGTCTGTGATAACACAGACGGTTTTAAAGTCCGAACCGTCTTTAATATCCCGGTTTTTTTGTTTGCATTCGACTACTGGTCATCAGTTGTTCCACATGTTTTTCATATTTGGTTCTATCCTATTTCAATGTTAGTATTTACAAAAATGAACGTTCAGACTGTTTGGTTTTATCTTGTTTTTCATATTTGTTTTATATATATGTCTGAAATTAAAACCGTCTGTAATCTTTCAAGCAGAGACGGTTTTGAGTTAAAAACCGTCTTGATCGCAGCAGTATTTTCTTGTTAACATTTTTACACAGAACATCATTTGGTGATTATCAGTTACATAATCAATCGAAAGCCAGATATATAAGGAAAAGAAATTTCTTATTTCTTACAATCTTTCCATACATAAGAGATACTATTAATTAAGCGACCAATTGATTAGTGTCGACCTGTTCCGAAAGTAATTTACAAAGTTCTCCTAGGGACGTATTGGCATCAGTAGGATCTACACTGGCCGCCCCAGGAGAACTACCAATGGCTCTAAGACTATCAACATCATCTCTCACCAAAGGAGTGGATTTGGCATCAGTAGGATCATCCAAGAAATTAAAGTTGATACAACAAAGGTGGAGATGAAGCTGCAACTCAAAGCATGCACTCTGCCAAGTGCAGAATGGCAAAAGACATCCCCTCAGAATGCTTCTCCAGCGCCTCTTTTTTTTTTTGGAGAGTTCTGCACAAGGCAGCTTTCTCCTCCTGCACATATGCTTCTCCAGCTTCTCCTAGGGGCGTATGCTGGGAGGGTGAAGATGATTGCCAAGCTTCGGAGTGGATTTGGACGTGGAAGTGTGAGCCTTACCCCAGAAAAGCTGATGATACAAAGGTGTTGGAGAGGGGATATTGGAAGGATTATTGTGGATCTCCAAAGGTGGAGTCGATGCAACTGGAGGGGTTGCAAGGGGCAATGTGGCAACACAGGCCTCAGCACCCTCTAGAGTCTTCGCTGCAGCTCCACTGTACGATCTTTCATCATTTCTAAGTCTCTTCTTTGGAGGGAGCATTTCCTCAAGCACCTGTGGATTTCGAAATGCATTTGTTTCGAGGTAATCAAGTCATAAAAGAAAGATCTGCATTAGAGTTTCAGAGAGGACTTACTTTCTGAAGATCCTGATCGAGTTTATTCCTTATCTCTTCCTCATCACTCTCAATTTCAATAACCTCACTGGAATCTCGGCTCGCCATCAAGGTGGGAGTTGAGGAGGGAATAAAGACAGGGATTTAGGAGCCTCGCTATTTATAGAAACAGAAGGTGACGGTTCATATGCGCGGGTGCCTCGAGTTCTAAAAAGTGCACTAGTACTGGTTTTCAAGGCCAATAAATTCATGATATACAACTTCTCGGGAGATAAACTGCAACACGGCAAAGGAAGTTGAAGAGTCAGATTACATAATTCGATGCAAAATAAATTTGAAGTAAATAATTAAGTCTCTTCATCTGCTCAGTTATTATGTGCGGTTATCAACAATTGCATGTAGAGAATTGCACTGTTGGGACTATCACAGACGGTTGGGAGATCAAAACCGTCTGCTTTACTACTATAGACGGTACTGATGTCCGAACCGTCTTTAATATGTCTGTTTACTATCACAGACGGTTTGGAGTTAAAAACCGTCTGTGATATTGATAGAGGTCGAGAATTCGAGGCGAGGAAGTTGAAGAGTCAGATTACATAATTCGATGCAAATTAAATTTGAAGTAAATAATTAAGTCTCTTCATCTGCTCAGTTATTATGTGCGGTTATCAACAATTGCATGTAGAGAATTGCACTGTTGGGACTATCACAGACGGTTGGAAGATCAAAACCGTCTGCTTTAATATTACAGACGGTTCTGATGTCCGAACCGTCTTTAATATGTCCGTTTACTATCACAGACGGTTTGGAGTTAAAAACCGTCTGTGATATTGATAGAGGTTAAGAATTCGAGTCGACTCGAGGACACTGTTGGGACCATCACAGTCGGGCCTTACGTAAAAACCGTCTCTAATGTGACTATCACAGATGTTTTTTACCTCAGAGCCGTTTGTGATATTTCAAAGCACGTTGATATATAACTTCTATATTCTTTTTATATTATTTGCATGGGACCTGCGACCTCTATATTGTTTCTATATTATTTCAAGGGCTCCGATCACAAGCCAAAGATCGCGATAGTCGTTCCTTGATCGCACACAGTGTACATACCTTTGTATGGTCGAATGTTCGACAAAAGCCAACGAAAGATAAAGAAAGAGGGAAGATTGCATGCAGTCCAAGAATGTGCTGGAAAATTAGAAAGTTGACATAAGAACAAAGTTTTCAATAATTTGTTTCATCACTTACAAAAAAAAAGTAAAAATACAGAATGCTAGGTCAAGGAGTGGTCTTAGCCCTGGCTGCATCTAGAATAAAGTCAGTTTGACTTGCAGCCAGGACGCAGGACTCCTCCAGCGACAAGTTGTCCTTCTCAGGATCAACTACTTTAGCGTCGAGAAGGCCTGCGACCTCCCTCAGCTTCGCGATGGTATCCTTCATTGTCAAACCGCAGCCAGCGATGGTCATATCCGCGGCTTTCTTCTCCTCGCGAAGACGCCTCGTCCTCGCCCTAGCATTGTCACCATCTGTCTTCATGCGCTGAATGCGCTGGAAGAGATCGTCAAGGTCAAGCCGTAGCCGAGTGTGCTTCTCCGTGAGGAGCTTGTGCTCCTCCTGGAGGGCCCTCAGCTCGGCCTTGACTTTGGCAGTGTCTTCCACGGCTCCCCTTCCCTGTGCAAATCAACAGGTCAAGAATGTATTGAACATGGATTAACAATACAGGGGTAAGTCCAAAAGATTGAGAGTTCATACCGGGGAGGGCGAGGCTGACGATGCCATCGAGGATGCCATTGGCGCAGAGAAGCTAAGGAGTCAAACAGTCTGAGAACTATAAAACTTGTAAAGTAAATGACAATTTTTCCACTGTCAATTTATAGAACTTCCAAAACGATGCTTCGTGTTCTCCTAGGCGCCGCGCGCGAAGATCGGAGACAGAAATGATCACAGTTGAGAATTCGAAGCGCCGGTACTTTTCCAGTCGGTTCATACATCAGAACCGTCTGTGATAACTACACTATCACAAACGCTTCGTGGTTTACAACCGACTGTATAAATCACAGTCGGTTCTGAGTTCCGAACCGTCTGTGATAGTCTAATTATCACAGACGGTTTGGAACTCAGAACCGTCTGTATATATCACAGTCGGGTTTTAGGTTAGAACCGTCTGTGATAATTAGACTATCACAGACGGTTCTTAGCTGGGAACCGATTGTATATATCACAGTCGGTTTTTAGGTTAGAGCCGTCTATGATAAGTATACTATCACAGACGGTTTTGTGTTCAGAACCGTCTGGTTTACTCTCACAGTTGTTTTTGACGTCAGAACCGTCTGTGATATCTGAACATATTCTCCCGCCAGGCCTTCACAGACGGTTTTCCATTGAACAGTTCATACCCGTCTGTGATGTGCCGTCCAGGATGTCTGTTTCTGTGGTAGTGATGCAAAGGAGAAATACTCTCGGCGATACTGGAACAGGTAGGCTTGAAAGCTGGATTTGAGTTAATCTTCACTACTACAGAAATGCTTTTCACTATCGGTTAAAAATCCACTCTACTATCGGTTCTCTTACCGATAGTGATCGGCACGATAGTAGAAACGTAGCACACTACTATCAGTTAAAAACCGTTAGTAAAACATCTACATTCCCAACGTTCACTAATCGCTATCGACTATTTCTTCTATCGGCTCGGATCTAAATCGATAGTATTGTGTATATTTTTTCTATCGGCTCGGATATAAACCGATAGTATTGTGTAGGTTTTTCTATCGGTTAGGACCTAAACCGATAGTAATGTGTATGTTTTTTTCTATCGGCTGGGATCTAAACCGATAGTATTGTGTAGACACGTTTAGTACTGAAAACTTTATTCTATCGGTTGTTGTATATGAACCGATAGTACTGTAATATTTATTCTATCGGTTGTAGTATATAACCGATAGTACTATGTAGTTTTTCCTATCGGTTATGTACTCGACACGGTTAGTACTGGAATCTTGCACCTATACATACAGCAATACAGAGATACATTGGATCATTCACAAATACACCAATGTTTACAAATATACAGCAATATTCACATATTGAATTTGTTCACAGATACACTAATACAGTAATATACACATGCATTGGACAAATTGAATTTATTCACATATTGATAGAGTTTATTCACAAATACATCAATGAATCTATTCACATATTGAGTTTATTCACAAATACAGCAATCAACACATTCAATATATATTACACAAGTCAGTTACAATCGATCGTTGATAGCCACTTCTTCCATGACATATTGAGCCCAAATTGTTTGCAGCTCCCTCAATTGACCCAACTCATATTGCTCTTTCAACATGGCGCTCTGCATATATGCGTGTATGAAGTTAGTATCGTACGTCACATCCAATTAAAGTTCGACTTTGAGTCAAGAAAAATGGTTACCTTAGGGAATTGGGCAAAGTTTCTCCTGATCAGGTCATACATGAATCTCATGACATAGAAGCCACATTCTCACGATTGTGGCTGCTGACGGCACTGGGAAAATTGCATATGCAAAGACATAAACCCACATTAACTCGAAAGAACTAATTAAGCTTAAATTAAAAGGCTCATCATGAGTACTACCATCCGTATTAATTACCTCATATTCTTTCCAAGAAACTATTGTGCCCTTCGACGCGTCATGCCTCCCTCCAACACTAGCATAATTTTTGAAAGCCCTGTATTTAATTTAGCATTACAGGTTAATATGTTATCATTAATTAGCTAGTCAGAGAAAAATTTAAAACAACTATGTTACTTACGTGTCTATGTGCCATGTGAGGGTGAAAACATGCGCCACCTTGTCGCTCATCGAATCGAGGTAATAGACCTCATTCATCCATGGGCAAATGACGGCGAGGACCCAGTGGCCCCTAGATTGCATATATAAGCGAACCGTTTCATACATATGTTAGGCGTAACATACAAGAATGAGTTAAATTAGTAGGAAATGCACTAACCTTTGGTGGTACGGCGCAAGGATGAACTCTCAGTCCTACTGCGCTAGTAGTGCCCTTGATATGTATTCCTCCGCATGTGCTTGGTCGTGCTCTAGCATCGTGAGGCTTATTTTCTCTGGGTCGAGGAAACCCACCTTGTCACATGCCCTCATCGTCGCCAGCCTATACATGCACCCGGATGCAAAGTAGACATTAGTAAGTAGTGCATACAAAGTGATTAGATTTATGAAATGAACTGTGATAACTTCAGACAACAGTAAACTCACAGGACTCCAGTCCGTATGATGGACATATCAAGCTCCCGCCAGTTGAGGAGGTCGAACAAATCCTCGTCGGCCACCGATATGCTCCCGGGCTCACGGTGAAAATGGCCTGGCCTGAAGTGAACCAAGAAGTTGATGTGGCGCCTAGACCAGGTCAGGTACCACTCGTGGAGACTTCTGGTTATTTGATCCATATTGCGCAGAAGGTACTCCGACACGAGTGGGGACCCGTTCTTGAACGTACCCGGCTGGCTTTGTTTGGCCTTGCCTTTGGCCTTGCCCTTGCCTTTGGGCGGGGAGCGAGTGTATACCTTCGAAGGTTGGGGTGTGGTGCCGCCGGCCTCATTTGATGGCGTAGGGTTTGAGGCCGTCGGAGGATGCATGGGGGCCGAAGGAGCTCGCTCATGCGTTGTGGCGGGGGTGGTGTCCTCAGGAAGTGAGCTGGTATCCATCGTCCACTTTAAGTACAAACGCATAAGTTAGATTTTGCAAATTGAGTATATTAACTGAGTTGTAAGCTAGAATGGCTAGGGTTTACCTCCTGTAGTCTAACACCCTTCTTGGGCCACTGTATGTACGAGCCCAATGCCTCGCCAATTGTCCGCATTTCGTCCGTTGGGACGGGCAACAGAAAAGAGCTGTAGCCCGGGAGGGCCATGTCCACATGTACCTTTGCGAATCCAGGCTCCAGAGGTACGCAGTGGATCCAGACATCCTCCCAAGACTGGTATACGACCCCGTTTGCAACCACTACAGGTTTGTCGCCTATGTTGATCAATAGGCTACAGCTCTCCGGCTTCTGCAATTTGTAACAATTATAACAGGTTAGCGAAACAATTCTAACGTAACGGGAGTGGCATCAACCGAACTGCATATATAGCTCAAGAGTTACAATACCTCGATCAGGTCCACCGGATCCACGTGAACCTTCTAGCCACAACTACTCGGCCTGGCAGCGTCGACCTCGGCAGCTGGATCTAAACCCTTGGACTGCACAACTCGGCTGAGGCGTTCATACTTCTTGTTCATTTGAGCGAACATGTTCGCGAATTGTGCAGTCACATCTGGCCGTATCTTCTGAGATAGCTCCACTTCCCTTTCCTTCCAGCTGCCAGCCTTCTTCGCCTTTTGCCCGGGCTCCGAGAAGGCTTCCTTCCATGGCACCACAGCCCCCACGGTTCGCGTCCACCCTGGATGCTCCTTGTTCCCTAGAGCCCGGGTAAGAATGTCGTTCTCCCTATGAGGAGTGAACAATCCCTCGGTCGCCTCCTTCAAGCAAGAGATCTGTTACATTCAAAGCTCTCCATTGTGAGGAAAAAATATATACAAACTTGTGCGCACACTAGTGATCAAAGTTTTTTCTACCACACTCTATGATTCCAACCAGGAAGTTAGCCAACTTACGAGTCGCTGCACGACCTCGACGTCCCTGGGGTTTGGGAACGCCACAGTCCCCGTGGCCGACACGGTCCCTCTGGCCAGCCACCAGCGCTTGCATCGTTGATCGCAGATCTCGGAGAGTGGTAGGTCAGGGGAGTCGACGAAATTCGACACCTCGTCTTCAGCCTCCTTCCACTGCTCCTCCTTCCCCGCATAGCCGCGAGAGCCGAGCCGGTGTGGGTGGTCGTTCCTCCTCTGGATTGCCTTGTTCTTCTCTCTGAGGGCCTTCGTACCAGAAACAAGAAAATTAATGCACTGCTGCTTACTGCATACAATGGTGTAACCAAGCAAAGGAACCATACATACCTTGAACTTAGGAGTCCCCTTCTGTTGGGCGAATTGCTCCCATACCTCCTCCGTTATGAAGGGGTACTTCTCGCATGGAGATTTGCCTTTAGCGAGGAAGGTACTGACGAGGACGCTCTTGAAGGTTTTCCACGTGTTGTTCATGTCCTTCAAGCAAGCTATCTTGGGACCATCGTCGGGGATGTTCCACTTGGCCTGTTTCAAATGGTGCATATAAGCAGGACTTACCTAATCTCTGGGATAAACCAAGGGAATGTGATTACTCAAGAGTTCAGTGATTTTGATTAATTTTACCTTCACTTCCACCCACAGCCTATCCCTCTCATCGGCCTTGACGTCCTTCCAGCTCTGGACGGTGATCTTCACCCTTTCCTTCGCCAACAAGGCAACATAGGCAGCATAGTGGCCGGCGTTCTTCCCGATCGGTCTCCCGAACTGGTTGAACTCACATGAAAGATCCGCGCGTTTGGCCAAACGACCCAACATCGTCGCACCTCGCGCCTTCCTCTTGCGCTGGGACGAGGCAGCGCCATTACGTTCGCCCTCCCCGAATCACTACTATCAGCCGAGGAAGATGCCGACATGGCTTTACCTAAAATTCTATGAACAGACCATCAATTGATATGAAGATTAGCAGTGCAAACTATGCTAGTCTCTCTGCAGGAACATAAAGTCTTTTAAAATTTAAATGAACCAAAATTTCAGATGAAAATTAGAAAATGGGAAGTAATTAACAGAAAATTCAGATTAGCAGTGAAAACTATGACATACTCTATTTCCTATCGGTTTTCCAAGTAAAACCGATAGTACTCAAGTTTATATTCAGGAAAATTTATAAGATTAGCAGTGCAAACTATGCTAGTCTCTCTGCAGGAACATAAAGTCTGTTAAAATTGAAATGAACTAAAATTTCAAAAGAAAATTAGAAAATGGGAAGTAATTAACAGAAATTCAGATTAGCAGTGCAAACTATGACAGACTCTATTTCCTATCGGTTTTCCAAGTAAAACCGATAGTAATCAAGTTTATATTCAGGAAAATTTATAAGATTAGCAGTGCAAACTATGCTAGTCTCTCTGCAGGAACATAAAGTCTGTTAAAATTTAAATGAACTAAAATTTCAGATGAAAATTAGAAAATGGGAAGTAATTAACAGAAAATTCAGATTAGTCTATTTCGTATCGGTTTTCCAAGTCAAACCGATAGTAATCAAGTTTGTATTCAGTAAAATATATAAAATTAGCAGTGCAAACTATGCTAGTCTCTCTACAGGAACATAAAGTCTGTTAAAATTTAAATGATCAAAAATTTCAGATGAAAATTAGAAAATGGGAAATAATTAACAGAAAATTTAGATTAGTCTATTTCCTATCGGTTTTCCAAGTCAAACCGATAGTAATCAAGTTTGTATTCTGTAAAATATATAAAAGTAGCAGTGCAAACTATGCTAGTCTCTCTGCAGGAATATAAAGTCTGTTAAAATTTAAATGATCAAAAATTTCAGATGAAAATTAGAAAATGGGAAATAATTAACAGAAAATTCAGATTAGTCTATTTCCTATCGGTTTTCCAAGTCAAACCGATAGTAATCAAGTTTGTATTCTGTAAAATATATAAAAGTAGCAGTGCAAACTATGCTAGTCTCTCTGCAGGAACATAAAGTATGTTAAAATTTAAATGATCAAAAATTTCATATGAAAATTAGAAAATGGGAAATAATTAACAAAAAATTCAATTTACGGTATTTACTATCGGTTCTAAATAATAAACCGATAGTGGACTACACTGTATGGCAAATTCCTAGTGATTTTCATCAAATCAGTCATACTCATAGCTATCAAGTTTGTAGTTCACGAATTTACTCTAGTTTTATATTTGTAAACCATTGAACCACATATGAACCATTGCATATAAATTTAAGCAATTGACGTGAGCGGTTTGGTCAAGAACACTTACAGTCGTTCGTGGAGTTGCCGGAGGCGGTGGCTCGATGCAGTGGCCGGAGGTGGTGGAGAAGCTAGGGTTTTCCGGATTGCGATCGGCAATGGTGGCGCAGAGGAGCGAAGAAACGAACGTCGGGGAAGCTAGGGTTTTCCGCGCGTGAGTATTTGGAATGTGATCAGTTGCACTGGAGGAAAAATCATGCGAGGTTATACCCTAATATATGAATATTTACTATCGGTTCATTACCACAAAACCGATAGTAAATACATGTAAGTTAGGGTTTAAAGTGTGGGATTGTTCACTATCGGTTTTATTATTACTAACCGATAGTAAATTGAGAACAGGGTCTCATAACACAGTACAAATCACTATCGGTTATGAACAAAAAACCAATAGTAAAGTTTAATTTCATATCGGTTTGGCAGTTGAAACCGATAGTAAACTACAATGTTATTGACCCTAAAGGATTTTCCTTAGAACAATTACATATGATCTCAGCACATCATTTTTGCATTGTATTTCACTATCGGTTATTAACAATAAACAGATAGTATATGTTAATTTCATATCGGTTGGGAAGTTGAAACCGATATTAGAATACTGTGTTATTGACTTAAAAGAATTTCCTGAGAACAATTACAGATGGGTCTCAGTACATCATTTTGCACTTGTAGAGACACCTGAAACCCCATGCAAATGACTTCCAATAATTTTGAAATAAATGAACAGTAAAGACCAATCATGGAATGAAAATTTATAGTTTTCATATTGATTTGTGAAAAAAATCAATTATTTCTCAAATCAAGTATATACTCCAATTGAAATGAAAATTTGCATAAATGATTCTCAATGCATCACGTATGTTTTCCCAAAGAATTTTTGAAAAATGATTTGAAGAATTCTTCGATTAAAGATCCAAGTAATATACGTCACTTACATATTGCAAATTAGTCAAGAATGGTTGTCCACCCATAATCCTTCTTCGTGGTCGTCTCGCAGGTAACTTGTTTCATCAATATCTTCGGTAGGGACAGATTGAAGAATTCCATCTAAAAATGGAGGTAGTTCGTCGAACTGATCATACTCTTCTTCATCCACAACATCTTCGACCCCAACAATACGTCTCTTACTGTGAAGGACAACGTGTAACTTTGGGTTGGCCGGGTCAACGATGTAGAACACCTGTGTGGCTCGCTCAGCAAGTATAAATGGATCATCTTGATGTGCGACTCTACTGAGATCGACGAGAGTAAACCCATAATTGTCGACTTTAACACCTCGAGGGATTTCGACCCATTGGCATCGAAACAGAGGAATCTTAAGTAATACATAATCGAGCTCCCATATTTCCTCAATAACACCGTAATATGAGTCGAGTGCCCTTACTGCCCTGGCATCCTCCGAAATAGCAAGTAGTGTCACTCCACTACATTGCATATTACTCTTCTCGTCCTGAGTTCTTGTGTAAAATGAATAGCCGTTGATGTCATACCCCTGCCAAGTCCCTACAGTAAATCTAGGCCCTCTGGACAACCATGTAACAATTTCATCTACGTCGCCCTCAGAAGCTTGCAGGACTCTATTTTCGATCCACCCAGCAAACTTCCTATTATGTTCTCTAGTGACCCAAATCTTTGGCTTCGAGGGATTCTGTTTCCGTAACATTTCCTTGTGCTCGTGTATGTATGGCTCCACCCCCGTCATGTGCTGTAAGACCCAAAAATGGGCTTTTGCATACAGATCACTAGAGGGGACGACTGCTTTAAATCCAATCGTTCCAATGCCCTGAAGCCTGCCCTCATGCCGGGACGTAGGAACGCCAATTGGGTCAACCCCGGCCATATAGTTGGTGCAAAATTCAATCACCTCCTCGGAGGCATAACCTTCAATGATACTGCCCTCAGGCCGATGTCGATTCCTTACATATCCCTTCAAGATACCCATAAATCTCTCAAATGGATACATGTAGCACAGGAAAACGGGTCCACAAAACTTAATTTCTCTGACAAGGTGAACAATTAGATGGACCATAACATCAAAAAACGATGGAGGGAAATACATCTCCAGCTGACAAAGAGTTGTAGTCACATCGCGTTGCAAATCGTCCAGTCCATCCAGATCAATTACCTGCAAGGACACAGTTGCAGCAAATATTCAGATCCAAAAAATCTGACAAGTTCCACGAATGGAGCTAATTAACTTGCTAGGAGTACACGCTTACGTACCTTGCCAGATATTGTGTTGAAGAAATAACATAGCTTTGTAATTGTCTCTCTGACTTTGACTGGGAGAATGCCTATGATAGCAATGGGAAGCATTAGTGACATCAGTACATGACAATCAAGGGACTTCATACCAACCAGTTTCAAGTCTTTCATGGACACAAGTTTTTTCAAGTTCGCAGAATACCCACATGGAACTTTGACACCATGTAGGCACTGACAGAGTTCTGTTTCTTCTCTTTTTGACAAAGTATAGCAGGCCGGGGGGAGGTATCTCCGCTTTCCCTTCTCCAACGGTGCAAGCTCAGTCCTTATGCCCATGTCGAGCATGTCACGGCGAACGTTGATGCCATCTTTCATCTTTCCTGCAATGTTCAACAACAAACCAGTCAAACTGTCACAAACATTTTTCTCTACGTGCATGACATCAATGCAATGTCGAACTTGTAAGTGCTCCCAATATGGCAGATCCCAAAGAATCGATCTCTTCTTCCAAACATTTTTTCCTGGAGGTTTAGAACATTTACCGAACTCAACTTTGATGTCCTTCACGCGCAAGTAAAGCTCCTTACCAGTCACAAACACTGGGGCTGATCCTTTCTCAGGCTTCCCATTGAATGACTTCCTCTCCTTATGGTAGGCGTGATGCATCGGAAGGAATCTGCGGTGACCCATGTACACTGTTTTTCTGCAGTTCGATAACCACATGCTTTCAGTTTCATCCAGGCAAATAGGACAAGCCTTGCCTCCTTTCGTACTATACCCCGACAAATTTTCATAGGCCGGGAAATCATTTATGGTGCAAAATATCATGGCCCGCAACATGAAATTCTCTCGCTTATGTGCATCCCACACCCGCACCCCTTCACTCCACAATTTATGTAAGTCCTTGACTAACGGTGATAGAAACACGTCAATATCATTCCCGGGTTGTCTGGGTCCTGAAATTAGCAACGACATCATGATGTACTTGCGCTTCATACATAACCAAGGAGGAAGATTGTAGATGCATAAAAGAACCGACCAAGTGCTATGTCGACTGCTCATATTTCCGTGTGGATTCATACCATCCGTACTCAGCCCAAACCTTATATTCCTCACTTCGCCGCCAAACTCACCGAATGTTCTGTTAATGTTTCTCCATTGAATGAAATCAGCTGGATGTCTTAGTTTTCCGTCTTGTTTCCGACCTTCAACATGCCAACACAAGTACTTCGCATCTTTCAGATTTGCAAACAGCCGTTTCAATCTGGGAATCACAGGCAAATACCACACAGTTTTGGCCGGAGGCCCTTTCTTTACCTCATCACATCCATTGTGATAAATTCTGTCCCCATGCTTATACCGCGATGCACTGCATCTTGGACAAACATGCAAATCCTCGTACTCGTTACCGTACAGAACACAATCATTTGGGCATGCATGTATTCTTTCGATTTCCATTCCCAACGGACACAATAGTTTTTTGGCCTGGTAAACCGATCTTGGCAACTCATCTCCCCCTGGAAGCATGTCCGCTAACAGATCCAATAGCGCCGTGAAACTCTTATCGCTCCAACCGTTGCTTGCCTTCAAGTTATATAATCTCAACACAGAACACAACTTTGTAAATTTTGCACATCCGGGGAACAACGGCTTCTCAGAATCAACAATTAATTTCTCAAATTTAGCTAAATCATTTTCGCTGTAGTCTTCTTCTACATCACGTAACATTTCATCTAAATTGTCATCATCTACAAGGACTTCCGAATGAACAATACCAATGTTCTGATCATGATCATCATTACTGCAATCCACTTCCGGGTGCTGCTGAGTGGTAGCGGTGCTCGTTTCCTCAAGATCTTCACCATGCCATATCCAACGGGTATAGCGTGCGTTAAAACTACGACGAATCAAATGACTCCTAATCTGATCAGAGGTGCCGAACCTTTTTAAGTTCATACAATCTATACAAGGACAATGCATATCTTTCTCTCCCTTCTTTGCCTTTTCTTGGTCAGCAAATTTAATAAACCCATTCACACCCTCCAAATACTCAACAGTAGTACGTTTTATTCCATACATCTAATATTCTCGGTCCATCTACAATTATTTCACAAAATTAACAAATTCAAATAAATAATTAATGACTCAGGGCATGCATATATGCATGAAACATAATTAGCTAGGCCATATGTGTGTACATGAGCTGCTTAATTACATTAAATGGCTTTGTATATATGAAACCCTAATTAACTTGATGCATGCATTAATTGGAAGAGCCAGCTAGCTAGTTGCTTAAATTCAACAAGCTATAGCTAGCTAGCCAACCTAGCCTTCTAGCTAGTTTGGAGCTACATGTATCTAGTTTAATGAATTGCAAATAGAGAGAGAGAGGGAGAGTGTGAAAGAGTGATCGAGAGAGAGAGAGAGGGATGAGAAGATGACAATACTGAGCTTGGGGGATGGAATTATGATCAACCTCTCAGCTAGCTTCTCCAGATCACTCTAGCTTGGAGTCGTGCGCGGCTGAAATGATTCCAACATGCAGAGTGTAGAGCAGGGGTCGACCTAATTAAGTTGTACAATTTTACTATTGGTTCAAAAACACAAACCGATAGTAAAAATAAGGTTCCACTGTCATAACCATTAGTTTATATGAAGTCATTTTACTATCGGTTTGTTTTATATAACTGATAGTAAACTGTACTCTATTATATCGGTTAGTACAGTAAGAACCGATAGTAAAAAGTCAGTAATTTCACTATCAGTTACGCGGGAAAAATCGATAATACTATTTAATATATTATATCGGTTGGTACAGTATGAACCGATAGTATAAAGTGAGTAATTTTACTATCAGTTACGAATAAAAAATCGATAGTACTATTTGCATATATTATATCGGTTGGTACAGTCATAACTGATAGTATAAAGTGCGTAATTTTACTATCAGTTAAAAATGGAAAATCGATAGTAATATTTAATATATTATATCGGTTTGTACAGTAATGAACGATAGTAAAAAATATTTGCAGTAAAAAATATTTGCATTTCACTAACGTTGGACTAGTGTGTAACCGATAGTAAAATGCCTCTTTCCCGCCGCTGTCGTCCTATTCTATCGGATTTTTCCCAGATTGCTTATAACCGTTAGAAGATATGGGTTAGTGGAATGCACTTCTGTAGTAGTGCTTGAAGATTCATGCAAATTAGGGTTGAGGATGAATGCTAGAGACTCTCAGGGTTTCAAGGCTGCAATATGGACATCAAGTCCACGGCTGTTTTGCTCAAAAACGATGAACGTCAAAAGGTCGACATTCGGTTCAGGGCTCTGACATAGCTTCAGAGAATGCTAGAGAGCTTATCTCAAGGTGTGGTAGTTGAATCAAATGTAGAACATAGCTCAACAAGTTCAGTGGACAAGGTGGTTTTTAGGTTGCATAACCAGGAGTGGTTAAACTGGACCAATGCCATTGGTTGACATGAACTGACAAGGGCTGGCATTGTCAAGGAATGGCATTGACATGTTTTAGGAGATTTCCACTGGGAAAATGGGATTTGATCAAAGAATTAGATGCAAAATGTAATAAGGTTGCAATTTGACAAGGTGGTTTTCACAGGAAAGTCCAGAAACTCTAAAAGTTTTGCAAAGAGGCCCCTGGACACAGTGAACTGAATGTCTGTGCACCGTCAAGAACAAGGGCACAGCTGTGGAAGTGATTCAATGTTTTAATTGCTTCGCCAACTATGTCTAGGAGATAGGCGAAGACAATAGGAATCCAATGGTCGTGGTTTCAAGAGCTAAGATGGCCGGACGATAATGAACGGCGATAGGAAACCACGGTGGCGACATGGCAAGACACAGGTACTGGACAGATCTTGGCACAGCTATATCTTGTGATTTTGCACAGAATCAAAGGTTGATGCAGTGAAGTAATATGCTTAGGAGGTCGAGGCTGATCTACTGCCGAGGTGGGTTGGACGATGGCGGTGAGATGATGACGAACGGCGAGGTCAAACTCGTCGGTTACAGAAACAAAGGCGAGCTACGCTGATAACGAGCTAGGGTGAATGAATCAAGAAATTGGATGAGGGCTTTTACTCCTGGAGTGGTGTTCATCGTTCTCCAGTGAGGAATTGGGTTGCAATCAAGTACTGGAGCTCACTGGCGTTGATGCCGGACTCGAAGAAGACGGTGAGGCAGGCGCCTCTGCTACAAGGCAGTGCTGGTCAATTAATCTTGGCTACACCATCTACGGAGTTCAAGGATCACGTTGATACAGTCAATTTGGTCAGAGGTGAAGTGGCACGGGCCAGTGACGTGAGCTGCTCACGGCGGCGTGCGAAAACAGGGAAAGGCTCCAATCCGAGCTTCAATTCAAATTCCACCTAAATAGGCTTGCTAAGAGCACTCTAATGATCAATTGATTCTACTAACAGGAGTGCTGAAATCAGCTGGAAAGGGTTCAATTGCCGAACCTGGCAAATCCAAAATCCGGCGATCACCGGTGTTGAGGCTCACCGGAGTTCGATTACTTGGTACAGCATAAAGAGGTGAGGTGGAGACACTCACTGGTGAAGTTGATTTGGAGGTTGATGCAGCGGAGCTTCCTGTCGTCGTTCTCCCCCTCGGCGGCTTGCCGGAGAAGAAGACGAAATCAAGAAGAAACGAGACTTTGCTGGTTCTGGAGTGGGGCGAAGTTGCTGCTACCTAGGGGGAGCTTAAATAGCCGAAGATGGAGCTCTCGAGACTTGGAGCAATCAGGAGGATATCAATTTGGTTGGCTACAGTGGCAGTGTGCAGCGGCCTTGACGGCTTTACAGCACGGTCGACGCGTGCTCTGGCTGGTGCAGTGGCAAAGCGACTAGCGACTCCGGCATGGAGGCAATGTCGCGTAAAGTTTCTGACGTAGCTGCAGGCGAGCGGGCGCGTGTGGGGAAAAGATTCGGGCGATGCTGGTGCGCGAATGTGGCAACGAGGTTGCGGCGAAGCTGGCAATGGTGGAGCTCTACCGGAAGTAAAGTTCGCAGTGCAGTTGTGCTCTTGGTCGCGGCTGGGCCAGAGGTCGAAAATGGCACAGCTCCTGGTCGTGGCTGCTCTGGTCGAAACAGCAGCTGGATCTGGTCGAAAAGGCTTAGGGACTGAAATGCAAGGATTTGGTTTTGAATTTGGACCTGTTCGTAATTTCTGAGAATTTGGTAGTTTGGGCTAATTTTGACTTCAAAGATTTGAAGAACTTTATTCAACGGATGATTTCAAAGAAGATCTGATAAAATCTGGGAACTTTTGATGTAATTTGAACTGAAGTGAAAACAGGGTAATTTAGGGTATCTCAAATCTAAGTTTTGTCGAGGTTGAAAATATGAGATCTGGGATACGATTTTGAGATCCTCAAAGAAGGGGATTTTGTATTGAATAGCATTTGAGAGGTATTCCCTGAATCAAATTGAGATTTGGAGCTGATGTGTGGCTTTTAGCCTTTTCGGGCTCTGGGAAATCAGAAAAGGACTAGTCTGCGATACAACTTGGATTGACTTGCAAAAAGGGCTTAAATGATGAAATCTGGTTGCCAACTTTTTGGATTAAGGTATTGGCATACCCATGATTACAATCCAAGAATAATATGGTCTAGATTAGGTTAAATCTAAATTTTGAAACTCAGGGTATTTAGGGTAATTAGGATTTCAATTAATTCTGTTTTTGAAAACAGAAAGAGGTTGATAATTCTGGGAGTTAGAATTGAATTGGATCTGACTTCTGAAGGCTTTTATACTCAGGATAGATAATAGATTATATCTGGATAATCTGATCTTGAATTGGATCTCCAGGATAGAGTTTGGGATTTTTGGGGCTTAGGATAGATTAGAATTGAACTGATCTTGCTACTTCTAAAGAGACATATGCATGCACGATTTTCATGAAAAGAAATTTTCACCCCCAAAATCAGGGTGCTACAAACCTGTCGGTTTCCTGGACCCCATGCTCGTCGCCAAGGTGATGTTTAAGAGCGACGCGGACTTTGTTGTCGACTACATCAAAAGAAGTTTGCTTGCTCAGGTCGACAAGGAGTACATACTTGTACCCTACAACCAGAGGTGAGTGCTTTCATTAGTACTTTACCTGTAGATTAGTGTCTCCATATGCACATCCCAGACTTAGATTAAATTATAAATTCTTTACGCATAACATGTAGGTACCACTGGATTCTACTGGTGCTTATTCCGAAATGGAACAAGGTGTTCTACCTTGATTCATTGCAGTGGAAAGGGTACGTGTGGGACCCTCATTTGAGGAATCCGGTGGCAACCGACCAGGTGGGTTGCACTCAGAAATGGCACATTGCAGCTCACAACAACAAGATGCATTATATAAAATGCGAGTAATTAAAAACAAATGCTGATCACAGGGACCAACATTACAATAACTTAGCGCCAAAATGACGCACTTAAATGTTGATACAAAATTAAGGAGTTTTCGACACAAAGGTCAGCACAAGATGAAACAGTTATAATAAGCAAAAGGACTTCATCAGTCTTCTTCTTCAGCAGCAACGGTGATGTACGGCCTTTTCCACATCGGACTCCACTTTGGTACGTAACCCTCTAACAAGCTGGGTCTTCAGTTTCTTCTTCTTGTTCCACATTGGGTTCAAGACCGTAAGATTCAGGGTCGATGAATCCTTCTTCTAAATTTGTTTGTAAAAGCAAGGGTGAGCACATTGTCCACATGGTGCTCAACAAGTCCCAAGTAAGAATGCATGTACATATAGATGAGGGGGAATTTCTCAAAGAATAGCTCTTTAGCTTTATATATGTATATAGAATAGATTTTCACACACAATTTTGAAGAAAAGGTCTTTATTTTTGAAAGCGAGGCTTTTGAAATCCTAAGCTAGGTTTTCAGAAAATGTTGTGTGTGGCGGTCTTTCATGAATCACCACTTTACTCAGATTTTGTGAAAAACCTTCCAAAAGCTACTTGTGTTGCATCGACGTGGATAGAATCCACCACGCGCAGACCCCATGACCTGGGAGCTCAGAGTATCCGATACTTTTTAAACTTTGCAAAGGTGTACCACCTTAATCCACCGATCATTCGGCTTTCAAGTCGGTACCTCTCCATACGACTTTTACGCATGTGACAAGGCCGAAATGACACAACAGTTTACAGTCCTAGCATTAACTATTCCCTGCTCGATAAATAGACAGTTAAGTCTCAAGTACCGTTGTGGGTCATCCCCACTGCCTTACTTCCTAGCCTGGGTCTATGTTCTCGCAAGACACATAGCCTCTCTTGATTACAATCGCGCACGACTTAATCTGGCATAGGGCGTCTTCCTTCTTTCCACCTTTTTCTCTCATGATTTTTCTGAACTCACATCACTCATGGCCTTCTGCGGCCCACCAGCTCTCACAAGAAACTGGATCGACAACCATTGCAGGGAAAAGCTAATACTAAAGAAAGCTACTAAGTTGCTCCCGTCCCATAACCGGGCAAGTGGTTGGTATGTTTTTCATGCCGCATGGAAGCACAACACAAGGTTCTAGTCCTTATGAATCTTTAGTGAGGAGTCTTTCACATTCCCAGTGCGCACACAGCACCATCCAATCAAACCATCCTCACTATTAATTCCAAACACATTTTCTTTCACAAAAAGAGGTTTTGAACATGCTTTTCTCATATGTGACCATTCAACATTTAACATATAATCTTGAGCATAGCATAGCCTCAGCATGATAATCTAGGGTGACAAGGGTGCAGGGATATTCACTGTCAAAAGGGGCTTTACAGTTATTTAGGTCATATATAATCATTTCATTGAAACATAGCTCTTATTTGAATCTAAGGCATGCACATACTTGAAAACAGTTAACATACTTCATTTCAAAATAATAGGCTAGACATGATCAAGGGTTTGAGACTTGCCTTGCAGTGATGGGTCTAGCTGCTCAGATGAATCCTCGAAGTTCTCTTCTGCTCCTTCGACTTCTGGTTCCATGGCGGATACAAACAACACATACACACTACATAAGCATACAAGTACTAGAAGATAATACGTAAATATATCATGCATGCAGGGGAAAGGGTTTGGGCAAGGTCACTTGATGTTGATTGAAGAGATAGGCTCAAAAGGACTTGAACGTGGAAGGGCTGACATTCGGCTCATGGTTTGACATAGCCCTAAATTGGTTCTAGGTCTGTTTTCTGGAGATGTGACAGTAGGGAATATTGTAGGACATGGCTCAAAAGGCTTAGTGGACAAAGTGGCATTTTAATAGCTCAAATGTAACAGGTCTAAATCATCTAATGCCACTGGTGGACATGCACTGACATAGTGCTGGACATGGTCAGAAACTAGGGCATTGCATAACATTTGATTCAGGACTCCAATTGGTGCACAACTTTGTCTAGGGGCTAGGCCTTGGCAACAGGAACAAAACACTCAACAGGCTCAAGGGCAGAAAGTGGCCGGAGGGTGGCCAAATCAGGTGAGTAAACACGGTGGTCTGGACATGAACTGAACTACTGGACAATGATCTTGGCATTGGAATATCTCTTGATTCAGGTCGATTCAGAGGATGAGCTAGTAGACAATATTGCTCAGGGTACTGGAATCTATCTAAGGGACAAAGTGACCGGGGCTAGATCGGCCGGTGAGGAATTCCGGCGACCGGCGCTGGAGAAGACGGCATGTAAATTGGGGGTTTTCGATTCAGGGACTTTGAACTCGATTGCTTGCTCAGGGAGTGATAGGGTGTGGTGAGGGAGCTATTGGTGAAGCCAATTTGGTCGGGGGATGGCCGGAGAAGCTCGGCTACGATAACCAGTTTACTGGTGGCGCGCAAATTTGGGAAAGCCTCAATCTTGGCTCCATTTTGAAATCTAAACTTTAGGCTTGCTAAAGGGAGTGTGGTGAACAATTTCTTCCATTGGCACGAGGGCTAATTTGGATCGAATCGGGCAGCATTGAGGAAACAGGGGATTTGGGCTTTTCTGGTGATTGCCGGCGTTGATGTTCGCCGGGGGCCAATTAAATGACATGATACGGAGAGGGGGATGAGAGTAACTCACTGGTGGCCTTGGTTTGGAGTGAGAAGCTGCGGGCGAAGCTGCCAACGGTGGCCTCAAAAGCAGCTCGCCGGAGAAGACAGCGCTCACGACGGCGCTGAGGAACTTGGCTGCTCTCTGGTGGTGGAAGCTTGAAGCTTGCAGCTGCGGGGTGGTGTGAAGAGATGCTGGGCGAGGGGGAGCTTATATAGACAAGGGGCTGGGCTCTCAGGAGTTGAGGCGAATCAAACCAGATGCGCGTGACAGACACCGGAGACGGGACCGAGACGACGTTGGGACGCGGCAACGACTGTGCCAGGCGAGAGGAATCACGGCAAATCTGGCTGGGGCAGGGCGACGGGATCACTGGCTTCGGCATGGGCGCAACGTGGCATTGCTTTGCTGCTGCTGGAGCACGCGCGCTCGCGGGGAAGATCACGGCACAGCGCGGGTGAGGTGCTCCACGGTGGCGGCACCGTTGTGCGCAGGTGGTGGCTACATGGCTGCGATGGTGGCTACGTGGAAAAACTTCATCGGCGGTGAGTTCAGCAGCGAGGCAAAGCGGCGGGGCGCTGGTCGAACTGTACTCGTCGTGGTCGAAAATGGCACAGGGGCCTGGTTGCAATGTTTGGGCTGATTTGCAAAGGTTTGGACTAAACTGTGAAGATTTTGGTTCGGGAACTTGGGCCTATTTGCAAATCTGGAGATCTGGAGGGCTGATTTGAATTCTGACTTTGCAGATGAGTGTTACCAAAATACTTGGACTCATCCAGCAGGAAAAATGGCAAAATTTGATAAGATCTGAGGGTTTCGACAAAAATCGAACATAGGGTAATTAGGGTTTGACATTTTTGCCGGAGCTGAAACTAGGGTTTCGGTTGAGATTCTTGAGTTCTTCCAGAAGGGAAAAACGTTCAGAAAAGTAAAAGGAAGACAACCATTTGATCAAATTTGAGTTTGGAGATGATCTGAGACTTTTAGCCTTTTTGGGCTTTCTGAAAATTCTGAAAAGGACTAAACTGAAATACTTTTGGACTGAAAGGTGAAAGTGATCTGGGAGATGGAGTTGAGCTGCCAACTTTTTAGGTTAAGGTAGTGGCATACCTAAGATCATGATTCTGAGATAAGAGATCAAAATAGGGTTGAGACATCAGGGATTCCAAAGAAGATATGCTGACTCGCAAGTAGAAAAGATAGCCAAAAACTAGGATGTTACAGTACGAGTATGGCGGTGCGCGAGATGTAGTCGAAAGGTTAACATGTTTTATGATATTCATGTGGACCCGTGTTTCATTTAGATTTACAGTCCTTAAAGTGTCAATTTCGACTGTCTACAGGGCTTTCACGAACTACTTTACCGAGGGAGGGCAACAACACAAGTGGCGAGCTGACAAGTTTCAGTGGATACAATTTCTGGTACAAATTTCAACCAGCATATATATGTTTTACTTCATAACGTCTCCCCAGCTAACTCTCAATCAATACGTTGGCAGTGCCATCAGCAACCGGACGATAATACATGTGGGTTCTGCGTGATGTACCACATGTACGACCTCATCACCCCTTACTGGCCGAATTTCCCCAAGGTATACAACTGCCGCCACTACTACAGAAATACAATCCACTAACCCATATCTTCTAACGGTTATAAGCAATCTGGGAAAAATCTGATAGAATAGGACGACAACAGCGGAGAAGACGCTTTTTACTATCGGTTATATACTGGTACACCGTTAGTGAAATGCAAACATTTTTTACTATCGGTTCGTACTGTACCAACCGATATAATATATGAAATAGTACTATCGGTTTTCTTTCGTAACTGATAGTGAAATTACGGACTTTATACTATCGGTTCGTACTGTACCAACCAATATAATAGATGAAATAGTACTATCGATTTTTTCTTTCGTAACTGATAGTGAAATTACGGACTTTTTACTATCGGTTACTACTGTACTGTCGCGCCCCGAGACTGGGACTACGACTACTCCTGTAGAGACCTAGCTCGCTGCAGCTAGTCCCATATATGCATAGCATACACATACCCTTGACGTCCCAGGATAAGTCAAGCACAGGAGTATATCACATTGCAACAGAGTAACTTACAAAATAGTTAAGCAGTGTGGCCTGCTGGCCTTGATATTACATAAGAAGATTACAATGCCTTCACGGCATACATGGTTTAGCAAAATAACATCTACACAGCAGAAGATAGGTGACCCACCCACAAAAGAGAAGTGGACAGCAGAACAACACACATCAGGGAAATGACGGGACTGACGCTCCTCCTTCTAGATCCAATAAGTTCTCCACGCCTTCATCTTGATTGTTGATCGCTCCGTCTATTGATTTGTAGGTTGCAAGAGTGAGCACTTACGTACTCAGCAAGTCATAGGTAAGAGTAGATACTTATAGTAGTGATGACATGAACCTAGACTAGTCAAGAATTATGGATGTTTATAAAATAATCTTTTTCTTTCATACCTCATCTCATGGCAGCATCTTTCATAATATAACATCATCATTCATGTTCACTAGATTATAGCACTACCGCGACACGTCGACACACGACAGCCCACGGCAGTACTCCTTATCATGACAACACATGTCATTTGGGTAATCTTGATTAAAACATATTTTATTTAGAAAATAGTACTTGTGTCACACCCCGTGGATTTAATCCACCGCAGCAGACTCCTATAAACCCGGGAGCTCGGAGTATTTGAATACGTTTTTAACTCTGCAGAGAGGTACCAATTTACCCGCAAGATATTCCACTTTCAAGCCCATCCTATCATAACAAAATGATTAGACCCCTCCTCACAACCATGTGTGAGTGGCAAGGTGGAGATAACAAGAACTTTTGTTATGCATCACTTACAATTCACCCCTGACCATGTGGCTCTCAGCGAAACACAGTTGTGGTAGGCTGTATCATAACATCCACCCCACCTCATTTTCCCATTACTGGGTCAAATATCAGATCACCTTCAGTGATAGTAGGAGTCAGCCTCCAAGTCAATCATCACAACACATCTCATGCAGGGGTTTCATGTATGATCCACATAAGTACTTGTTCAGGCCTGTCCCATACCAGGCTTGCGGTTAGCACGTTGTTCATGCCACTAGACGCACAACACAAGGTTCTAGTCCTTATATGCCAGTGACCAGACCATCCACAACCCTGCACCTTCAGTGCCTGCATTCCTTTGCAGTCTAGCACCTCCAGTGCTACAGCCATCCATACCATTTTTCTGGTCACGGCTAGGGGTTTTATTTCATAAATATAAGTATATAGGTACATATAATAGTTCATGGCTCAAAACTTGTTTATTTCACTTTTCACAGATAACCAGTCTAGTACTGCCAATTCATAAATCAACCATTCTCAATCGTTCACATGCAATATTGCCTATATTCAAGGTTATGTTTTAACAACATTTAAAATATAGGTTCAAGATGACCAAGGATATGACTTGCCTTCCGTGTCGTAAGAAACAGCAGTTGATGACGGGTCAACAGCGAAGTCCTCGATCTCGGCTTCTAGATCTGCTCGACGACAAACCAAACAATACACACAAATATTACTTATATATTAAAATGATTTAGGATCTATATGCAGATATGCTTAACAAGAGTGACTAAACGATACTGGAGATAATTGAGATTACAAGCTGAACTGAGTTGAGATCTAGGGTTTCAAGGAATTGGCTAAGGATGGGTGTTAGATGCTCTTAGGATCTCAAGGTTACAATAAGAACATCAGTTTTGTGGTTGGTTTGATCAAGAACAGCGAATGTCAGCAGATTGACATTCGGATCAAGATTCTGACATAACTTCAAGGAAAACTAGAGAGCTTATCTCAAGTTATGACAGTAGAAGAAAATGTAGATCATAACTCTACAAATTCAGTGGACAAAGTGGCTTTCAAAATGCACAATCAGAAATGAGTAAACAAGGCCAATGCCATTGACTGGCATGCACTGAAATAGTGTCAAAAACTAGGGTTTAGCAACAATTATAATTCAAGGGCTCAAATCAAGTTGTGATAGAAGAAGAAAATGTTGATCACAACCTCAGGAGTCTAAGGGACAAAGTTATGCCCAAAATACACATCTGGAAGGGAGTGAAAAGGGCTAATGCCACTGACTGACATAGTCTGGCATTGATCTTAACATGGCCAGAAACTAGGGCTTGGCATAACTTTTGATCTAGAGTTCCAAATGATGCACCACTTTGTCTGGGAGGTAGGCAATGATAACAGGAACAAATCATTCAACAGGATCTAGGGCAGAAGATGGCTAGAAGGTGATGAAATTCAGTGATGAACTGAGGTGAACTAGTTGCACTGGATCAGTTCTGGACAAGATTTTGGCATGGCTATAACTTGAAATCTGGGCAGTTTCAGAGATCGAGCTAGAAGGCAAAAATGTTCAGGAGGTTGAAGCACACCTGAATGACAAAGTGGATGAAGCTGAAACGGCCAGGAATAGGTTTTCCGGTGATCGACGCCGGAGAAGAACACTGCCATTTGGGGCTTTTTGATACAGGTCGAATGAACTCGATTCCAAGCTTGGGAAGTGAAAGAGAGATAAGAGGAAGCTACCTGCACGATCAATTTGGCCGGAGGATGGCCAGAGAAGCCTGGCGACGATCGCCGGTTTCTGGAGAAGCTCAAAATTGGGGAAAGCTTCGATTGAAGCTCAATCGGGAGATCTTGATGCATAGGCTTGCTGGAAATGAGTCACTGATCATATTCTTCCACAAAATCGAGAGCTAATTTGGGATGAATTAAGCTACATTGCAGGAACAGGGTAATCGGTAATTCCGGTGATCGCCGGCGTTAGAGGTCACCGGTGAGCAATTAAATGGTACAGCATGATGAGTGAGATGAGAGGAACTCACTGGTGCTGTTAATTTGGTAGGAGATGCTGCGGTTGAGGCTGTCACCGTGAAGCTCCTCGATGGCTCGCCGGAGAAGACGACTGCAGCGAGAGATTTTGCAAAATTGGCTTAAGTCCTGATGAAGAGAAGATGATACAAGGCTCTGGTGGTTTAAATAGAGCAGTGGGCGAAGCTTGCAAGGATTTACAGCATTGAATTGGTGTCAGATAACAAGATTTGCCGGGCGCAGCTGCAACAACGGCGAGCGGCGACGCGACTGTGCACTGGTGAGGTGACTGCTGATCAAACCATTGCTTCATCGGGACGCAATGCTGTTGGGCGGTGCAAGGCAGTGGCGACAAGGGCTGGTAACGTGGCGCAGTGTTGCTGACAAAAGCCTGTTGCTGGTCGCGCGCAGGAGCACAAGCTGTTCAACGGCGCTGCCACGGCGTTGCCACGGCACGGCTGAAGCAAGGACACGTACACACAAGCATGCACGGTCACGAGTGCGGCGAAGCCTCACCGGCGGCGAGCAAGCGCGGCGCAATTGCACGGCGATCTCTGGTCGTGCACAGCAGCTGCTGTCCTGGTCGAATAGGGCTGATTTGCAATTTCCAATTCTTGATTTGGACTGAATTGTAAATCTGAAGATTTGGAAGGTTTGATCTGAAATTGATTCTGCTGTTTTGGTATACTTAATTCCACAAATGATTTGGCACAGATTGAAGATAAAATTTGAGACATTTGGATGACTTTTGATATGAACTGAAAACAGAGTAGATTAGGGTAAAATAAGTCTGAAACTTATTGATCTCGAATTCTGGGATTTAGGGTTTGATTTTGAGATATTCATAAAAGAAGAATTTGTATTGAAAAGCGTTTGGGAGGTGTTCCCTGAGTCAGATTTGAATTTGGGGATGATTTGCAACATTTTGCCTTTTCTGGCTTTTGGAAAATCTGGAAAAAGGACTGATCTGCGATATTCTTGGACTGATTTGCGAAAAAGGTTCAGATGGTGAAATCTGGCTGCCAACTTTTTGGATTAAGGTATTGGCATACCCTTGATCATAATCCAGGAATAATCTGGTCTGAACTTGGCTAAGATTTTGATTAAATCTGAATTTTTGAAACTTAGGGTAAAAGGTAATAACAGATATTCTGTTTTCGAAAACAGAAAAGAGTTGATAATTCTGGAAGTTAGGGATAGAATTGAATCTGGGTTCTGAAGGCTTTTAGGTTTAGGATAACTGATAGATCAAATCTGGCAAGTCAGATCTTGACTTGGGGTCACAAGATAGATTTGGAGATTTTAGGGCTAGAACAGAATAAAACTGAGGCTGATTTGGTTGATCTAGAAGAGACATATGCATGCATGATTTTTAAGAAAGAAACTTTTCACCCCAAAACTCAGGATGTTACATGTACAAACCGATATAGTAGAGTAAATTTTACTATCGGTTATATAAAACAAACCGATAGTAAAATGACGTCATATAAACTAATGGTTATGACAGTGGGGACCTTATTTTACTATCGGTTGTGTTTTTGAACCAATAGTAAAATTGTACAACTTAGGTTGACCCCTGCTCTGCGCTCTGCATCCTCGATTCATTTCTACCATACGTGCATCCACGCTCCAAGCTAGAGTGATCTGAAGAAGCTAGCTGAGAGGTTGATAATTCGATCCCCCTCGGTATTTTCATCTTCTGCTCACCTCTCTCTCTCTCTCGATCACTCTTTCACAGTCTCCCTCTCTCTCTCTACTTGCAATTCATTAAACTAGATACATGTAGCTCCAAACTAGCTAGAAGGCTAGGTTGGCTAGCTAGCTATAGCTTGCTGAAGTTAAGCAGCTAGATAGCTGGCTCTTCCAATTAATGCATCAAGTTAATTAGGGTTTCATAATATCCATCTAATGTAATTAAGCAGCTATACACACATATGGCCTAGCTAATTGATGATGTTTCATGCATATATGCATGCCTTGAGTCATTAATTATTTATTTCAATTTATCAATTTTGTGAAATAATTGTAGATGGACCGAGAATATTGGATGTATGAAATAAAACGTACTACTGTTGAGTATTTGGAGGGTGTGAATGGGTTTATTAAATTTACTGAGCAAGAAAAGGCGAAGAAGGGAGAGAAAGATATGCATTGTCCTTGTATAGATTGTATGAACTTAAAAAGGTTCGGTAACTCTGATCAGATTAGAGTCATTTGATTCGTCGTGGTTTTAACGCATGCTATACCCGTTGGATATGGCATGGTGAAGATCTTGAGGAAACGAGCACCGCTACCACTCAGCAGCACCCGGAAGTGGATTGCAGTAATGATGATCATGATCAGAACATTGGTAATGTTCATTCGGAAGTCC
Organism: Pharus latifolius; assembly: GCA_019359835.1. Taxonomy (NCBI): domain Eukaryota; kingdom Viridiplantae; phylum Streptophyta; class Magnoliopsida; order Poales; family Poaceae; genus Pharus; species Pharus latifolius. The sequence goes on from CM033322.1 coordinate 68,821,574, forward strand.
ATGTAGATGACGACAATTTAGATGAAATGTACGTGATGTAGAAGAAGATTACAGCGAAAACGATTTAGCTAAATTTGAGAAATTAATTGTTGATTCTGATAAGTCTTTGTTCCCCGGATGTGCAAAATTTACAAAGTTGTCTTCTGTGTTGATATTATATAACTTGAAGGCAAGCAACGGTTGGAGCAATAAGAGTTTCACGGCGCTATTGGATCTGTTAGCGGACATGCTTCCAAAGGGAAATGAGTTGCCAAGATCGGTTTACCAGGCCAAAAAACTATTGTGTCCGTTGGGAATGGAAATCGAAAGAATACATGCATGCCCAAATGATTGTGTTCTGTACAATAACGAGTACGAGGATTTGTATGTTTGCCCAAGATGCGGTGCATCGCGGTATAAGCATGGGGACAGAATTTATCACAATGGATGTGATGAGGTAAAGAAAGGGCCTCCGGCCAAAACTGTGTGGTATTTGCCTGTCATTCCTAGATTGAAACGGCTGTTTGCAAATCCGAAAGATGCAAAGTACTTGCATTGGCATGTTGAAGGTCGGAAACAAGACGGAAAACTAAGACATCCGGTTGATTCTATTCAATGGAGAAACATTAACAGAACATTCGGTGAGTTTGGCGGCGAAGTGAGGAATATAAGGTTTGGGTTGAGTACGGATGGTATGAATCCACACGGAAATATGAGCAGTCGACATAGCACTTGGCCGGTTCTCTTATGCACCTACGATCTTCCTCCTTGGTTATGTATGAAGCACAAGTACATCATGATGTCGTTACTAATTTCAGGACCCAGACAACCCAGCAATGATATTGACGTGTTTCTATCACCGTTAGTCGAGGACTTACATAAATTGTGGAGCGAAGGGGTGCGGGTGTGGGATGCACATAAGCGAGAGAATTTCATGTTGCGGGCCATGATATTTTGCACCATAAATGATTTCCCGGCCTATGGAAATTTGTCAGGGTATAGTACGAAAGGAGGCAAGGCTTGTCCTATTTTCCTGGATGAAACTGAAAGCATGTGGTTATCGAACTGCAGAAAAACAGTGTACATAGGTCACCGCAGATTCCTTCCGATGCATCACGCCTACCGTAAGAAGAGGAAGTCATTCAATGGGAAGCCTGAGAAAGGATCAGCCCCAGTGTTTGTGACTGGTAAGGAGCTTTACTTGCGTGTGAAGAACATCAAAGTTGAGTTCAGTAAATGTTCTAAACCTCTAGGAAAAAATGTTTGGAAGAAGAGATCGATTCTTTGGGATCTGCCATATTGGGACACTTACAATTCGACATTGCATTGATGTCATGCAAGTAGAGAAAAATGTTTGTGACAGTTTGATTGCTTTGTTGTTGAACATTCCAGAAAAGACGAAAGATGGCATCAACATTCACCGTGACTTGCTCGACATGGGCATAAGGACTGAGCTTGCATCATTGGAGAAGGGAAAGCGGACATACCTCCCCCCGGCCTGCTTAACTTTGTCAAAAAGAGAAAAAAAAACAGAACTCTGTCAGTGCCTATATGGTGTCAAAGTTCCATGCGGGTATCCTGCAAACTTGAAAAAACTTATGTCCACGAAAGACTTGAAACTGGTTGGTATGAAGTCCCATGATTGTCATGTACTGATGTCACAAATGCTTCCCATTGCTATCAGAGGCATTCTCCCAGTCAAAGTCAGAGAGACAATTACAAAGCTATGTTATTTCTTCAACACAATATATGGCAAGGTATGTAAGCGTGTACTCCTAGCAAGTTAATTAGCTCCATTCGTGGAACTTGTCAGATTTTTTGGATCTGAATATTTGCTGCAACTGTGTCCTTGCAGGTAATTGATCTGGATGGACTGGACGATTTGCAACGCGATGTGACTACAACTCTTTGTCAGCTGGAGATGTATTTCCCTCCATCTTTTTTTGATGTTATGGTCCATCTAATTGTTCACCTTGTCAGAGAAATTAAGTTTTGTGGACCCGTGTTCCTGCGCTACATGTATCCATTTGAGAGATTTATGGGTATCTTGAAGGGATATGTAAGGAATCGACATCGGCCTGAGGGCAGTATCATTGAAGGTTGTGCCGCCGAGGAGATGATCAAATTTTGCACCAACTATATGGCCGGGGTTGACCCAATTGGCGTCCTACGTCCCGGCATGAGGGCAAGCTTCAGGGCATTGGAATAATTGGATTTAAAGCAGTCGTCCACTCTAGTGATCTGTATGCAAAAGCCCATTTTTGGGTCTTACAGCACATGACGGGGGTGGAGCCATACATACACAAGCACGAGGAAATGTTATGGAAACAGAATCCTTCGAAGCCAGAGATTTGGGTCACCAGAGAACATAACAGGAAGTTTGCTGGGTGGATCGAAAATAGAGTCCTGCAAGCTTCTGAGGGCGACGTAGATGAAGTTGTTACATGGTTGGCCAGAGGGCCAAGATTTACTGTAGGGACTTGGCAGGGGTATGACATCAATGGCTATTCATTTTACACAAGAACTCAGGACGAGAAGAGTACTATGCAATGTAGTGGAGTGACACTACTTGCTATTTCGGAGGATGCCAGGGCAGTAAGGGCACTCAACTCATATTACGGTGTTATTGAGGAAATATGGGAGCTCGATTATGTATTACTTAAGATTCCTCTGTTTCGATGCCAATGGGTCGAAATCCCTCGAGGTGTTAAAGTCGACAATTATGGGTTTACTCTCGTCGATCTCAGTAGAGTTGCACACCAAGATGATCCATTTATACTTGCTGAGCAATCCAAACAGGTGTTCTACATCGTTAACCGGGCCAACCCAAAGTTGCACGTTGTCCTTCACAGTAAGAGACGTATTGTTGGGTTCGAAGACGTTGTGGATGAAGAAGAGTATGATCAGTTCGACGAACTACCTCCATTTTTAGATGGAATTCTTCAATCTGTCCCTACCGAAGATATTGATGAAACAAGTTACCTGCGAGACGACCACGAAGAAGGATTATGGGTGGACAACCATTCTTGACTAATTTGAAATATGTAAGTGACATATATTACTTGGATCTTTAATCGAAGAATTCTTCAAATCATTTTTCAAAAATTCTTTGGGAAAACATACGTGATGCATTGAGTATCATTTATGCAAATTTTCAGTTCAATTGGAGTATATACTTGATTTGAGTAATAATTGATTCTTTCCACAAATCAATATGAAAACTGCAAATTTTCATTCCATGATTGGTCTTTACTGTTAATTTATTTCAAAATTATTGGAAGTCATTTGCATAGGGTTTCAGGTGTCTTTACAAGTGCAAAATGATGTACTGAGACCCATCTATAATTGTTCTCAGGAAGTCAATAACACTGTATTATACTATCGGTTTCAATTTCCAAACCGATATGAAATTAATCTCTACTATCGGTTTATTGTTCATAACCGATAGTATTTCATTTTGTGTTATGAGACCCTGTTCTACATTTTGGTTTGCTCTTGTACATTGGATTAATTTACTCTCGGTTAATAATCATTAAACCGATAGTGAAATACAATGCAAAATGATGTACTGAGATCATCTGTAATTGTTCTAAGGGAAATCCTTTAGGGTCAATAACATTGTATTATACTATCGGTTTCAATTTCTAAACTGATATGAAATTAATCTCTACTATCGGTTTATTGTTCAAAACCGATAGTGATTTATACTGTGTTATGAGCCCTTGTTCTTAATTTACTATCGGTTAGTAATAATAAAACCGATAGTGAACAATGCCAACACTCCAAACCCTAACTTACATTGTATTTACTATCGGTTTGGTGGTTATGAACCGATAGTAAATATTCATATATTAGGTTATAACCTCGCACCATTTTCCCTCCAGTGCAACTGATCACATCCAAATACTCACGCGCGGAAAACCCTAGCCTCCCCGACATTCGCTTTTTCGCTCCTCTGCGCCACCATTGCCGATCGCAGTTGGGTTCTCCACCACCTCCGGCCACTACATCGCGCCACCGCCTCTGGCAACTCCACGAATGATTGTAAGTGTTCTTGACCAAACCGCTCGCGTCAATTGCTTAAATTTATATGCAATATTTCATATGTGGTTCAATCGATTAGAAATATAAAACTAGATGAAAATTCATGAACTACAAACTTGATAGCTATGAGAATTACAGACTTGATGAAAATCACTAGCAATTTGTCGTACAGTGTAGTCCACTATTGGTTTCTTATTTAGAACCGATAGTAAAGACCATAATCTGAATTAAGACTAACATAGTTAATTACTATCGGTTTCAATTGTCAAACCGATAGGAAATAGAGTATGTCATATCGATTTGTTATTGTCAACCGATAGTACATTGAAAAGTCTGAATTTTGCAGAGTTCATATTTCATTTGTGAAAAGAATCAACTATTGCTCCAATCAAATACATTTGAAATGAAAATTTAAAGAAATGATTTTCATTGCATGAAATATATTTTTCTGATGAAATTTTCCAAATAGGATTAATTTTACAATCAAGAGTTATCAAATGACCTTTATATTCAGCAAGAAGGTATCAGTTTGACAACCCTTTGCAAATTGAGTTTACAAATCCACTTTAAATCTATTTTGAAGACCATGTTGATAGGAATTGATGATTTTTGGCCTTTTGAATGAAAATTTGACATTTTAACAAAAAGAGGTGGTTCATCATTGCCATTCCATTTTAGTTATGAACTTTGTCATGTACCTTTCTTCATATCAATTGATGGTCTGTTCATGGAATTTTAGGTAAAGCTATGTCGGCATCTTCCTCGGCTGATAGTAGTGATTCGGCAAGGGCGAACGTAGATGACCTTGCCTCGTCCCAGCGCAAGAGGAAGGCGCGAGGCGCGACGATGTTGGGCCGTTTGGCCAAATGCGCGGATCTTTCATGTGAGTTCAACCAGTTCGGGAGACCGATCGGGAAGAACGCCGGCCACTATGCTGCCTATGTTGGTTTGTTGGCCAAGGAAAGGGTGAAGATCACCGTCCAGAGCTGGAAGGACGTTAAGGCCGACGAGAGGGATAGGCTGTGGGCGGAAGTGAAGGTAAAATTAATCAAAATCACTGAACTCTTGAGTAATCACATTTCCTTGGTTTATCCCAGAGATTAGGTAAGTCCTGCTTATATGCACCATTTGAAACAGGCCAAGTGGAACATCCCCGACGATGGTCCCAAGATAGCTTGCTTGAAGGACATGAACAACACGTGGAAAACCTTCAAGAGCGTCCTCGTCAGTACCTTCCTCGCTAAAGGCAAATCTCCATGCGAGAAGTACCCCTTCATAACGGAGGAGGTATGGGAGCAATTCACCCAACAGAAGGGGACCCCTGAGTTCAAGGTATGTACATGGTTCCTTTGCTTGGTTACACCATTGTATGCAGTAACCAGCGGTGCATTAATTTTCTTGTTTCTGGTATGAAGGCCCTCAGCGAGAAGAACAAGGCAATCCAGAGGAGGAACGACCACCCACACCGGCTCGGCTCTCGCGGCTATGCGGGGAAGGAGGAGCAGTGAAGAAGGTTGAAGACGAGGCGTCTAATTTTGTTGACTCCCCTGACCTACCACTCTCCGAGATCCGCGATCTGCGATACAAGCGCTGGTGGCTAGCCAAAGGGACCGTGTGGACCACGGGGACTGTGGAGTTCCCAAACCCCAGGGATGTCAAGGTCGTGCAGCGACTCGTAAGTTGGCTAACTTCCTAGTTGGAATCATAGAGTGTGGTAGAAAAAACTATGATCACTAGTGTGCGCACAAGTTTGTATATATTTTTTCCTCACAATGGAGAGCTTTGAATGTAATAGATCTCTTGCTCGAAGGAGGCGACCGAGGGATTGTTCACTCCCCATAGGGAGAACGACATCCTTACCCGGGCTCTAGGGAACAAGGAGCATCCAGGGCAGACGCAAACCGTGGGGGGTGTGGTGCCATGGAAGGAAGGCTTCTCGGAGCCCAGGCAAAAGGCGAAGAAGGCTCGCAGCTGGAAGGAAAGGGAAGTGGATCTGTCTCAGAAGATACGGGCAGATGTGACTGCACAATTCGCGGACATGTTCGCTCAAATGAACGAGAAGTATGAATGCCTCAGCCGAGTTGTGCAGTCCAAGGGTTTAGATCCAGTTGCCGAGGTCGACGCTGCCAGGCCGAGTAGTTGCGGCTCGAAGGTTCACGTGGATCCGGTGAACCTGATTGAGGTATTGCAACTCTTGAGCTATATATGCAGTTCGGTTGATGCCACTCCCGTTACATTAGAACTGTTTCGCTAACCTGTTATAATTGTTGCAAATTGCAGAAGCCGGAGAGCTGTAGCCTATTGATCAACACAGGCGACAAACCTGTAGTGGTTGCAAACGGGGTCGTATATCAGTCTTGGGAGGATGTCTGGATCCACTGCGTACCTCTGGAGCCTGGATTCGCAAAGGTACAGGTGGACATGGCCCTCCCGGGCTACAGCTCTTTTCCATTGCCCGTCCCAACGGATGAAATGCGAACAATCGGCGAGGCATTGGGCTCGTACATACAGTGGCCCAAGAAGGGTGTTAGACTACAGGAGGTAAACCCTAGCCATTCTAGCTTACAACTCAGTTAATATACTCAATCTTCAAAATCTAACTTATACGTTCGTACTTAAAGTGGACGATGAATAGTAGCTCACTTCCTGAGGACACCACCCCTGGCACAACGCATGACCGAGCTCCTTCGGCCCCCATGCCTCCTCCAACGGCCTCAAACCCTTCGCCATCAAATGAGGCCAGCGGCACCATGCCCCAACCTTCGAATGTATACACTCGCTCCCCGCCCAAAGGCAAGGGCAAGGCCAAAGGCAAGGCCAAACAAAGCCAGCCGAGTACGTTCAAGAACGGGTTCCCACTCGTGTCGGAGTACCTTATGCGCAATATGGATCAAATAACCAGAAGTCTCCACGAGTGGTACCTGACCTAGTCTAGGCACCACATCAACTTCTTGGTTCACTTCAGGCCAGGTCATTTTCACCGTGAGGCCGGGAGCATATCGGTGGCCCAGGAGGATTTGTTCGACGTCCTCAACTGGCGGGAGCTTGATATGTCCATCATACGGACTGGAGTCCTGTGATTTTGCTGTTGTCTGAAGTTATCACAGTTCATTTCATAAATCTAATCACTTTGTATGCACTACTTACTAATGTCTACTTTGTATCCAGGTACATGTATAGGCTGGCGTCGATGAGGGCTTGTGACAAGGTGGGTTTCCTCGAGCCAGACAAAATAAGCCTCACGATGCTAGAGCACGACCAAGCACATTCGGAGGATTATATATCAAGGGCACTACTAGCGCAGCAGGACCAAGAGTTCATTCTTGCGCCATACCACCAAAGGTTAGTGCATTTCCTACTAATTTAACTCATTCTTGTATATTACGCCTAACATATGTATGAAACGGTTCGCTTATATATGCAATGTAGGGGCCACTGGGTCCTCGCCGTTATTTGCCCATGGATGAATGAGGCCTATTACCTCGATTCGATGAGCGACAAGGTGGCGCATGTTTTCACCCTCACATGGCACATAGACGCGTAAGTAACATAGTTGTTTTAAATTTTTCTCTGACTAGCTAATTAATGATAACATATTAACCGGCAATGCTAAATTAAATACAGGGCTTTCAAAAATTATGTTAGTGCAGGAGGGAGGCATGACGCGTCGAAGGGCACAACAATTTCTTGGAAAAAATATGAGGTAATTAATACGGATGGAAGTACTCATGATGAGTCTTTTAATTTAAGCTTAATTAATTCTTTCGAGTTAATGTGGGTTTATGTCTTTGCATATACAATTATCCCAGTGCCATCAGCAGCCACAATCGTGGGAATGTGGCTTCTATGTCATGAGATTCATGTATGACCTGATCAGGAGAAACTTTGCCCAATTCCCTAAGGTAACCATTTTTCCTGACTCAAAGTCGAACATTAATTGGATGTGACGTACGTTCCTAACTTCATACACGCATATATGAAGAGCGCCATGTTGAAAGAGCAATATGAGTTGCCTCAATTGAAGGAGCTACGAACAATTTGGGCTCAATATGTCATGGAAGAAGTGGCTATCAACGATCGATTGTAACTGACTTGTGTAATATATATTGAATGTGTTGATTTCTCTATTTGTGAATAAACTCAATATGTGAATAGATTCATTGATGTATTTGTGAATAAACTCGATCAATATGTGAATAAATTCAATCTGTCCAATGCATGTGTATATTACTGTATTAGTGTATTTGTGAACAAATTCAATATGTGAATATTGGTGTATTTGTAAATATTGGTGTATTTGTGAATGATCCAATGTATCTCTGTATTGCTGTATGTATATGTGAAAGATTCCAGTACTAACTGTGTCGAGTACATAACCGATAGGAAAAACTACACAGTACTATCGGTTATATACTACAACCGATAGAATAAATATTCCAGTACTATCGGTTCATATACTACAACCAATAGAATAAAGTTTCCAGTACTAACTGTGTCGAGTACCTAACCGATAGAAAAAACCTACACAATACCATCGGTTTAGATCCGAGCCGATAGAAAAAACCTACACAATACTATCAGTTTAGATCCGAGCCGATAGAAGAAATAGTCATTAGCGATTAGTGAACGTTGGGAATGTAGATGTTTTACTAGCGGTTTTCAACCGATAGAAGTGTGCTACGTTTCTACTATCATGCCGATCACTATCGGTAAGAGAACCAATAGTAGAGTGGATTTTTAACCGATAGTGAAAAGCATTTCTGTAGTAGTGTGCCCTTTGTATCGATTTGGCAAAATTTACAGCTGCATTGAGCTAATTTTTCTGTAGCAACTCTCGCTGTAGGGCATCAACTTCCCTTTGAAAAGCTTTGACCTTGCGCATATTTGTTTAGTCTGAGGGATGCTCACTTTGTTTTTCATGCAGGATGTCATATCACCTAAGGGACTGTTTAGGGACCCGCTCGATTCATATTAGTGCGGTCCTTACTAACTGAGACTAGTACAGTAATACATATCAAATATGCTGACTTTAATTGTCGATTACTTTTATTTGTTCAATCTTAATTGTACATATTTCTTAAATGTTGCATGAAACTTACAATTTGATCGATTTATTGTTTCCATGTATGTGTCCGAAATGCCGCGATTGTATGTGTTTGAAATGCCGAGATTGTGTGTGTCTTAAAAGCTGAGTTCTGTGTATGTATGAAATGAAATGTTGAGTTGTATATATGAAATGCTATTGTACAGAAAGCATGGCTAGCATGATTCCTGAGGCTAGCCACAAAAATAGACCACTCTTTAAAAAAAATAATATACATAGACGGTTTTGAGCTAAAAACCAACTGTGATAAATCGATCTGTGTATGTGATAAGCAGACTATCACAAACGATTTTGAGCTCAAAATCGTCTGTGATACTCATTCTATCACAGATGGTTATAAGCTAAAATCCGTCTGGGATAGTATGAGTATCACAGACGGTTTTGAGCTTATAACCGTTTGTAATAGAATGAGTATCACAGACGGTTTTGAGCTCAAAACCATCTATGATAAGAAAAATCACAGACGGTTCAGTACCTTCAATGATAGTACTCGAATATCACTGACGGTTTAGAACCATCTGTGATGACTGTTTTGAACCGACTGTGATAGTGTGTAGTAGTGAGAGTTTCTGCCATAGAAGTTGCTACCCCCTCTACAATAGTTGTTTCATTATCTTGTATTGCAACAGGGGGTGGGCTGAACCTGTACATTCATTTTGATGCCTATCTGAGTAAATACCTAACTAATTTCCAGAGATTGGTTGGAGAAATAACAAGTTAATACCTGAAGCTGAGTCCCATATGACTTTGGGAGCTTAATGCCCCGCGGGCAAGATAATAGCTTGTTGGAGGATCTCCTAACAGATTCTGCAGATCTTTTCCTTCGCAAAATAAGAGGGATATCATCTTCCTCCTCCTCGCTTCCTTCTCCCTGTACAACTAAGGCATAATTTCTAGTTGTACTTGGAGAAATCCGAGAGCTATAAAACTTTACTATTTTAGCCGAGGACTTAAAATCGACGGATTTAGATGAAGTCACCCCCACAGTTTTCTTCAGCTTAATTTTGCTAGGAGCTGAAGTCTTCATCTTGGATGAAGATAGACCTTTGGGCTTGGAGGGAGTTTTCTTCAAATTATTTGATGCAGGACCCCAGAAGTCCCAGCATCATCTCCAGTTCGCTTCATCCCAACCATTTGGCCTATGAGCAACTACAAAAATCGGAATGCTTTTCTTCGATTATTGTTGTTCAAAGGGGGTAACATATACAAGATTTTTCGAAAGAGATTTATCTTTTGACACTCTTGTATTAAGATGTCGTTGCCATCGACCATACTCTGCGGTCTTGGCGCATCCATTTCACCTTCTGTGGTCGGACTGTATAGTTTCAAGAGAGTGTCATTTCTTCTCTCGACCTCAAAAGCAGGTAAACCTGTTTGGGAAACACATAAGCTTGAAAAAAGATTGAAGATAATATACCAATTTACAAGAGGGTCCTTTACCTTGATTGTAATCCAAGGTTCCATCTTGCATAGAGCGCACCTCCCAAGTAGGATGCACCCTTTTCTTCAGCGGACTAATTCGGTTCTTTATGAAATCCCGAATCACATCACATGTAGTTAAGCCTTCATGAGCCAGGTGGAAAATAGCCTAGGCTTGTCTCTGCAATTCCTCGTCCAACTCAGGCACAGAGTCTTTTTCATTGCTCTTCTCTAGCTGACGGTTTTCAAACCAGAGATGGCTCTCTTCAGGAGCCAAGCAATAGAACCAGCATTGGTTCCATCCATGCATGAAGTCCCGTAGAGGAACAACTAGATAGTCTTTCTTCTCTCTCAGGTGAAAGTAGACACATCTAGCAGCTTTTGCACTCTTTGACCAAACCAAGAAATAAAAACAACGAAAGAGGGAAATGATGGGTAGAACACCAACAAAAGCTTCGCACAGATGCTGGAAGATGGCTAAACTCAGCACAAAATTGGGATGCAGATTTACCAATTCCAACCTGAAGTGGTTGAGGACGCTGAGAAAGAATTCGCTATCAGGAAGGCAAAATCCACAGCGTAAGAAATCTTCAAAAATCACCAGTTCATTCTCCTTGATGACTGGTGTTTCTTCCTTCCCAATAGGCTGACACGAGATCAACGATCTCGATGGCAGGATCTCTTCTTTTTTCCAGAATATCCAAGTAGACACCATCTGTTTAAAATTTCAGATGAACCTGGAAAAGAAGGGTTTTTGAGGGTTTCTTGAGGCTGCTTGAAGAGGTGGCGATCGCCAATAGGAGGGTTTTTTGATGCCTCTTGGTCTGTAAATTGCTTTTCAACCACTACACAAAACCCTCACATTTAATGCTTTCCATGATGGGTCTGACGGGTGCACCCAAAGTTTCTCCTTGGGACCTGTTGAAATCAAAAACAAAAAGGGCACCTTTTTGGAATATTTTAGTTTTAATTTTATGAAGTCGCAGAGCCCGCAATCTCAAAAGCTTTTTCACCTATGAACGCCATAGTCGCAGAAGACATTCTTCCTGAAATCATTTTTTACTCACAGAGATGTTTATTTACCTGCAATCATTTTTTCTTTCACCGAGATAGTTACCTGTGAAAATGTTCGATAGCAGAGATAATATATGATATTAATAAATGATTACAGATTATGCATGATTATCCAAAAATCTTTGATATGAAGGAAATAGTTTTATTATTGTTTCTTACAATCCTTACATAAAAAAGGGATACTGACAACTAATGAGTCAGTCTGATCCGAAAGAAAAATACAAGACTCGTTGAGGGATAAATCATCCTTTTTAGGATCAGCAACATCCGCCTCGAGTTAGTCTGCGACTGTCCTTAGCTTTTCAAGGGCATCCTTTATTGTGAGACCACAACCTGTGATAATGCCATTGGAGGCGTTCTTCTCCTCTCGAGCAAGGTCCCTCTCCAAGCGAGCGAGCTTTGTGGCCTCGCGAGCCCTATCACAATTCTCCTTTATGCGATCGATGACCTGAAACATAGAATCGAGGTTGAGTCCTCACCAGATATACTGCTCCTCAATTTCCTCATTCTCCGCCATAAGAATTTTGTATAAAGCAGTTTTCTCCTTTAGAAGAACCTATATCTCAGCAAGCTGTTCGTTGAGAACCCATAGAGCCTTGTCCTCTTATATGATCATGGGATCAATTCAGGTCGCATGCAAAAAGGTTCAAAAAGTAAAAATAATTACCTTGGAGGCAAAAGCTGACTAGACCACCGAAGAGGTTGGAGCAGAAGCAGTACCACCTCCCTTGCATATTCAACTCCCACTATAAATAAATTATACCTAACTAAGCAATCCAAACTTAGTTAGAGAGATACATACTGCAAGTGAGGAGAAGCAAGCGAAATATCAGAATGATATGGTAAAATAGACGCTACAGTTTGAGAAGCGGTGGCAGCTAACACCTCAGAACTCATTAGTCTTTTCGATGAGGATCCACTTGATGATCCTATATCATCACCAACTCGCTTCCTTGAAGTCGATCGATCTTCGACTGATGGAAAAACCAAAAAACATTATTTTGGAAATCATTCCTTAAAAGAGAAGATTTACGCAGATTCTTCAAAAGAGAATTACCTTTTGAAGTGCCTGCACGATATTATCTTCAAGTGTTAAATCCTCCTCTTCACTGTCAATGGGTTGTTTAGAGCTTTGACTTGCCATTGGAACAAGAACAGAGAAGAAAATTATAGGATGAAAAAGGTTCTAGGTTTACCAGCAAAAGCTTAGAAATCTTATAATGCAAAGGTTGGATATTTATAGAACTTAGAAACGATGGTTCACATCCATAGCCTTGAGTTCTTAAAGGATGCCTTATAATTTTAACCTCGAGTTGCAACAAAAGGCTTCATAATGGCCTGACAACCGCACCCAAGGTTCTTCTTGGGAAATGAAGTGGCACAAGGTGAGAAAACAAAGCGTTCCAAAATTGCAGAAGGTAAAACATCAGGACAATTACATTAAAAGATTTAGAATTTCAAACGACAAAGTACATAACTTGTTATTTCGAATTCGAGGGCTTATAACCCGCTTTAGTTACCTTTGCCATTCTATAGTCACAAGGCTTATAGAATGAGATCTAAATTATTTGCATACCTCTCTGTGGTCTCAGGGACCTAAGAGGGAGACAATAGGATAGTCCAAGATGTTCTGGACATAGCCTATTCTATGGTCTCAATCTCTGTTCTCGCGGGGTTCGTAGTCTCGAGATACCCACAAAACCAAGGTCAAGAAGTTCATGGTCTCACATACACATGAATACCCTGATCCCGAAGACATCTTCCCGAGGTCTCCCAGATCGTGGAGAGTGAACAAATAACTATACCAGGTCATAGTTAATACGCGACCTAAACGATTGAGGAGTCAAAACATCTAATGGCGATATGGTTAGATTCATTCAACAATACCTGGTACTTAAAACCTGTTGGGGGAAAACCCGTGTCTCCGGGCGATCTTCAGAGTAGGCTCCCGAGTGCCATGGGTCCTTCGTCCAGAGATGGTACCCAGCGGGTTCTAGGGCCTCTGAGCCCCGGGTCCCAGACCATCCCCAGAGCACCTGGGTCCTTCCTCAGGAGACGGTTCCCAGTGGGTCCTTGGGCCTCTGGGCCTTGGGCCCTGGGCCCTGGGCCCCCAGGATCCCCAAAGCACCTGCACCCTTCGTCTAAAGACGGTTCTCAGTGGGTCCCTGGGCCTCCGGGCCCTGGCTCCCGTGGGATCCCTGGAGTGCTGGGTCCTTCATCCGGAGATGGTTCCCGGTGGGTCCCAGGGCCTCCGGGCCCTGGGTCCCTATCCCTGTAGCAATGGGTGCTTCGTCCAGAGATAGTTCCCGGCGGATCTCAGGGCCTCCGGGCCTCGGGTCCTAGGGATCCCTAGAGCACCTGAGCTCTTCATCCCAAGAAGGTTCCAGGTGGGTCCCTGCGCCTTCGGGCCCTGGGTCCCACGGGATCCCTGGAGAGCTGGGTCCTTCGTCCGGAGATGATTCCCGGCAGCTATCGGGACCTCCGGGCCCTGGGTCCCAGGGATCCATGGAGCACTTGCGCCCTTCGTCCGAAGATAGTTCTTGGTGGGTCCCTGGGCCTCTGGGCCCTGGGTCCCATGGGATCCCTGGAGCGCTGGGTCCTTCGTCCGATGATGGTTCCCGGTGGGTCCCGGGGCCTGTGGGCAACGGGTCCCGGGATCCTGTAGCACCTGCGTCCTTCGTCCGAAGGCGGTTCCCAACAGGTGCCCGAGCCTCGGGGCCCTCGTTCTCGTGGGATCCCTAGAGCGCTGGGTGCTTCGTCCGGAGATGGTTCCCAACCTGTCCTAGGGCCTCCGAGCCCCGGGTCCAAGGGATCCCCAAAGTACCTTCGGGCCCCAGGTCCCATCGGATCCCCGGGGTGCGAGGTCCTCCTTCCGTGTATGGTTCCCAGTGAGTCCCGGGGCCTCTGAGCCCCGGTTCTCATGGGATCCCTGGAGCACTGGGTCCTTCGTCCGGAGATGGTTCCCAGTGGGTCTCAGGGTCTACGGAACTCTGGTCCCGTGGATCCCTGAAGCATCTGCACCCTTCGTTCGGAGATGGTTCGCAGCGGGTCCCTGGGCCTCTGGGCCTCTGGTCCCGTGTGATCCCTGGAGCGCTGGGTCCTTCGTCCGTAGATGGTTCCCAGCCGGTCCTAGGGCCTCTGGGCCACAAATCCCAGGGATCCCAGGAGCACCTATGGCCTCCATCTAAAGACGGTTCCCGGCGAGTCCCCGGGCCTCTGGACCCTGGGTCCCACGGGATCCCCGGAGCGCCTGGGCCCTACGTCTGAAGACGGTTCCTAGTGGGTCCCTGTGCCTCTGGGCCCCGGGTCCCGGGGTATCCACAGGGCGTCTTGGGAACTAGCGAGGACACTTGTCAAGCATCCAGGCCCTCCAGCAGGTGAAATGATGTCCACGCCCCTCAATCCAGTGGCCATAGCTAGAGCTTTTTTGTCTTTCGCATGTTTTGGGATCTATATATCCCCTCTTGTATATCATTTTTAACCAACTGTCAATTTCATTTTACAAACTCAAAACAATAGGCTCCCTTGGAGACCTCTCTCCCTGAGAGAGCACCTCCCATGCGGACTTACGTCGGAAGGGTGCCGACAGGACTAGGGCCCCCACTGGGACCTGAACCAATATAAAAACTACCGTGTCAATTGCTGCATTGCCCGGCGGGAGGTGACCTGTCACTCGGTCAGCTCGCGCAATTGTTCGCATGTCAAGTCTTTTCGTGAAATCTGCCGATGGTATATTCTATACCAGGACAGTTAGTGCCATCCGTGGGGACTCATGACGAATCGCCATGGCTCCCCAAAGAACCAGAGCTCAAGCCCTCTCCCTTTCCGGTGGTGCCGGTCCCAGTGACCCGGCGCCGCCTCTGCAAGAAGATGCTGCTGTAATGACCCCACCGTCCGGGGGCACCCGGAGAGAAGTACCACCTTCTTCTCCAAAAATCTCCGATAGAGGTGTTCCGTTTCTAGTCCGGCGACCGCAACCGCGATTGCGGGACCTAGGGCTCCCCAACTGACAGCCCCAGTGCTCAGAGACCCCTTGCTTGCGGCCTTGGTCGAGGGCCAACTCCGTGCCCAGCGCACCATAGAGGAGTTGTTGCACGCCTTAGCGCGGCCTCCAGCTCCCGTCTATCCACGCCCATTCCCGTTTATGGGGGCGCTGCCTCCGTTTTTTATGGGGCACCCGGTGGCTTTCCCTGCGCCGGGAGCTGTCCCCGTGCCGGGAGCTCGCGCCGGGGCCTTACCTCGCGCAAGGAGATCTCCCCGCATCGGGGCCTTACCCCGCGCAGGGAGCTCTCCCCCGCCGTGGACTGACCCCACGCCGGGAGCTTTCCCCACGCTAGGGGCATACCCCGCGCCGAGAGCTTTCCCCGCATCGGCGCCTCACCCCGCGTCGGGAGCTTTCCCCACACCAAGGGCTTACCCCACGCTGGGAGCTTTCCCCGCGCCGGGGCCTCACCCCGCATCGGGGGCTTACCCCGCACCGGGGCCTTACCCGGCACCGGGGCCTTACCCGGCACAGGGACCTTACCTCGCGCAGGGAGCTTTCCCCGCACCAGGAACTTTTGTCACATAGGGGCCTTACCCCGCTCTGGGAGCTCCCCCCGTGCCGGGGCCTTACCCCGCGCTGAGAGCTCTCCCCACGCAGAGGGCTTACCCCGCGCCAGGAGCTTACCCCGCGCTGGGGCCTTACCCCGTGCTGGGGCCTTTGTCCACGCCAGGGGCTCTCCCTGACCCCGCACCACGGATGGTTGCCAGTGCGCCCGGAGCAGCTCCTGGGCCAGTGGTTTCCATTGTGCCCGGGATGGCCTCGATGCCCGCGGTGAGCCTCCCCCGCGAGAGTTCTCCCGTACCAACTCTTGAGGCCGCCCCGGAGACATGCCAGGCGTCGGGCCTGGCCCGCGTGCCAGCGGCGCCCTCCGGACTGGCGGCCAACGCTCATCAGCTCCCTCCTCCCCCGGGGCCACCCCCGAGGGCTCCCCCGGTGGATCAGACCCAACTAACTCTGGAGGAGGTGGAGCGCATGCGTGCCGTGAAGCCTAGCAAAGCTCCCTCCCAGCACAGGCCGGGGACACGCCCCCAAACCAGCCGGGGAGGGAGACCAGTTGATGAAGCCACCGCCACCTCTGGGGCACACCTGGAGGTTCAAGAAGCCAACTCCAACCCTGACGAGAAGCGGCACTACCACCGTCCGGGCGGACCGCTAGGGCCCCTCCCCGACTCTGATAACGAGCGCGTCTCCCCTGCAAGGGGGGACAGCGACTAGGAACCTTCCCGAGGAGTTGAGGGGGCCAACCAGCCCTTGTGCCGCCTGCTCTGGCGCGTTCGATGGCCAAAGCCATATCTCTCGCGCCGCATCGAGCACTACAATAGTGAGGCTGATCCTTATGAATTTGTGCAGGTGTACTCCACGGCCATCTCAGCAGCTGGGGGGGATGAGACAGTGCAATGCAACGTCTTCCCCCTCTACCTTATCGGAATCACCCGCTCATGGTTTTACAACCTGAGAGCTGGTTCCATGCAGCTCAAGCGCGAGTTCTGCGCAAACTTCCAGGGGAACTCTGTGCGTCCCCTGGATTCGTCGCAGCTCTACACCGTTCGGCAGAGGACGGGGGAGACCATCCACAGCTTCTTCAAGCGCTTTGCTCAGGTCAAGAGCAAGGTGGCGCACATATTTGACACCACAGTCATCGAGGCGTGCAAGAGCGGGATCCTCCCCAGTGACCACGTCCCAGGCGCCGCCACTATCCCGGTGATATCCACCCTGGTGACCCGCATCCCGGGCGCCGCCACCGTCCCGGCGAGAGGCATCCCAGTGATGGGTATCCCTATGCCTCGGACACCGCCACCGTCCCATTGAGCGACGTCCCTGTGTCCCGGGCGCCGCCACTGTCCCGGTGATATGCACCCCGGTGACCTGCGTCCCGGGCGCCGCCACTGTCGCGGCAAGAGGCGTCTCGGTGATGGGTATCACCGTGCCCCGGACGCCGCCACCGTCCCAATGAGAGGCATCTCGGTGATGGGCATCCCCGCATCCCGAGCGCTGCCACCAGGGGGGCCTCCATTCCGGTGATAAGCGCCTCAGTGGCGGGTGTCCCCGCGTCCCAGGCGCCGCCACCGTCCCGGTGAGAGTCGTCCCAGTGATGGGTATCCCCGTGCCCCGGACGGCACCACCATCCCAATGATAAGCACCCTGGTGGTGGGTGTCCCTGCGTCCTGGTGAGAGGCGCCCCGGTGGTGGGTGTCCTCGCGTCCCGGACACCACCACCGTCCCGACAACACAGGTTCTTTCCCCTCACCGGGGGTTCACTCCACGCTGGGGCCTTTCCCCGCGCTGGGGCCCCACCCTGTGCTGTTGGGACTGTTCTCCCAGCGAGGATGCCCTCCTCGCGAGGATGCCCTTAAGAGGATGCCCTCCATCGAGGATGCCCTTGAATGAGGGTCATGGGCTCCTGCTTAGCCCAAGTCCCGACGGTGGCAGCGCTACTCCCCTAGGGCGGCTTTCAATCCCCCTCGTGGACTGAGGGTGTAAGCGGCAACCCAGTTCCCAGAAACCACGGTAACGAGTCACTTTGAGGGGTGAGTCCCCCCCTCAAACACTCCAAAAGTCCTGACAATGCCAGCCTCGCTCCCCGGACTGCTTACAATAACCCCTTGTGGACTGAGGGGGTAAGCGGCAACCCAGTTCTTAACTGTAGTAACGAGTCACTTTGAGGGAATAGTCCCCCCTCAAATACTTCAGAGCCCATCATGGCGCTCACCCTCCTCCGGGAGTGAATTTTCGGACCCAAAATTTCTTGACCATTTCCCCGTTCTCATGGTGACTGGGGAATTTTTGACCAGGTCTCAGAACTTTTTGACCGGGAAATTCTTCACCGGCTCCCCATTCTCATGGTGACCGGGGAAATTTTTAGCCAGGTCTTCGAACTTTCGACCGGGACAAGGCTATTTTCTCCTATCTGGGGGCTCCGCGCCGCCCGGACGCGGTGGGCTTTGTTCCGGGGGAAGGTTTTCTCTCCCAGTGGACTTTGTCCAGGGGGAAGGATTTCTCTCCCGGTGGACTTTGTCCCGGGGGAAGGTTTTCTCTCCGGGGGGACTTTGTCTCGGGAGAAGGTTTTTTCCATTCGGGGGCTCCGTGCCGCCTGGACCCGGTAACATTCTTTCCCTGGTGGACATTGTCCCGAGGGAAGGTGTCCTCTCCCAGGGAGACTTTGTCCCGGGAGAAGGTTTTCTCCGTCCACGTCGCCCGAACGCGGTAACATTCTCTCCTGGATGGAATTTGCCCTGGGGATGGTTTTCATTCCTGAGTGGAATTTGTCCCGGGGAAGCTTCTCTCCCGGAAGACTGTCCCGGGAAAAGGTTCTCTCCCATCCGGGGGCTCCGCACCACCCGGATGCGGCTATGTTCTCTCGCGGTGGACTTTGTCCTGGGGGAAGGTTTTCTCTCCTGGGTGGACTTTGTCCCGGGGGAAGGTTTTCTCTCCCGGGGGGACTTTGTCCTGGGAGAAGGTTTTTCCCGTCCGAGGGCTCCGCGCCGCCTGGAAGGTTTTCTTTCCCCAGTGGACTTTGTCCCAGGGGAATGTGTCCTCTCCCGGGGGGACTTTGTCCCGTGGGAAGGTTTTCTCTCCGGGGGGACTTTCTCCCAGGGTAACGTGCTCTCCCGGGTGGAATTTGTCCTTGGGGAGGGTTTTCTCTCCGGGGTGACTTTGTCCCAGGGGAAGGTTTTCTCTCCGGAGGATTTTGTCCCGGGAGAAGGTTCTCACCCGTCTGGAGGCTCCGCGCCACCCAGATGTGGCTACATTCTCTCCGGGTGGACTTTGTCCTTGGGGAAGGTTTTCTCTCCCCGGTGGACTTTGTCCCAGGGGAAGGTTTTCTCTCCCGGGGGGATTTTGTCCCGGGGGAAGGTTTTTTGTGTCCGGGGGCTCCGCGCCGCCTGGACGCATTACCATTCTTTCCCTGGTGGACTTTGTCCCGGGGGAAGCTGTCCTCTCCCAGGGGGACTTTTTCCCGGGAGAAGGTTTTCTCCGTCCACGTCGCCCAGACGCGGTAACGTTCTCTCCCAGGTGGAATTTGTCCTAGGGGATGGTTTTCTCTCCCGGGTGGACTTTGTCCCTGGGCAAGCTTTTCTCTCCCGGGTGGACTTTGTCCCTGGGCAAGCTTTTCTCTCCCAGAGGACTTAGTCCCAGGAGAAGGTTCTCTCCCGTCCGTGGGCTCCGCGCCACCCGGATGCGGCTATGTTCTCTCCCGGTGGACTTTGTCCCAGGGGAAGGTTTTCTCTTCAGGTGGACTTTGTCCCGGGGGAAGGTTTTCTCTCCCGGGTGGACTTTATCCCAAGAGATGGTTTTTCCCTCCCGGGGGCTCTGCGCCGCCTGCACGTGGTAACATTCTTTCCCCGGTGGACTTTGTCCCGGGGGATGGTGTCCTCTCCCGGGGGGGCTTTGTGCTGGGAGAAGGTTTTCTCCGTACACGTCGCCCGGACGCGGTAACGTTCTCTCCCGGGTGGAATTTGTTCTAGGGGAGGGTTTTCTCCTCCGGGTGGACTTTGTCCCGAGGGAAGGTTTTCCCTCCCGGAGGACTTTGTCCCGGGAGAAGGTTCTCTCCCGTCCAGGGGCTCCGCGCCACCCAGATGCGGCTACGTTCTCTCCCGGTGGACTTTGTCCGAGGGGAAGGTGTGGTACCCTCATTTGAGGAATCCGGCGGCAACCGCCCCGGTGGATTGCACTCAGAAATGGTACATTGCAGCTCAAAACAACAAGATGCATTATATAAAAGTGCGAGTAATTAAAAACAAGTGCTGATCACAGGGACCAACATTACAATGCCTTAGTGCCAAAAGGACGCACTTAAATGTTGATACAAAATTAAGGAGTTTTCAACACAAAGGTCGGCACAAAATGAAACAACAATAATAAGCAAAAGGACTTCATCAGTCTTGATCTTCAACTGCAGCGGTGTTGCACGGGCCTTCTCCACATCGAACTCCACTTGGTACGTAACCCTCTATCAAGCTGGGTCTTCAGTTTCTTTTTCTTGTTCCATATTGGGTTCAAGTCCGTAGGACTCAGGGTCAATGAATCCTTCTTCTAAATTTTGTTTGTGAAAGCAAGGGTGAGCACATTGTCCACATGGTGCTCAACAAGTCCCAAATAAGAATGCAGGTATATAGAGATGAGGGGGAAATTCTCAAAGAATGGCTCTTTGGCTTTATATATATATATAGAATAGATTTTCACACTCAGTTTTGAAGAAAAGATCTTTATTTTTGAAAGCGGGGCTTTTGAAACCCTAAGCTAGATTTTCAGAAAATGTTGTGTGGCGGTCTTTCATGAGTCACCACTTTACTAAGATTTTGTGAAAAACTTTCCAAAAGCTATTTGTACTGCATCGACGTGGATAGAATCCACCGCGCGCAGACTCCATAACCTGGGAGCTCAGAGTATCTGATACTTTTTATACTTTGCAAAGGTGTACCACCTTAATCCACTGATCATTCGGCTTTCAAGTCGGTACCTCTCCATGCGACTTTTACGCATGTGACAAGGCCGAGATGACACAACAGTTTACAATCCTAGCATTAACAATTCCCTGTCCAGTAAATAGACAGTTAAGTCTCAAGTACCGTTGTGGGTCCTCCCCACTACCTTACTTCCTAGCCTGGGTCTATGTTCTCGCAAGACACATAGCCTCTCTTGATTATAGCCGCGCACGACTTAATCTGGCATAGGGCGTCTTCCTTCTTTCCACCTTTTCCTCTCATAATTTTTCTGAACTCACATCACTCACGGCCCTTACTGGCCCACCAGTTCCTCGCAAGAAACTGGACCGACAACCATTGCAGGGAAAAGCTAATACTGAGAAAGCTACTAAGTTGCGCCCGTCCCATTCCGGGCAAGTGGTTGGTACGTTTTTCATGCCACATGGAAGTACAACACAAGGTTCTAGTCCTTATGAATCTTTAGTGAGGAGTCTTTCACATTCCCAGTGCGCACACAGCACCATCCAATCAACCATCCTCACTATCGATTCCAATCACATTTTCTTTCACAAAAAGGGGTTTTGAATATGCTATTCTTATACGTGACCATTTAACATTTAACATATAATCTTGAGCATAGCATAGCCTAAGCATGATATTCTAGGGTGACAAGGGTGCATGGATATTCAATGTCAAAAGGGGCTTTACAGTTATCTAGGTCATATCTAATCACTTTAATTGAATATAACTCTTATTTGAATATAAGGCATGCATATACTTGAAAACAGCTAACATACTTCATTTCAAAATATTAGGCTAGACATGATCAAGGGTTTGAGACTTGCCTTGCAGTGATGGGTCTAGCTGCTCAGATGATTCCTCGAAGATCTCTTCCGCTCCTTCAACTTCTGGTTCCACGGCGGACACAAACAACACATACACACTATATAAGCACACAAGTACTTGAAAATAATAAATAAATATATCATGTATTCAGGGAAAAGGTTTGGACAAGGTCACTTGGTGTTGATTGAAGAGATGGGCTCAAAAGGACTTGAATGTCGAAGGGCTGACATTCAGTTCATGGCTAGACATAACCCTAAGTTGGTTCTAGGTCTGTTTTCTAGAGATGTGACAGTAGGGAATATTATAGAACATGGCTCCAAAGGCTTAGTGGACAAAGTGGCATTTCAATTGCTCAAGTGTAACAGGTCTAAATCATTCAATGCCACTGGTGGACATGCACTGACATAGTGTTGGACATGGCCAGAAACTAGGGCATGGCATAACTTTTGACCTAGGGCTCTAATTGATGCACAACTTTGTCTGGGAGTTAGGCCTTGATAACAGGAACGAATTACTCAACAGGCTCAAGGGTAGAAAGTGGCTGGATGGCGATGAACGGCGTCGATGAACCACGGTGGCGACACGGCACAGACAGGGTTCTGGACAAAACTTGGCATGATCATAACTTTTGATCCAGGCCGATTCAGGGCTCGAGCTAGTGGAGTAAAATACTCAAGGGGTTGAGGCCTAGCTAAATGAAAAGGTTGCATCAGCTGGTTCGACCGAAAAACAAACTCCGGTGATCGGAGCCGAAGACGAAGGCACTGATTTGGGCGTTTCGATCCACGGCGTTTGAACTCAATTCCACGCTTGTGAAGCATCTAGGGGATAACAGGAAGCTATTGGGGTGTCCAATTTTGCCAGGGGGTCACTGGAGAAGATCGGCAGCGTTCTCCGGCGAACTGACAGAATCCGAAATTAGGGATTCTTTGCTCGGGCCAAAATTGGGGATTCTAATCTTGCAGGCTCACTTCTCCTAGCTTACTGATCATCTTTCTCTACTAGCACGAGGATCAATTTGACTTGAATCACTTGGCATTGGGGGAACAGGGCAAAAAGACAATCTCGGCGATTGCCGGCGCTAGGTCTCGCCGGGGTTCAACTAAAAGCTAGGAAATGGACAGGAAGGTGAGAGGAACTCACTGGTAGCTTTGGATTGGAGAGAGATGCTGCGGTTGAGGCCGGCACCGTGAGCTCCAGAAGTGGCTCGCCGGGGAAGAAGACGAAGATGGCAATGGCAAGCTCTAGAGCTAAGTTTCGGGTTGCTGGTGAAGTGTGGTGTGGAGTGAAGCACAGGGCGAGGAGGCTTTATATAGCCATGGGGTTGAGTCCTCGGGAGTGGCAGCAGATCAAGCGGAGATGCTCTCTGGCACTGGAGCAGTCAACGAGGTGTGTTGGGACATGGCGGGAGCTCAGCCAGAGACGAAGGTATCGCGCGATATCTGGATTCAGCAGAACGACGGGATGGCGAGCCTCGGGATGGCAGCAAAGTGGCACAAAGATTCTGACAACAGCAGGCACGCGCGCGTGAACGGTGAAGCTGGCGGTCTCTGGTCATTTCCACGGTGGCGTTCCTTGGCGCGACGTGAGCACGTGCGGACATGTAGGATGTTGCCGTTGGTGGAGGCACAACTGGCCGGCGGTGAAAGCTACGGTGGTTCACGGCAAACGGCAACAGCTGCGGTCAAACGTCCTCAGGTCGTGGTCGTGCACGCGGGCTCTGGTCGAAGTCGAAGAAAAGGGGCCAAGGACTAGTTTGTGAGGCTTTGGGCTGATTTGCGAAGGTTTGGACTAATCTGCAAGGAATTAGGTTCGGGAATTTGGGCCTATTTGCAAATCTGGAGATCTGGAGGGCTGATTTGCAATCTGACTTTGCAGATGAGTGTTACCAAAATACTTGGACTCATCTAGCAGGAAAAATGGCAAAATCCGATAAGATCTGGTGGTTTTGACAAAAATCGAAAACAGAGTAATTAGGGTTTGACATTTTTGTTGGAGCTGAAACTAGGGTTTTGGTTGAGATTTTTGAGTTCTTCCAGAAGGGAAAAACGTTCAGAAAAGTAAAATAAAGATAATCATTGGATCAGATTTGAATTTGGAGATGATCTGAGACTTTTAGCCTTTTTGGGCTTTTTGAAAATTCTGAAAAGGACTAAACTGAAATACTTTTGGACTGAAAAGTGAAAATGATCTGGGAGATGAAGTTTAGCTGCCAGCTTTTTAAGTTAAGGTAGTGGCATACCTGAGATCATGACTCTGAGATAAGAGATCAAAATAGGGTTGAGACATCTGGGATTCCAAAGAAGATGTGCTGACTAGCAAGCAGAAAAGATAGCAAAAACTGGGATGTTACAACTTACCCTCCTTAGGAATAATCTCGTCCTCGAGATTCTGATCAGTCCGAGAACAGGTAGGGGAAATTCTGACGCAGCTCTTCTTCTCTTTCCCAAGTTGATTCTTCTTTGGTGTGGTTATTCCATTGGACTCTGCAGAATTTTATGGTCCTTGACTTTAATCTCCTTTCGCTGATCTCTAACACCTTGACTGGGTATTCCTGATATGTCAGATCTGGTTGGATCTCTGTTTCAATGGGAGACACTTGCTCCGTTGGCTTTCTCAGACATTCCTTAGTTGGGATACGTGAAAAACATTATGGACTCCTGCTAATTCAGGCGGTAGCTCCAGTTTGTATGCTACCTCTCCTCATCTTTCCAAAATATTGTATGGCCCCACGTATCTTGGGCTTAACTTTCCCTTCATTTGAAATCGTCGAACTCCTTTGTAGGGTGTCACTTTGAGATACACATAATCACCTATCTCGAAGGATAGTTCTCTCCTTCTGCTGTCGGCATAACTCTTCTGTCGGGATTGGGCTGTTTTTAACCTCTCTTGTATGATCTTCACATGAGCAGTGGCATCCTCTACTAATTGTGGTCCCAAAAATTGTTTCTGTCCCACTTCGGTCCAATATAGTGGCGTGCGGCACTTCCTTCCCTAAAGTGCTTCATAAGGAGCCATTTATAGACTCACTTGATAACTATTGTTGTAGGTAAATTCTGCGTACGGCAGAAATTGTTCCTTAGAATTTCCATAGTCTAAAGCACACGCTCTCAACATGTCTTCTAAAATCTGGTTTACCCTTTCCGTTTGGCCTCCAGTTTGCGGGTGGTAAGCTGTACTGAACTTCAATTTCGTTCCCAGGGATTTTTGTAACTCTCCCCAAAACTTTGATACAAATTGTACTCCTCTATCCGAGACAATTGTTTTTGGTACTCCATGCAGCGTGACAATCCTGGTAAGATATAGTTCTGCCAGCTTATTTGTCGTGTACTGAGTCTTCACAGGTAGAAAATGAGCCACTTTCGTTAATCTATCGACTATAACCCATATAGAATCGTATCCTTGTTAGGTTCTTGGTAAACCAACTACGAAATCCATTCCAATCTCGTCCCATTTCCACTTCGGGGTTGGTAGGGGTTGCAGTGGTCCTGCAGGTTTCTGGTGTTCTGCTTTCACTCTTTGACAGGTGTCACAAGAAGCTATAAACTCGGGAATTTCCTTCTTCATTCCTCTCCCCCAAAATCGATCCTTTAGATCTTGGTACATCTTTGTATTACTTGGGTGGATAGAGTACGGGGTACAATGGGCTTCTTGCAGTATCATGTCCTTGATTTCCTTGTTTTCTGGAACACAGATTCGGTTATGATACCACACAATTCCTTCCTCGTCCTCACGAAGTTCAATTGCATCTTCGTATTTCATGTCCTCTTTCAACTTCTGAATGCTCTGATCTGTTTCTTGAGCTTTTCGAATTTGATCCTTCGGCTCGCAATTTACTGTTAATGCGGCGACGGTTCCTTGTTCAACAAACTCTAAATTCAACTTTTCGAAATCTCTAAGCAATTGGGGTGGTATTTCCAATGTCTTTGCTTGATTGCAGTAGGATTTTCTGCTCAAGGCATCTGCTACTACATTTGCTTTTCCAGGGTGGTAATGTATTCCAAGGTCATAATCCTTAATCAGTTCTAACCACCTTCGCTGTCTCATGTTCAAGTCTTGTTGGGTGAAGATGTATTTCAGACTTTTGTGGTCCGTGTAGATTTCACATCTATTTCCAAGTAGATAGTGTCGCCAAATCTTTAGCGCATGAACAACGGCGGCCAATTCCAAACCATGAGTTGGATAGTTCTCCTCATGTGGTCGCAACTGTCTCGATGCATAAGCTATGACTCGCCCTTCTTGCATAAGGACACAATCTAGTCCTTGTTTTGACGCATCACAATAAACCTCAAAATCCTTTTTGTTATCTGGTAGCGTAAGAACAGGTGCGGTTGTCAATATCTTCTTCAGTTCCTCAAAGCTCTTTTCACATCCTTCTGTCCAGTCGAATGGAACATCTTTCTTTAGTAGTCTGGTGAGTGGCTTTGTAATCTTGGAGAATCCTTTGACAAATCTCCGGTAATATCCGGCTAATCCTAGGAAACTTCTTACTTCAGTTACTGTTTCCTGTTGTTTCCATTCCATGATAGCCTGAATTTTTTATGGATCCATGGAGATTCCTTTGCCAGAGATAATGTGGCCTAAGAATGAGATTTCTTTTAACCAAAAGGCACACTTATCGAACTTGGCATACAACCGATGTTCTACTAACTTTTCCAGCACCATCCTGAGATGTTGTGTGTGCTTTTCTTCTGACTCTGAGAAGATGAGAATGTCATCGACAAATACAATGACAAACTTGTCCAGAAATTCCATGAGAACTTTGTTCATCAGATTCATGAACACTGCTTGTGCATTCGTTAAACCAAACGGCACCACGGTAAACTCATGCAATCCATATCTCGTTATGAATGCAGTCTTTGGAATATCTTGTTCTCGAATCTTCAGTTGGTGGTATCCAGACCTCAGGTCGATCTTTGAAAATATCTTCGCTCCTCTTAGTTGATCAAAGAGATCATCGATTCTTGGTAAAGGGTACTTGTTCTTTGTTCTTGATTGTCATATCGTTCAGCTTTCGGTAGTCGACACAAAGTCGTAGACTACCGTCTTTCTTTTTGGCGAAAAGTACAGGGGCTCCCCAAGGTGAGGAACTTGTTCTAACATATCCCTTTCTTTCCAATTCTTCCACTTGCTTTCTTAGTTCTTCTTGTTCTTCACTTGTCATACGTGCAAGCTTTCTTGCATAAGGAGCAGATCCGGGTTTTAACTCGATTGAGAATTCAATGCCCCGATCTGGTGGCATTCCAGGAAGCTCTTCGGGGAAAACTTCTGGATACTCCTTCAAACTCAATTCCTTCCAAGCTGTTCAAACCACATACTCGGTTGTTCACCATTGATCTTTCTGCATGGAATGTGACTTGTTTTCCTTCAGCATTCGTCAGGGTTATTGCTTTCTTCTCACAGTCCATTTGACCTTTATGCTTGGCTAATCAGTCCATTCCAAGGATGACATCTAATTCTTGAAGGTCCAAAACTAGCATGTTTGCTAGGAATCCTAAATTACCAATACTAAAGGCGATATTTCTACAGATATAGTTGATAGGCATCCGAGCCCCAGGGGATTGGATTAAAATAGGGGACTCTAATGCAGATACTGGTAACTCATTTCTAAGCACGAAAGATCTTGACACAAATGAATGAGTAGCACCAGGGTCAAATAATGCAACTGAAAGTTTAGAGTGAATGAAGATCCTACCGATCACAACATCAGATGCTTCTCCCGCTTCAATGGCAGATGCATAGTTGAGTCTTCCGCGACTTGCAACAGGAATTCCTCTCCCTCGGCCATTCTGGAATCTTCCTCCTCTAGAGGGTGGAGCACTTCTGGCGAAGCCTTGGGTTGGAACAGGGGGTCTTGCAGCTTGTGCTCGGGCAACGTTGGATGGTAAATGTTGTAGTGGACAAGTGTTCCTGCGATGTCCCTTCCTTCCACAATGAAAGCATTCTTCATTCTTCACTAGAAAATCCTTCAAGAAATGGTTTCCTCTACATCCGGTACACTGTGGTATTGCAGTAGGCGCAGGCCTTTGGGGTCTTTGCGGCTATCTGAAGGCTGGCCGATAAGCAGGCATCGGTCTTCCTCGGCTAGCGCTTCCTTGATAAGAGTTGGGCAAAGCCTTCCTCTTTCGGTCTTCTTCAATCACTCCCCTCTTTTCCTCCATCTTAAGTAGTCGATTTATCAGGACATGGAGTATGTAAAATCATGAGATGACAGCTGGTATTACGAGTTTTGTAGTCCTTCGCAAAATTTATCGATCTTTCTCTCCTCCGTCGCAATATCTTCAGGGGCATACCTTGCCAGTTGAATGAATTCATGCAGGTACTGTTTGACAGTCATGTTTCCTTGTCGTAGATTCGCGAACTCTCGGCATTTTGCTTGAACAACGCCCTTTGGAACGTGGTACTTGCAGAATTCTTCCTTAAACTTGTTCCACGTGATTGAATCTTTGTTGGAGTGTGATCCGGGAGGATCTCCAAGTCCTGATCGCATGCGGCTTCGCGACCAAGTCCTGATCGCATGCGGCTTCGCGACCAAGTCCTGATCGCATACGGCTTCGCGACCTTAACCGTGTTCGGAAAGGATTCGCGAACATGGATGGGTCCGCGACCATGGATTGGTCCGTGACCAGGAAAAGGAATTCATTCCCTGTTCGGAATTGTAATCCGATCCGAATGTGTATAACTAAGCTTATATGTTTAGAATAAGTTAGATGAGTCTAATACGTTTAGGTTATTGAGTCTGATACGTACTCATACAATTGGACTATAAATACCTTGTAATAGGTCTAGTTTAGATCATCGAAGAGTCATAGAACTTATTTGAGTTTTAGACACTCACTAGTACAGAAATGCAGTCTACTAACCCCTATCTTCTATCGGTTATTAGAGATTTAGTTGAAAACCGATAGAAAATGTGCCTCGCGGTCATAAAAGGGCTACGGGTGTATTTTTCCTATCGGTTTATAAGAAACTTACCGATAGAATAAATACTATGATTTACTCTAGCGGTGATGAACATATTTGCCGTTAGAAGAGATGCATAAGTACTGACGAGAGAATGTTGTGCGCCGATAGGACTGGTCGACTTCTACCACTAGACTTATTCTATCGGTACTGTATGAATATACCGACAAAGTATATTAAAAATTCCTATCGGCAATATGTAGTGCGCCGATAGAATCGTTGGCCTTCTACAAATATTTTTATTCTATCAGTAATGGATTCTTTTACCGTTAGAATATATAGAAAATTGCTTAGAACTGTTCGTCTTCAAATAGTTTTATTCTATCGGTAATGAATGTTTATACCGGTAGAATATTGCAAAAAATATCTTAGAACTGTTGGCCTTCTACAACTAGTAATATTCTATCGGCAATGTACGTACACACCGATAGAGTATGTACAAAAATTCCTATCGGTAATATTTATTGTGCCAATAGAACCATTCGCCTTCTACAGATGTTTTTATTACTAACGGTATTCTGTTTTCGTACCGATAGAAAATATATATTTGTATAAATACACGGGTATGTCTCTTTCATTCTCATAGTTCATCTGGGGCTCGTAGTCCTAACCCGTAAGCTCCATGGACGGCCGGCGCACCTCTACAGGGGACCGCTGCACCTCCACACCTCCATCGACGCCCTCTAGACGTCGGCATCCCAAGGAAGGTACGTAAAATTTCTGCAATATTGTTAGATTATTCTAATCCAATTATGGCAATAATTCTGCTTTTTTTGTATCCTTCATTTTGATGTGTCTTCTTTTCAATATGATTATGATCTGTTCAAGTCCTTGGATGATGCTCATGAGGGGCAACATATTTCACGGTTCTTCATCGCAGTACGCTGCCTACGTTGGCTTGTTGGCGAAAGAAATGGTGAAGATCACCGTCGAGAGCTGGAAGGACGTGAAGGGCGAGATCTTGGTTGGCTCGGTCGAGAAGATGCTTAAGCCCGGCGTGTTTCTCAAATCAGGACCTATAGAAAGCATCTTACATTTTTTGCATGCACCAGCTTGTGGCTAGATGCTTACCTGCTTGGAGAAGAAGAATTGTTGTTATTTGCACAGCCATTCTACACCATCACTACACAGAACAACATCTTGGAAGGTAGGTTCTTTTTGTTAATGGAGTTGAGTTGAGTTGAGTTGAGTTGATCGAGTTTGAGTTCGAGGAAATCACCAATACGTACAAATGTATGTCGACGGCAGTTCCAGCTCCTCGGGCGTCTTCGAACTGAACTCCTATGGTTAAGTCCAATGTGGTTCAGACATTTGCTGTTTTGGATGAATGGATTTGTGATGTATCAGGTCTAACTTGTAGTCGGTAGTTGCATTGTGGCAACCTGCAAAGGTTCTCTTTTATGTAAAATGTATGGGCCACTGGGTCCTCGTCGTGATCTGTTGTTAATTTCAGACGTGGCTTTTCTAATATACATCGAATGTGTGAATTGTTGTATTTGTATATTGTTGTATATTTGTGTATCATGTATTGCTAATTGGGACATGAACTTGAATGTGTAGGGAGTATTTGTGTATTTAATTGTATTGGTAGGTAGGTGTGTATTTGTACTGCTGTTTCAGATATGCACTTAAATTTGTGAACTGGCATTGTATTGGTGAACTGGCATGTGTATGTTTGTACCTGAATTTGTGAACTGGCATGTGTAATTTCTTTGGCAAGATGAAGTCCCAAGTACCTAAGAAAAGTATTTTTGTGTCTCCTAGTTAATCCACAAATTAGCATTTCTTGAAATATATTGCTTTATCTTCTAGTTAAGATCCGTTTGATGTAAGATCTGTTTGATGTAAGATCTGTTTGATGTTACATTGATATGATTCCTTGAATGTGAGAAATGGCATATGCATGTTTGTCCCAGTTTGGTACTAGTACCTCCTCTAACGGTAAGTAAACATATTTACCGATAGGAAAACACATATATTTGCTCAGTCATGCATATTCTAATGGTAAATACACATATTTACCGATAGAAAAACTCTTGCTCGTGTGTCATGCATCATCTAACGGTTTGTACACATATCTACCGATAGAAAAACTCATGTGCGTGCTGTGTCATGCATGATCTAATGGTCAATACACATATTTACCGAAAGAAGAAGTCCTGTACTTGCTCGGTAATGCACATTCTCTAACGGTATGTGTGTGTTTTTACCGATAGAATATGTGAGCGGAAAATTACCTAAGTTAGTCTGACGGTAATTTCATGTATTTACCGTTAGAAAAATGTCCATTATAAGGAAAACCCCACTCGTGCATTGTTGTGCTGCTCTTTAATTTGTTCTGTTGCACTCTGTGTCCCTCTGTTTGTGACGAAAGTTCCAGCTTCAGTGCTAGGGTGATCAGCGCAGGCTGGAGGGAAGTTGATTGCGCCCCTCTCTTTAAGGTACGCTTAATCGTCGACACTTATCTCTCTCTCCCTTAGATCTCCCTTCCTCTCTACTTGCAAGCTAGCTGTATTGTGTAGTTCCATGTTTGTAGCTCTAAGCTTGGGAGTTTGGTAGCTGGAAATGCGTTTTTTAGGAGCTAACTAGCTTGTATTGTGTAGTTAGCTAGGTTAATTAGTGTTAATTTCGTCAGGCTAGGGTTCAACACATGTATCTGTTGTAAGAGGCTGTACATGTACATATACATAACTTAATCGGGCAGGTTTCATGCATGGCTTACTCGTTAAATTTTGTTAATTGTAGATGGACAGGAAATATTGGATGTATGGAATAAAACGTACTACTCTTGAATATTTGGATGGTGTTAATGAGTTTATTAAATTTGCTGAGCAACAAAAGGAGAGGAAGGGAGAGAAAAATATGCTCTGTCCTTGTACAGATTGTATGAACTTGAAGAGGTTTAGCAACTCTGATCAAATTAAGAGTCATTTGATTCGTCGTGGTTTTAACGAGCGATACACCCGTTTGATATGGCATGGAGAAGATCTTGAGGAAACAAGCACCACTACTACCAATCAGCACGACTCGGATGTGGATTGCAATAATATCGATGATCATCCCAATTTTGGTAATGTTCATTCTGATGTGCACGTAGATGATGATGATGACAATCTAGATGAGATGTTACGTGATGTAGAGGAAGATTACAACGAAAATGACTTCTGTGAATTTGAGAAACTGATTGCTGACTCTGAGAAGCCTCTGTTCCCTGGATGTGCAACATTTACAAAACTGTCTTCTGTGCTGAGATTATATAACTTGAAGGCAGGAAACGGTTGGAGTGATAAGAGTTTCACGGCACTATTAGATCTTCTAGCGGACATGCTTCCAGAGGGAAATGAGTTGTCAAGATCTACTTACCAAGCCAAAAAACTGTTGTGTCCGTTGGGAATGGAAATCGAAAGAATACACGCATGCCCAAATGATTGTGTGTTGTACCGTAACGAGTACTCCAGTTTGCATGTTTGTCCAAGATGCGGTGCATCGAGGTATACGCTTAGGGACCAGATTGACAGTGAACGTCGCGAGGTAAGGAAAGGACCCCCGGCAAAAACTGTGTGGTACTTGCCTGTGATACCTAGATTGAAGCGGCTGTTTGCAAATCCGAAAGTCGCGAAGCACTTGCGTTGGCATGCTGAAGCCCGGAAACAAGACGGAAAACTGAGGCACCCAGCTGATTCTATTCAATGGAGAAACATCAACAGAACATTTGCTGAGTTCGGCGGCGAACTTAGGAATGTAAGGTTCGGGCTGAGTACAGATGGTATGAACCCACATGGTAATATGAGCAGTCGGCACAGCACTTGGCCGGTTCTTTTATGCATCTACAATCTTCCTCCTTGGTTATGCATGAAGCGCAAGTACATCATGATGGCATTACTAATCTCAGGACCCAGACAACCCAGAAATGATATTGACGTGTTTCTAGCGCCTTTAATCGAGGACTTACAGAAATTGTGGAGCGAGGGTGTGGGATGCATACAAGAAAGAGAATTTCATCTTGCGGGCCCTGATATTTTGCACCATAAATGATTTTCCGGCCTAAGGCAATTTGTCGGGGTATAGTACGAAAGGAGCCAAGGCTTGCCCTATTTGCCTAGATGAAACTGAGAGCATGTGGCTGCGAAACTGCCGGAAAACAGTGTACATGGGTCACCGCAGGTTTCTTCCGGTGCATCACACGTATCGTAAGAAGAGGAAATCATTTAACGGGAAGCCTGAGAAGGGATCAGCTCCAGTGTTTCTAACCGGTAAGGAGATTTACTCGCGCGTGAACGACATCAAAGTTGAGTTCGGTAAGCATTCTAAACCTCGAGAAAAAAATGTTTGGAAGAAGAGATCGATTCTCTGGGATCTACTGTACTGGGAGCACTTACAAGTTCGACATTGCATTGATGTCATGCATGTAGAGAAAAATGTCTGTGACAGTTTGATTGGTTTGTTGTTGAACATTCCGGGAAAGACAAAGGATGGTGTGAAAGCTCGTCGTGACATGGTGGAAATGGGGATAAGGACTGAGCTTGCACCTTTAGAGAATGGAAAGCGTACATACCTCCCCCCGGCCTGCTATACGTTGTCCAAGAGCGAAAAAATAGAACTCTGTCGGTGCCTGCACGGTGTTAAAGTTCCATGTGGGTACTCCGCGAACTTGAAAAAACTTGTGTCTATGAAGGACCTAAGACTGGTTGGCATGAAGTCCCACGACTGTCATGTCTTAATGTCACAGATGCTTCCCATTGCTATCAGAGGCATTCTCCCAGTTAAAGTCAGAGAGACAATCACAAACCTATGTTATTTCTTCAACGCAATATCTTGCAAGGTAAGTACGTGCACTCGTACTATAAGTTCATTACCTCCATTTGTGGAGCTTAATTAGAAGATTTTTCTAATATGAATATTTGGCGCAACTGTGTCCTCGTAGGTAATTGATCCCGATGGACTGGACGCTTTGCAACGCGACGTGGTTACAACTCTTTGTCAACTCAAGATGTATTTCCCTCCATCCTTTTTTGATGTTATGGTCCATCTGATTGTTCACCTTATCAGAGAAATTAAGTTTTGTGGACCCGTGTGCCTGCGCTACATGTATCCATTTGAGAGATTTATGGGTGTATTGAAGGGATACGTAAGGACTCATCGTCAACCCGAGGGGAGTATCATGGAAGGTTATGCCGCCGAGGAGGTGATTGAATTTTGCACAGATTATATGGCCGGGGTTGACCCAATTGGCGTTCCTAGGTCCCGACACAAGGGTAGGCTTCAGGGAATCGGAACGATTGGATTCAAAGCTATCGTCCCCGCTCGTGATGTGTACGCAAAATCACATTTTTGGGTCTTACAACACATGACGAAGGTCGAGCCATACATACACGAGCACAAGGTAATGTTACGGTCACAGAATCCTTCGAAGTCAGACGTTTGGGTCAGTAGAGAACATAACAGGAAATTTGCTGAGTGGATCCAAGAAAGAGTCACGCGAGCTGCCGAGGGCTCCGTAAGTGAAACTATGACATGATTGGCTAGAGGCCCAAGATTCATTGTAGGGACTTGGCAGGGGTACGACATCAATGGGTATTCATTTTACACAAGAGCTCAAGACGCCGAGAGTAGCACGCAATGTAGCGGAGTGACACTGTTTGCTATTTCCGAGGATGCCAGGTCAGTAAGGGCGCTGAACTCATATTACGGTGCTATTGACGAAATATGGGAGCTTGATTACGGATTACTTAAGATTCCCCTGTTTCGATGCCAATGGGTCGAAATCCCTCGAGGTGTTCAAGTTGACAGTTACGGGTTTACTCTCGTCGATCTTGGTAGAGTCGGACACCAAGACGATCCATTCATACTTGCAAAGCAAGCCACACACGTATTCTACATCGTTGACCCGGCCAATCCAAACTTGCATGTTGTCCTCCACAGCAAGAGACGTATTGTTGAGGTCGAAGATGTTGTCGACGAAGAGGAGTATAACCAATTCGATGAAATACCTCCATTTTTAGAGGACATTCAATCTATCCGTATTGAAGATATCGACGAAACAACGTATCTGCGAGATGACCACGAAGAAGGATTATGGGTTGAGAACCATTGATGATTAATTTCTATTTCAGGGATAAATGCCAAGCAAACAGCCCACAAGTTCTGCAGCAAGGTGAGGAACTTATCATTAATACATCAGGCAGTACATTT
The DNA here is from genome assembly GCA_019359835.1 of Pharus latifolius. Classification (NCBI taxonomy): domain Eukaryota; kingdom Viridiplantae; phylum Streptophyta; class Magnoliopsida; order Poales; family Poaceae; genus Pharus; species Pharus latifolius. The sequence continues at coordinate 68,856,663 of CM033322.1, forward strand.
TTCTTTAGAACTTAATGATAAGCTATTTCACAGCATTAATACATCTCAATTTTACTTCACAGCATGAGTTCTAACATGTACAGTACCTTTATCCTGTAAATACTTAATTCTTCCCTTCAAATAGCACTTGCAAAAATCTCATCGCAGTCTCTTGCTTCTTCAAATTAAGTTCTGCAAAAATCCCTTTTTTCTGATGGTATTTTGTTATTTATACCGATAGAAAAGGACATCCACTACTTTCATGTGTCTCAGGAACTTCTCTCAGGCACTTAAAAACGTTTTCTATCGGTATTGTTCTATTTTACCGTTAGAATAAATTCGCTAGTCTCACGGTATTTGTTGTCTGACGGTTTTTTCCTGTTTTTACCGATAGAAGAATACTCTGGCGCTTTGAATTCTCAACCATGTCGCCATGCGTCACCTTGAAAACTCTATAAGTACCTCGCCATGTGTCGCGGTATTTTGTTGTTTTTCTAATTCTTGAACGGTTCGACTCCTCATCTTCTCTTTCACAATGGCAACCTCCATGGGATCGTCAGCCACGCCCTCCCCGGTAAGAACTCTAAATCTCCTCGGTTTACCCCTGTATTGTTAATCCATGTTCAGTTCATTCTTGACCTGTTGATTTGCACAGGGAATGGTAGCCGTGGAAGACACTGCCAAATTGAAGGCCGACCTGAGGGCCCTCCAGGAGGAGCACAAGCTTCTTACAGACAAGCACACTTAGCTACGGCTTGACCTTGACGATCTCTTCCAGCGCATTAAGCGCATGAAGACGGATGGTGACAATGCTAGGGCGAGGACGAGGCGTCTTCGCGAGGAGAAGAAAGCCGCGGATATGACCATCGCTGGCTGCGGTTTGACTATGAAGGATACCATAAGCGAAGCTGAGGGAGGTCGCAGGCCTTCTCGACTCGGTAGTAGTTGATCCTAGGGACAACTTGTCGCTAGAGGAGTCCTGCATCCTGGCTGCAAGTCTAACTGACTCTATTCTACATGCAGCCAGGGCTAAGACCACCCCTTGACCTAGCATTTTGGGTTTTATTTTTTTTTTGTAAGTGATAAAACAACAATGAATGAACAATTTCTTTTTATGTCAATTTTCCAATTTTCCGGCTATCTTCCCTCTTTCTTTATCATTCTGCAACTTTCAACCACGGTCTGTTTGATGTTAAATTGTGTGTACCTTTTCATTACTCTGACGGTATTTTGTTGTTTTTACCGATAGAAAAAGGCACCCAATACTATAATCTCAAGCACTTAATTAAAAAAATTTTCTGTGGAAAATTGGTCTCACGGGATTTTATTGTTTATACCGATAGAAAAAAGCATCCACTACTTCAAATATTTTTCCGGGAAATTTACTTTTTCTATCGGTACTATTGTGTTGTGCCGATAGAAAATTATATAATTCTATCGGTATCAATTTGTTGTGCCGATAGAAAAGTTCCTCCACTGCTTTATTACTCGTACACGGCCCTTGGGTTTCCCTCCACTCGAACAGTTCCACCTTAGAGCACTGCGTCTCTTCGAGAGCGAAGAAAACCACAACCTCCGCCGTGACCACTCACTTCCTCTCTCCCACACGACGATCGCCGGCTGGACACTGGTTCGCCACTGCCACCGGTTCTTATTTTCGTCCTTCGCCGGCCGCCGCTGCGTTCTACACCGCCTCTCCATCACCAGAACTGATCGCCACCGTAAATACCCTAATTCGTCGTTCTATTTCCAGCATCTTCCTTATTTGATCTTAGTGTTTTGCACGTACTAATTCTTCGAGTTTTGCAATTACACTAGGGTTCCCTATTGTGTTGGATTATGTACATTCCGCACGCAATGTTGATTTAAATTAGGGTTTACATAATATGTTCCAGTGCTGTAATGAACCTGGTTTGAGATTTTAACTTATCTATACTGTTGTATGTGTGATCAATTGTATCCAACTGCCATGTAATGCACATTATATGTTGGAGGTGTTCTTACACATATTCTATCAGCAGCTCATGTGTTTACCGATAGAAAATATTTCTGAAGAGTTCAAGAAGTAATTTATGCATGTCTTTCTTGTTGTATTATTTTCCCTTTTGCCACCCTAGTTAGTCTCCAGTCCTGGGCTGAGTTATGGAACTCCAAGGCGAATTAATTGCCATATATATAGTTTGTTGAAGGTTTTGTAGGGGAAGACATGTCGTCGTCTTCATCGGATGGTACTAGTGGTTCGACTAGGGCCAACCCCATCGTAACTACTGAAGATGCAGCTGTTACATCCCAGCGCAAGAGGGTGGGGCGAGGCGCGATGACGTTGGGGCGTTTGGCCAAACGCACGGATCTTTCTTGTGAGTTCAACCAATTTGGGAGGCCGATTGGAAAGAATGCTGGGAGGTACGCGGCCTACGTTGGGCTGTTGGCGAAAGAAAGGGTGAAGATCACCGTCCAGAGCTGGAAGGACATGATGGCGGACGAGAGGGATAGGTTGTGGGTGGAAGTGAAGGTTAAATTAACTGAAATCACTGAACTCTTTCGTAATCACGTTCTCTTGAATTATACTAAAGTTTAACTAACTCGTGATTAATTGTATGCATTTTTCGGAAACAGGCTAAGTGGAACATCCCCGACGATACACCTAGGACTGCCTGCTTGAAGGACATGAACGGAACATGGAAAACCTTTAAGAGCTGGCTCGTCAGTAACTTCCTCGCTGCGGGGAAATCTCCTTGCAAGAAGTACCCCTTCATATCGAAGGAGGTATGGGAGGAATTCACCAAGCAGAAGGGGACTGAGGAGTTCAAGGCCCTTAGCGAGAAGAATAGGGCGATCCAGAAGAGGAACGACCACCCGCATCGGCTCGGATCCCGGGGCTATGCGGGGAAGGAGGAGCAGTGGAAGAAGGAAGACGAGCAAAATCCTGTCATCGACACCCCTGAGTTGCCGCTCTCCGAGATCCGGGATGAGAGGTGCAAGCGATGGTGGAGGGGGAGGGGGTCCGTGTCATCCACGGGGTCCGTGCAGTTCGCAACCCCTGGGGACGCCGACGTTGTGAGGCGAATGGTAAGTTGGCTTACCTCGTAAACTGTGTGCGCACAAGTGTATATAAGGCAATTTGTCTCACAAGGTACCTTTAAATGTAACAGATCTCTTTTGACAAGGAGGCAGCGGAGGGATTGTTTACCCCTCAAAGGGAGAACGACATCCTAACCCGGGCTATAGGAAATAAGGAGCATCCCGGGCGGACACGGGCCGTGGGAGCCATTGTGTCGTGGAAGGCCGGTTTCGTAGATCCGGCTCCACCGAGGAAGAAGGCCCGCTCCTGGAAGGAAAAGAAAGCTGACCTCTCCGATAAGATACAGGCTGAGGTACGGGAGGAGATACGGGCGGAGATGCGGGCTGAGATACGGGCGGAGGTACAGTCTGAGGTGCAGTCCAAGGTCGCACAAATGAGGGAAGAGTTTGCACGGTTGAGAGAAGCATTGCTGGCCAAGAGTGCAGATGCGGATCCCCAGGACGACGGTACCCCACGGGGTCGGGTAAGCAGTTGCGCTTCGAAGGTACTAGCGGATCCAGTGGATCTACTTGAGGTACTGCAAGCCTTCATCTGTGCACTTAAGTTGATGCCACTCCCATTCTATTAGAGTTGTTTCGCTAACCTATTTTAATTGTTACAAATTTGCAGAGGCCGGAGGGCTGCATCCTACAGAATCACGTAGGCGCCGGGCAGGAAGTGGTTGGACACGGCTTCGTATATCCGTCTGGGCCGGATGTCCGGGTCCACTGTGTACCTCTGCGGTTGGGTTTCGCAAAGGTACAGGTGGACATGGCCATGCCGGGCTACAACGATTCTCCGTTGCCAGTCCCAACAGAGGAACTGCAGACACTTGCTGAGGCAGTGGGCTCCTACGTACAGTGGCCCAAGAAGTGTCTTGTAATACAACCCGTAAATCCTACACATTTTAGATTACATCCTACTCAGTACACTCAACTTGCATAATCTAACATACGTGCTCATTAATTAAAGTGGCCTGCCGCTGGGCTACCAGGGGACTGCGCCCCCAGCTCGGGGCATGAGGCCCGATCTCGTGCGACCCTGGACACATCAAAGACGGCCTCGACCCCACCCAGCGCATCCACGCCTTCACCTCGGAAGAAAGCTGCCATCACCTCGCCCTTGCCTTCGAAGGTACGCGCTCAGTCCCCGGCAAAAGGCAAGGGCAAAGGCAAGGGAAAAGGGCGACAGGGACAGCCGGAGAGGTTCAAGAACGAGTTCCCACTCATGTCGGAGGCAGCTTTGCGCAAATTGGATCGATCAACCAGAGACCTCCACGAGTGGTACCTACACCGAGCTCAGCACAATCTGAACTTCTTAGTTCCCTACAGGCCTGGGCAGTTCCACCGTGAACCCGGGATTATATCCTTGGCACACGAGGATCTGTTCGACCTCTACAACTGGCCGGAGCTCGATATGTCCATCATACGGACTGGAGTCCTGTGAGTTTGCTGATGCTATGCCTGCAGATCGCCATGTCGAAAGACTCACACGAAAATACAAAGATTAGAGATCTTCGACAAATCTGGGCTCAATATGTCATGGAGGAAGTTGCGCCCAACCATCCGCCATGATAATTTTCTCTTTTTCGTGTACTCTGTGCATAGACTGTTTATATATATGTGAATAAATATATATGTCAATAAATGTCCACATTGGATTACAATTTGTATTTGTCCATATATATGTGAATAAATGTGAATAACTGTCTAATGTGTCAATCTGTTCTGTGAATTTACCCTTCTTTGCATCTGTACTGTATTGTGTATCCAATCTATAATGTATTGCATATGTACTGTATATGTGAATGTACTGTATTGTAAATGCAAACGTACTGTATATGTGAATGTTCTATCGGTAAATTCATTCATAGCCGATAGTCCACTACAAATTTTCTATCGGTAAACTCATCCACAACCGAGAGACTACTACCCTTTTTCTATCGGTAAACTTGAAATTAACCGTCAGAATAGTGTGACTTTTCCTGCCGGTGAACTCATCCACAACCGAGAGACTACTGTGGTTTTTTCTATCGGTAAACCTATAATTAACCGTTAGAAGAGTGTGATTTTTCCTGTCGGTGAACTCATACACAACCGAGAGAGTACTAAGATTTTTTCTATCGATAATGTCATTTCCAACCGAGAGAGTGCTACACTTTTTTCTGTCGGTAAACTTATAATTAACCGTTAGAATATGGGTATTTTTCCCAACGCTAAATGTCAGACGACGACGGGTTTTCTATCGGTACAATCATAAGGTGCCGATAGAATAGTAATATTTTCCTGTCGGTAATCATGTAATTAACCGTTAGAATAGTGGTACTTTCCCACCGTTAATCGTCAGACTACGACCGGTTTTCTATCGGTAGACTCCTACTATGCCGATAGAATTGTTAATTTTTTCTGTCGGTTATTTACCGATAGAAAATGTTCTGTCTTGTTCTATCGTGTCTATCTCTATCGGTACGAAAACCGATAGTAGAAGGGTTTTTTTTACCGATAGAAGAAAGCTTTTTTGTACTAGTGACTTATAGTTCCTTCGACGTAGACAAGTATGTCTAACGTTCGACGTGTAAGCCCTCTTTGAAATAAAGAGTTGTGCGAGTAATACTTTGGGTTTCGGTATAAGATCCCGTTAATCCGCATATTAGAATCTGGGCGAGCCTAGTGCGAAAACCAAGGCTAGGTCTCAAACGGATCAAGTTGGTATCAGAGAAACTTTCCTATCCTGTGGATGGTGAAGACTCGCCAGGGTTACAAAACCTCCGGCGAAACTCCAGGCGATCAATTGACGGTCCCTATAGGCACATCTCCGACAATGTCTGACGATACCTTCATTCAAGCTAACCTAGCCGAACAAGTGGCTAAGCTCTCCACCGACATGGAAACCGTGCTTGCTTGGATTAAGCAACAGGCCATGATTGTACCTCCTGAAGTAGGGAAGGGGATGGGTGCGAAGACTGGTGAAGACTTGCGCAGGGCAGACGAAGATGACGACGAAGGCAACCACAAGACCGACGACCTCGCCAACACCTCCTTAGCTGTCGGATCTTTTAAGGTCGACGCTAAGATTGATATACCCATATATGATGGGGTTATCGATGCCGAGAAGCTGGATTCTTGGATCGATCAACTTGAGACCTACTTTGACCTGAAAGGGTTCAGTAGCGCTCAAAAGGTGAAGTTTGCACCTTAGAAGATGAAGGACCACGCCAAGACATGGTGGAAGGCCGTTGTCGCCAGTGGTGAAGCTGACGACCTTGCGTGGGGTCAATTCAAACGACTTCTGCGATAAGAAATCTATCCGATGGGTTACCTTGAGGAGAGATGGGAGCGTTGGCACAGATTGTACCAACGGCGCGACCAGACCGTCCAAGACTATACAACAGAGTTTCGGCGACAAGCAATGGTCATTGGCATCTCACTATCCGACCCTCAGGTATTTCAGAAGTACACATCTGGACTTCAGAAATCGATCAGTACTAAGCTAAGTCTATTCGGCGTCCAAGACATCGCGACCGCAAGCACAACTACTATGGCAATCGAGAAGAAGAACAAATCCCGCAGCGACAAAAGCACGAAAGAAAGTGCGACCTCGACAAAGAAAAAGCCGAGTCCGAAGAAGAACGCTTCCAAATCGGGCACGGGTGCCTTTTGCGAATACTGTCAAGTCGCGGGACATACCAAGGACAAATGCTACAAGCTTCATCCTGAACTTCGACCAAAGAAAAACGGACCAGGGAAAAGAACAGCCACGGCTACTGCGACTTCACCCGACGAAAAAGTTGTCCGACTGAACTCGGTTAATGAGGCAGATACGACCTTGTTTCTGATGGCAATGCCGAAGGAGAAAGGTTCGGATCCACCAAACGACCATCACCCAACAGAGGACTTGTTCACCATCAACGTCCAGGTGAAGCACAAAGTGGTCGCAGCGATATTCGATCCAAGAAGTCAGAAGAATCTGGTCTCCGCTGGACTGGTTGGCGACTTGGTTTGAAGACAACCACACACCCGCGACCATATCCGCTGGGTTGGTTTACATCCGACGTGAATCAACAGATTATGAGTTAGTGTGTGTTGAAATTTGCGATCTCTGCACGATATATCGATGAGGTACAATGCGATGTTGTCCCTATCGATATCTGTCAAGTGATATTCGGGAGTCCGTATCTGTATGATCGAGACGCTCATTTCCATCGGCGAGCGCAAGAGTACGACCTCACCAAAGACGGAGTTAAGTTCGTGATCAGTAGAGACGTCCACGTCAACACTTCGAACTTGATTACCGCAAATCAAGCCAAACGGATTGTTAATGCATGTCACAAGTATGTGCTTGTCATGATTCGATCCATTGGTCAAAGTGGGGGTACTCGACTAGCATTGTCGTTGGTGTGCCGAGAGAATTCTGGTCATTTGTCGGGACTGTTGGACAAATACAGTGATCTGTTCGAGACTACCCAGGGTCGTCCGCTGAAACGACCAGTCGAGCACGAAATTCAGCTTGTGTCCGATGCGACACTGCCCAATCTGAGTATGTATCGCAACTCAGTATTGGAGAATGAAGAGATCAAGAGACAACTTGGTGAGTTGCTGAACGATGGTGTCATTCAACCAAGTAGTTCACCTTGCGGATCTCCTGTGGTGTTAGTACCAAAGAAAGATGGGACTTGGCGTATGTGCATCGACTATCGAGCACTGAACAAGATCACCATCAAGAACCGGTACCCCCTTCCTCGTATTGATGACCTGCTAGACCAATTGAAACATGCTGTTGTCTTCTCCAAGTGGGACCTTAAGTCAGGATATCATCAAGTCAGCATCCGAGAGGAGGATACGTGGAAGACCGCGTTCAAAACGCGACAAGGTCTGTTCGAATGGCTGGTCATGCCGTTTGGTCTCTGCAACGCCCCGGCAACTTTCATGCGTCTTATGAATAACGTATTGAGACAGTTCATCGACGACTTTGTGATCGTGTACCTCGACTACATATTGGTTTATAGTCGTTTGTGGGATGAGCACCTCATTCATGTCGAAAAGGTGTTCGATCAGCTTCGGCAACATCGACTTCGCCTCAACCGTAAGAAGTGCGAGTTCGGCCAGCAAACTCTACTTTACCTTGGATTCCTGGTCGGCAACGGTACGTTGCAAATCAACCCAAACAAGGTAAAAGTGATTCGCGAATGTCCGCGACCGCGAACAGTTACGGATGTGCGTAGTTTTGTGGGAGCATGCCAATATCTTCGGAAGTTCATCCAACACTTCTCGATTGTGGCTTCTCCATTGCATGCATTAACCAGGATCGATCAGAAGTTCAAGTGGACAGGGAAACATGAGGACACGTTTCTCTTGCTGAAAAGGAAGATCAGCGAGGCGCCTGTGCTAGCTTTGCCGAATCTCCAGAAACCGTTCGAGCTAGAAACCGATGCCTCAAGTTATGCAATGAGCGCAGTGCTCATGCAAGAAGGTCGACCAATGGCATATCACTCCGAGTTATTCCAGGGAGCTCAGAAGAACTACCCGACTTATGATAAGGAGTTATGCGCACTGCATCAGGCCGTGAAACATTGGCGGTGTTATCTCTTGGGGAAAGAGACGGTTGTCCACACCGACCATCAACCATTGCAATATTTGCAAACTCAGTCCAAGCTATAGCAAGCTCGGCACATGAAGTGGATGTCGTATCTGCAGTAGTTTAATCTGGTGATTAAGTACAAGAAGGACGTACACAACAAATTGGCGGACATGTTGTCGCGACCACCAGTTACGACCCTCTGTTTATCAGCGTTCATGCAGATCGAGCCCTCATGTCATGATGACTATGTCACTATGTACAGTGAAGACCCTGATTTTCAAACAGCACTGACTGAGGTCGAAACAGGGAACCCTATAGAGTTCGTTCGTCGAGAAGGACTCTTGTACAAGGGCAATTTACTTTGCATACCTCGTGGAGCACCTCGAACTCAATGGATGCGAGAAGCGCACACATCGAAGGTAGCTGGTCACTTTGGGGTTACAAAGACGTTGCAAAATCTTCACCGACATGTGTTCTGGCCACGTATGCAGCAACATGTGGCTAGTTTTGTTCGAGGTTGTGGTCTCTACAGCATCTCGAAACCGGCAAACTGAAAATTAGGTTTGTACATTCCTTTGCCAGTTCCATCACGACCATGGGAGAGCATATCCATGGATTTCTTAGGAGGATTGCCTAAGACCCGACGTGGCAACGACTATCTATTCGTGGTCGTTGTGGTTCTCCAAAATGATTGTTCTTATACCTTGTCGAAAGACTATCACGGGAGAAGAAGCCGCTCGGGTATTCTTTCAACACGTTTGGACACACTTCGGACTGCCGACTTCTATTGTGTCTGATCGCGATACACGGTTCCTTAGTCACTTTTGGTGATCGCTCTGGATGATGATGGACACCAAGCTAAAGAGGAGTACTGCTTTGCATCCGCAAACTGATGGTCAAACCGAGGTGGTAAATCGCACAGTCATTCATCTCTTGAGGGGATATAACTCGAAGCACCCGAAGACCTGGGATGAAAGCATACCATACCCGCAGTTTGCTTTTAATCGAGCAATGCATGGTTCGACTGGAAAGTCCCCGTTTGAGGTCTATTTAGGATTTCTACCCCAGAGTCCATTTGACATGGAGTTTGTGATCCCTACCTCAGCACAGAACAGCAAGGAAGCATCTGATCAGGATCGAGCACAAAAGTTCCTGGAAGGTATTCAACGACTCCATCGTGAGGTTCAACAGAACTTGCTGAAAGCTCAACTCAAGTACAAGGCACGACATGATCGGCACCGAGTTGATGCGCAATTTCAAGAAGGTGATATGGTATGATTACATCTGAGCAAGGAGAGACTTAAAGGTGAAGGTAAGAAACTCAAACCCATTCGTTATGGTTCTTTTCGGATTTTGCGGAAAGTGGGTAATAATTCTTGTCAACTCGAGTTACCTCCATACATGGATATCTACTCAATTGTTAATGTTGAGCGCCTCAAACTCTTTGAGCCTTCAATGCTGGATGATGAGCCAGATACTATAGTACCATCTGTTGAAGACTTGGTCTATCAACGAGACAAACCTCTACTTGAAGATGTGATTCTGGAAAAGAAGGTGACTACCACCCGTAGTGGCACCAAGGAGACTTTTCGAATCGGTCGGAAAGATCAACGAGCACGTGCGGCAAAGTGGTACACCAAAGAAGATGGACAAGCCCAATTTCCACATCTCCAGTTTGATCGAGAGGTCGCAACAGGGGTTGGCTCCTTCTCAACAAGGGAGTCATGATCCGGGAGGATCTCCAAGTCCTGATCGCATGCGGCTTCGCGACCAAGTCCTGATCGCATGCGGCTTCGCAACCAAGTCCTGATCGCATACGGCTTCGTGACCTTAACCGTGTTCGGAAAGGATTCGCGAACATGGATGGGTCCGTGACCATGGATTGGTCCACAACCAGGAAAAGGAATTCGTTCCCTGTTCGGAATTGTAATCCGATCCGAATGTGTATAACTAAGCTTATCTGTTTAGAATTAGTTAGATGAGTCTAATGCGTTTAGGTTATTGAGTCTGATACGTACTCATACGATTGGACTATAAATACCTTGTAATAGGTCTAGTTTAGATCATCGAAGAGTCATAGAACTTATTTGAGTTTTAGACACTTATAGTTCCTTCGACGTAGACAAGTATGTCTAACATTCGACGTGTAAACCCTCTTTGAAATAAAGAGTTGTGCGAGTAATACTTTGGGTTTCGGTATAAGATCCCGTTAATCCGCATATTAGAATCTGGGTGAGCCTAGTGCGAAAACTAAGGCTAGGTCTCAAACGGATCAGAGTGCACGGTCTGGTAGTTTTCCCACCAAGCAGCAGCGGGTCCAGTTAGTTGATTTGATCCATACAGAAGTTTCTCTTCGTCGCTGCACCAAACGGTGTTCAACTTCTTTTCTACATCTCTTAGCCAATCGTCGGCCACGATGGGGTCCTCTATACTCGAAAAGGATGGGGGACGTGTTTTCTAAAAGTCAGTTAGTTTCGCTCCAGTTGCGGATCCCTCAGCTTGTCCAGATGCTATGTGTTGCATCAACTGTCCTAAGATCTGATTCTGCACAGTTGCTGACTCTTGTCGGTTTCGCTCCATCCATAGTAACACGTCATTGATGTCACCTCCTTGTGGCATTGTCGAAGAAGATCCTGGTCTATCAGGGTTAGTACGGCCTCTTGTTCCAGGTGTAGCCCTTACATTGCTGGGATTTCCCTCGAGTTCTCCTTCTTGGGGTCTTGCACGCGTGTTAACCATCCTACTCAAACAGGAGGTTGAGAATAGAGACATTGATTCGGAAAGAATAATACACAGGGATGCTAGTAGAATGCTGGCATTTAACTCAAGAGGAAAGAATAAGGATATGCAAAATGACTTTTTCATAAATCAGCTTTTCAAGAGATACAAAGCTTTTAGCCTCATCGGCTTACAGAGCTCATCTAACAACCAACACACAGACATACATCAGCCAAACTAAAACAACTGCTACAACAAAAGGAAGTCTAATGTCTGCTGGGTCAGGCACAAAAGGTCTAATCAAAGAAAGTCTGTGATCACTCATCAGCATCGGAAGAATCACAAGGCTCTACCTCCTCAGGATCCTCCTCCTCATCATCATCTGCATCCATCGGATCATCCTCTTTGTCGTCATCAACATTGACAATCTCCTTTCCTTTTCCTTCAGGGGTCTTCTCCTTCTCCGCAGTGTAGGGAAGCTTGATCATCTGACCATTGATGACTATGTCGCGCGACGCAGGCGTGAAACCACTGAGATACTCCATTAAGTTTCCACTCTCTTGTGAGCGGTGATCTTTAACTTTGGGCAACTCTTCTTGACAACTGACTCTGCAGCTTCAAGATCCTTCTCTCCACTTGATTCAGCTAACTCTTGAATTTGCCTCTCCTTCTCTTGGAGACTTGCACGAGCCCTCATAACCATGCCCTCAAGGTAATCGCGGTCATCGCAAACACGCTCGTAGTCACGAAGTAGGCGGGTGTATCCGATCTCCGAAGCACGAACGACGTCTCGGGTCTTTGTCAGAATAGCATCCTCTCAGTCGCTGGACGGAAGAACGACTCAGTACTCTGATCCGGGGACCTGGTAAGGCACGAAGCGGTAGGGGGAATCTGAAAGGTAGTCACTGTACAACTGCCGGACGGTACCTACGACACGATGGGCAGCTCTAAGATGGCATCTTCTTCTTCTTCTCTGCGGGCTTGACGTCTTACTGAGCCTCTCCCGTGCTCAGGAATCTCATAGACAATCACTGAAGCCCGACAACCAATGGGTCGTCCATTGATCTCATGCTGCCAGACACAGTATACTGGCCTCTGACTATCCCGCGCTCCAAGAAATTGCAGCATCATCCACAGCAACAGCGCCCATGATCCAAGCTCGTCTCCATGAAGGTATCTCCTGCCGGAAGCCATCTGGAAGATAGAACGAAAGGCACCTATGAGTTTGAAGTCTTAAAATCTTTTTCAAACAATCGAAAAATAACATTTTCCTTAAGGAAAATAGGTTTTTGTAAACAGATTTTTGTCAAAGAACTAGCGATCTTTTTCTTCTAGGGACGCCAAAGTCTATCTAAGGGTCACGACCTACAGTCGAGCCTTTGCTCTGATACCAGATTCTGTGGGACCCTCATTTGAGGAATCCGGTGGCAACCGCCCAGGTGGATTGCACTCAGAAATGGTACATTGCAGCTCAAAACAACAAGATGCATTATATAAAAATGCGAGTAATTAAAAATAAGTGCTGATCACAGGGACCAACATTACAATACCTTAGCGCCAAAATGACGCACTTAAATGTTGATACAAAATTAAGGAGTTTTCAACACAAAGGTCGGCACAAAATGAAACAACAATAATAACCAAAAGGACTTCATCAGTCTTGATCTTCAACTGCAGCGGTGTTGCACGGGCCTTCTCCACATCGGACTCCACTTGGTACGTAACCCTCTACGAAGCTGGGTCTTCAGTTTCTTCTTCTTGTTCCATATTGGGTTCAAGTCCGTAGGACTCAGGGTCAATGAATCCTTCTTCTAAATTTTGTTTGTGAAAGCAAGGGTGAGCACATTGTCCACATGGTGCTCAACAAGTCCCAAATAAGAATGCAGGTATATATAGATGAGGGGGAAATTCTCAAAGAATGGCTCTTTGGCTTTATATATATATATATATAATAGATTTTCACACTCAGTTTTGAAGAAAAGATCTTTATTTTTGAAAGCGGGGCTTTTAAAACCCTAAGCTAGATTTTCAGACAATGTTATGTGTGGCGGTCTTTCATGAGTCACCACTTTACTCAGATTTTGTGAAAAACTTTCCAAAAGCTACTTGTGCTGCGTCGACGTGGATAGAATCCACCGCGCACAGACTCCATAACCTGGGAGCTCAGAGTATCCGATACTTTTTATACTTTCCAAAGGTGTATCACCTTAATCCACCGATCATTCGGCTTTCAAGTCGGTACCTCTCCATGAGACTTTTACGCAAGTGACAAGGCCGAGATGACACAATAGTTTACAGTCCTAGCATTAACAATTCCCTGCCCGGTAAATAGACAATTAAGTCTCAAATACCGTTGTGGCTCCTCCCCACTACCTTACTTCCTAGCCTGGGTCTATGTTCTCGCAAGACACATAGCCTCTCTTGATTACAGCCACGCACGACTTAATCTGGCATAGGGCGTCTTCCTTCTTTCCACCTTTTCCTCTCATAATTTTTCTGAACTCACATCACTCACGACCCTTACTGGCCCACCAGTTCCTCGCAAGAAACCGGACCGACAACTATTGCAGGGAAAAGCTAATACTGAGAAAGCTACTAAGTTGCGCCCGTCCCATTCCGGGCAAGTGGTTAGTACGTTTTTCATGCCGCATGAAAGTACAACACAAGGTTCTAGTCCTTATGAATCTTTAGTGAGGAGTCTTTCACATTCCCAGTGCGCACACAGCACCATCCAATCAAACCATCCTCACTATCGATTCCAATCACATTTTCTTTCACAAAAAGGGGTTTTGAATATGCTTTTCTCATACGTGACCATTTAACATTTAACATATAATCTTGAGCATAGAATAGCCTAAGCATGATATTCTAGGGTGACAAGGGTACATGAATATTCAATGTCAAAAGGGGCTTTACAGTTATTTAGGTCATATCTAATCACTTTAATTGAATATAACTCTTATTTGAATATAAGGCATGCATATACTTGAAAATAGCAAACATACTTCATTTCAAAATATTAGGCTAGACATGATCAAGGGTTTGAGACTTGTCTTGCAGTGATGGGTCTAGCTGCTCAGATGATTCCTCGAAGATCTCTTCCGCTCCTTCAACTTCTGGTTCCACGGCGGACACAAACAACACATACACACTATATAAGCACACAAGTACTTGAAAATAATAAATAAATATATCATGTATGCAGGAAAAAGGTTTGGACATGGTCACTTGGTGTTGATTGAAGAGATGGGCTCAAAAGGACTTGAATGTTGAAGGGCTGACATTCAGTTCATGCCTAGACATAACCCTAAGTTGGTTCTAGGTCTGTTTTTTGGAGATGTGACAATAGGGAATATTGTAGAACATGGCTCCAAAGGCTTAGTGGACAAAGTGGCATTTCAATTGCTCAAGTGTAACAAGTCTAAATCATTCAATGCCACTGGTGGACATGCACTGACATAGTGCTGGACATGGCCAGAAATTAGGGCATGGCATAACTTTTGACCTAGGGCTCCAATTGATGCACAACTTTGTCTGGGAGTTAGGCCTTGATAACAGGAATAAATTACTCAACAGGCTCAAGGGCAGAAAGTGGCCGAACGGCAATGAACGGCGTCGATGAACCACGGTGGTGACACGGCACAGACAGGGTTCTGGACAAAACTTGGCATGATCATAACTTTTGATCCAGGCCGATTCAGGGTTCGAGCTAGTGGAGTAAAATACTCAGGGGGTTGAGGCCTAGCTAAATGAAAAGGTTGCATCAGCTGGTTCAGCCGGAAAACAAACTCCGATGATCGAAGCCGAAGACGAAGGCACTGATTTGGGCGTTTTCGATCCACAGCGTTTGAACTCAATTCCACGCTTGTGAAGCATCTAGGGGATAATAGGAAGCTATTGGGGTGCTCAATTTCGCCAGGTGGTCACTGGAGAAGATCGGCGGTGTTATCTGGCGAACTGACAGAATCCGAAATTAGGGATTCTTTGCTCGGGCCAAAATTGGGGATTCTAATCTTACGGGCTCACTTCTCCTAGCTTACTGATCATCTTTCTCTACTGGCACGTGGATCAATTTGACTTGAATCACTCGGCATTGGGGGAACAGGGCAAAAAGACAATCTCGGCGATCGCCGGCGCTAGGTCTCACCGGGGTTCAATTAAAAGCTAGGAAACGGACAGGAAGGTGAGAGGAACTCACTGGTAGCTTTGGATTGGAGAGAGATGCTGCGGTTGAGGCCGGCACCGTGAGCTCCAGAAGTGGCTCACCGGGGAAGAAGACGAAGATGGCAATGGCAAGCTCTAGAGCTAAGTTTCGGGTTGCTGGTGAAGTGTGGTGTGGAGTGAAGCACAGGGCGAGGGGGGCTTTATATAGCCGTGGGGTTGAGTCCTCGAGAGTGGCAGTAAATCAGGCGGAGATGCTCTCTGGCGCCGGAGCAGTCAACGAGGCGTGTTGGGACACGGCGGGAGCTCTGCCAGAGATGAAGGTATCGCGCGATATCTGGATTCGGCAGAACGACGGGATGGCGAGCCTCGGCATGGCAGCAAAGTGGCGCAAAGATTCTGATAGCAGCAGGCACGCGCGCGCGAATGGTGAAGCTGGCGGTCTCCAGTCATCGCCACGGTGGCGTTCCTTGGCGCGACGTGAGCACGTGTGGACACGTAGGATGTGGCCGTTGGTGGAGGCACAACTTGCCGGCGGTGAAAGCTACGGTGGTTCACGGCAAACGGCAACAGCTGCGGTCGAATGTCCTCAGGTCGTGGTCGTGCACGCGGGCTCTGGTCGAAGTCGAAGAAAAGGGGCCAGGGACTAGTTTGTGAGGCTTTGGGCTGATTTGCGAAGGTTTGGACTAATCTGCAAGGAATTAGGTTCGAGAATTTGGGCCTATTTGCAAATCTGGAGATCTGGAGAGCTGATTTGCAATCTGACTTTGTAGATGAGTGTTACCAAAATACTTGGACTCATCTAGAGCTTTTTGGAACATATGTTGAGGCATACAACTTCGTACCATGGCTATTGTGGCGCATATGTGAAGCAAATCCAGGCACAGTCACCGAAATTGTTGATACGCCGACAATCGGCTCGGAGGGTGTTTTGATTCCTCGGTGCATGGTACTGTGGAGATTTTTCTGGGCATTCCAACAGTGCGTTACATCGTTCAGGTACATGAGATCCGTGCTATGCATTGACGGAACATTTTTGACTGGAAAATACCAGGAAACTCTGCTGACTGCCGTGGCTGTTGATGCCAATGACCAGCTTCTCCCCATAGCATATGCCGTGGTCGAGGGGGAGAACTACAGCAATTGGCTATGGTTCGTGGGAAAATTGAAGAATGAGGTCGTCAAAAACCGGGAGCGCGTGTGCTTGATTCACGATCGAAATAGAGGAATGCTGAGTGCAATCGAGTACATGCAATCGGGAGTGGATCCATCGCTAAGTTGGGATGACTTGCAGAGTCGTTGGTGCTCTCGGCATCTTGGCACGAATTTTCACACTCGTTTCAAGAGCAGGCGCCTGATGCAGGTGTCCAAATGGCTTGCCAACCAGAACCAAGAGCCAAAGTTCTCAAATATATGGAAGTCGCTGGAGGAAGGTACGTTGGCGGAATTGCAAGAGGTAGGTGCTCTAGAAGATGGTGGCATTACCAACGCGGGAAACCGCCGGAGTCATCTTAGTTTTAATCAATGATTCAGCCCAAACCAATGGAGAAGTGGTCGTTGCTGCACGACACAGGCAGGGTTCGGTATGGAATCATAACGACAAATCTGGCCGAGGTGTACAACTTTGTCCTGAAAGGTGTATGATGATTACCACTCACTGCAATAGTTGAGATGACATTCTATCGCATAGTAGCATACTACGACAGCAGGAGTTTGGCGGCATCAAGTCTTGTGCATGACCCTTTAGTACACTGGCCCAAAAAGATCAATGATTACCTCAAATTTCGGATGAGGAAGTCGTTGACACATGATGTCTCAGTGCTGAGTCGTTTGAACGGAAACTACGAGGTTCGGCTATGGCACAAACATGTCTATGGCACATTGCAAGCTGGTCAGGTCCACGAATGTCAAATTACAAATGCAAATGCCCAATGCACATGCAACAAGCCTCAACTGCTGCACATTCCTTGCTCGCATGTCATCGTTGCCTGCTCCGTTCCTGGGATCGATCCGGCACAGTATATCTCAACCTATTATACTCTGCAGTACTTGTGGAAAACCAAGGACGGTGTCTTCCATGGGTTTGCGGTGAGGGGAAACTATTGAGAGCTGTCGCTGGAAGATGCCATCACGTGGATCCCAGACAAGAGGCTCCTCGTAGGCCATGTCGGCTGACGTTGATCCAGGAGGATACAAAACGATATGGATGCAGCGGAATGTGAAGATGACTTACGTAGATGTAGCACTTCCTAGCAGCCTGGTCACACAAGAAATCGATGCCCGCAGGTGGCAGGCGCATCAACCTCGTCGCGAAACTAAAGCAATACAATTTCCCTGTATGAGTTGTACTGAATTTTCCTAAATAAAACTGTAATGTTGTAGTGCCTTGTCATGAATTTTCGTAAGTAATACTGAATGTTTGTTAATTAATTGTAATGTTTCAACTTGTCAACCAATATATGACAACTGCAGGTATGGCAGACGACCATCAGCTTCCCGAGCTAATTGCACAGCACCATCCGGAGCGTCACCGTGCTCGACGCCTTCTACAGGGCACCGTTCTCCCAACTCTGCGCATGAGGACACCGCGTGAGATGTGACCTCTAGATGAGCGGTTCGCGCCTTATTTGCTTGAGGCCGGACTGTTGCCGTTCGCCCACATGGTAGATCAGGCAAGGCGATTCCCCTTCAACCGAGCCTTGGTTACCGCGCTTGTGAACCGATGGAGGCCCGAGACGCACATGTTCCACTTCAACTTCGACGAGCTCACCATCACACTTCGGGATGTCAGCATGCTGCTTGGGCTGCCTATCCGCGGGGAGATATATATCCCCGCGGCCACCGATAGAGTTGCATGGCGTCTAGATTTCCTACAGCGCTTCGAGGGAGTAGGGATAGTGGGGGAGTTTGCGCAGGATGCGGGAGTTCCCAGAGTTACCTGAGCGCAGTGTGTGATGGTGCTCTCCCCTTGGCCGCTCCAGAGGAGGTCTTCAGGTGCCACCTTGAGGCGTACTTGCTGTACCTGTTTGGGTGGTTGCTCTTCCCTGGTACCCATGGAGACATCTGCGAGCGGCAGTACATTGAGCTCTCTAGGAGTATTGCCGACTCGGACCTGGGGCACGTGCCGTAGTTCAGTTTTGGATCCGCCGTGCTCTGCCACACCTACAGGGGGTTGTGCAACACCACGAACAGAGACCAGGTGAGCTCTCTTTTCGCTGGGTGCGCCATCTTCTTGCAGATGTGCTCATAAGAGCATTTCCCCCTCGGCCGACCGCTGGTGCCACAGGATCAGTTCGCGTTGGCCGGTGATGCGAGGGACAGCCCCATGATGGGATGGAGGTGGGCTAGGCTGAGTTTGAGGTGGTCCACAGATCAGGCGCACCTCTGTTATCCTTCGTACTCCATGAGTTTCGATTTGCTCCTCGACACCGCGTCATCTGGGATCCGTGGACCACCTCCAACTTGCAATCCGTCGCTCCGGTTGGCCTTTCTTCTCTTACGCAGGATGTTGTTTATTGGCGCACCTAGGTTCTTCTCGTCTTCTCGCACATTATTGAGGGGTACTCGCCTGAGCGAGTTATGTGCCAGTTCGGCCTACGCCAGCTTGTCCCCATGCCGCCTCCTCGAGAGATCCCGCACCATATCCACGAGTACGTCAAATATGCATTACATTCACACGTTATTTTTATATACATGATTTCTGTCACTAACTAATTACTTTGTCCGCAGGCAATTGAGGAAGAGTCGAGTGAGGGACGATTTTGTTCGTCGGCAGCGGCCCTATGTGCAGGAGTGGATGGATTGGCCCATAGACGCACGATCGAGGAGCATAGGACGTATAGCCACGACATCCATTTTTCGTACCTATCCTGGTACCAACCTCGCACGACCTACCGATTAGCGGGTGGTCCATCAGCCGTGCCTGATGAGCCCGTCCCTCCTACCACCATCAACGAGGGCTACGACCGATGCCTTGCAGGGTGAATCCACTCTTCTGTGAGTTCCTTAGCTCTTTGCAATCTTACTTTCACATGGATTGTCATTCTATAATTGCATTAATTCGTGTGCACAGCTAGACATCCTCGGCGGCGTCTCTACTGGTGCACGGGACATGATGCTCAAGTCCCGCCTCGAACCCATCATGCCCAGCAACGATGTGCACGCATATTGTACAGAGGTCTAGTGGCAGGTGCCACCAGCGGACCATCCGTCGTCGTCGCATCCTCCACCACCGCACACGCATTTCGTGCCTGCCGATAGCTCTTCAGATGAATAGCTCGATATTCCTACGTGGCACCAGCCTCTCGACCAGACACAACAGCATCGTATGCAGCCTGCCTTTATTGCCGATGCTCCACCGCCTACACAGGCGACACAGCCTTCCCAGGCTCCGCCCTAAAGAGTGTTTTAGTAATTAATGACAACTACAAATGTTATACTAACGATACCTGCTAAGTTGTGTCAAGAAGAAACTTAAAAGACAGGTTAATGAAAGACAAAGAAAGAGCCTCATGATGAAGAAAGGGCATTGATCAAAAGGGCAAAGGTACAAAATAGGGTCTTTTCCATTTTTACCGGTCTAAGGTGATTAGAGAAGAATTTTGACCGGATTTTATGATAAACGACGTACTATTAAGAGGAGCATGTGGTGTATCACGAAATACTTCATCTATGAGCCACAAATCATAAAATCAACTTGCATTGCATACTAGAAGGTCACATACCCTAAAAATGCTTGTTTCAGCTCATTTCTGCTCAGCACTGTCTCAGTCGGTCTGACCGTTTGTTTGACCGGTCTGATCGAATACACGGACTGACCGAATAGGATCTCGGACTGACCGACGTTATGTCTAAGTGTAGTTTATTCCTTTAAAAGGTTGGTCTGTCCATAGGTAAAAACCTAGGTCAGTCTCCTGATACTTCATGTCCTATCTTTCTGTGGTATTGTGCTATTACGGTCTGACCGTTTGATTAGACCGGTCTGACCGAGAAATCGGTCTGACCGTGTTTTTGAACTACGGTCTGACCGTATGGCCGGTCTGTCCGTATTTATCGGCCTGACCGTATAACGTGTCTAGAAACTGTTTCGTCTCTGGACAGTTTCACGGTCTGACCAAAATTGTCTCCGGTCTGACCGTGTGTGTGCCTGACAGGGGCAGTTGAGCATTTATTGCACCTGTTTAATGCCGTTGCAATTGCGGCGATCTGACCGGGCATATAACTGTGGTCTGACCGCCAAGTGATCTTTTTCTCCCAACGGCCTGTAACGGCTATATTTATTGTGGGGGGGTATACATACTCCCATGCACGGCCCTGTTCACAACTTTTGGCATAATTTTGATCATTGTCATCATCCTTGAGAGCTTAAGCTAGTTTCATACACTCTAGGGTTCAAGTTCTCGAATTTGTGAGAGTGTGCATTTGAGATCTTCTAGTGCATTGCATTTAGATCATTAAATCAATCTTGTGGCACTAGAAGAAGGCTAAGTGATCATCACCGGCTTGTTACTCTTGGAGTTTGCCGGCTCCTAGACGGCTAGGAGAAAGGTTTTGGAGAGCTCTTCAAGGAAGATTGTGAAGAAGCCTCAAAACGTCTTGTGAAAGGGTTGAGCACGCCTTGCCGGAGCGGTAAAGTGCATCCTTAGTGAAATCGAGGTTTGGATAACTCATCACACTAATCCGGCTCAAGATCTAGGTCACTTCTCGAGAGAAGGTTGACTAGATAGAGGAGCGGTTAGAGATTTGAGTTTGCCTCAACGTGGATTAGGGGTGATCGGCAAATCACCGAGACCACGGGATATATCCTTGTGTTGAAATTGTTCATTGTTCATCTTGTGTTATTTATTTACTCTCATTTACTAAATTGTTTGATTTATTGATAATTTGTTAAAATCGCCTATTCACCCCCCTCTAGTCGATATCCTAGATCCCTTTCAATTGGTATCAGAGCTAGGACTCCATTTTTAGAGGATTTAACCATCCCGGAGTAGGATAAAGATGGCTAGTGAGGGTCGGATCAATATTGGCAAACCACCACTCTTTGATGGATCTAACTATACTTATTGGAAAACTAGAATGATGGTTTATCTTAAAGCCATGGGTGGAAAGATTTGGAAAGTGGTGGATGAGGGCTTTGCAATTCTTGATGATGATGACATGACTAACCTAGATAGAGATAATGCCTTAGCGAATGCTCAAGCCATGAATGTTCTTTATAGTGCTCTAAATCTAGGTGAATTTAATAGAATTTGTAAACTTGAAACGGCCCATGATATTTGGAGAAATCTTATGGATATTCATGAAGGAATCTCGATGGTCAAGGATGCTAAATTATTTATCCATAAGGGCCAATTTGAAAAGTTTGCTATGTTGCCCAATGAAGATGTATCGGAGATGTTTAACCGATTAAATAACATAGTAAATGAGTTAAAAGGGCTTGGTATGGATGTCACAAATGTGGAATTTTGTCATAAGTTTCTTAGAGCTTTACCTTCAAAATATGACACAATTGTAACCTTGTGCGTTCGAACTTGAAGAGTGTGACTCCGTTGGAAGTCTTGAGTGAGATCCTCACTCATGACATCTTCAAGAAATCTCAAGAAGAAGTGAAAGATGAGGCTTCCGACTCCAAGAAGAAGAACATAGCACTCAAAGCTCAAGCCTCCAAAAGGGAAGACAATGAAGAAGAAAGTGATGAGAGAGACACCGATGAGGAAATGGCTCTCTTTGTGAGAAGGTTCAAGCGGTTCATGAAGAAGAGATATCAAGGAAAGTCCTTCAAGAAAGGAAAATCATCCAAGAGGAACCCATTTGAACAAAGAAGATGCTTTGATTGCGGTGAAAAGGGTCACATCTCCACACAATGCAAAAACAAGGAAGAAGAAAAATCGATGAAGAAGAAGAAGTACGAAAAGGAAGGAGAAAGCAAGAAGAAGGTTTTCAAGAAATATTATAAGAAGAAGAAGGATGGACAAGCTTGCTTCATTGAATGGGATTCGGATGCTTCAAGTTCCGATTCCGAAGATGAAGATGAAGCATCACCCAAAAGACTCGCCGGGGTGGCTATCAAGGAAGCTCCATCTCTATTCTCCACTCCTCATTGCCTCATGGCTAAAGGAGAATCGAATGTATCTTGTGACGAAGATGAATATACTTATGATGACCTAGTTGAGATGATCACCGGTTTTGATGACTATATAAGTAAAGAAAAAGAAAAATTCAAGGAATTGAAGAAGAGATACAAAACTCTTCAAAATTCCTATGAGGAGCTAAACACATCTCATGAGAGTCTTAAAAAAACTCATGAGATGCTTAAGGAAGCTCATGACTCACTAATTACTCATAAAGCCAACAAAATGGGTAATAAAATAGGCATCACTTGCAATATTTTGAATGACTTGCCCAAGATGTCTACATCTAGCATATCTACATCTTGTGAAGATTTAATTGAATTCCAATCTAGACCTAAAATTGATGATAATGTGCTTAGTCTTGAAAACAATGAACTTAAGGACAAAATTGAAAACCTAACCAATGATCTAGCTAAATGCTATGTAGGAGAATCAAAATTAAGACATCTTCTAGATAGTCAAAGGTTCTCCTTAAGAAAAGAAGGACTAGGCTACATTCCTATAAAGGGAAAACATGTATTTGTTCCATCTAAAACCGTATTTGTAAAAGAAAAGGGGTATTGCAACAAATGTAAAAGTTTAGGTCACATTGAAAAGAATTGCCATGCTAGCAAAAGTAATTCATCTCTTATATTCAATTATTGCTATGTTTTAAAGAAAATGAACAATGGCGATATTAAAGCCAAATTTGTTGGAACCCCGATCATTGGTGCCAAAAAGAAAGCCATTTGGGTCCCAAAATCCTTGGTAACTAACCTCCAGGGACCCAAAAATATTTGGGTACCTAAAAGGACCTAACTTTGTTTTGTAGGTAAATTACAAGACCGGAGGACAACATTGGGTGCTCGATAGTGGATGCACTCAACATATGACCGGTAATCACAACATGTTCTCCTCTCTAAATAACGAAGGTGCGGAATATGACAAGATCATGTTTGGAGACAATAGCAAAAGAAAGGTAAAAGGTTTAGGTAAAATTGCCATCTCAAACGACCTCTCCATATCTAATGTATTGCTTGTTGAATCTCTAAATTTCAACCTCTTATCCGTAGCTCAACTTTGTGATCTTGGATTTATATGTGCATTTTATCCAAAAGAAGTGATTATCACTAGTATTGATGATAATAGGTTGATTTTCAAAGGTTTTAGACATGGCAACCTCTATTTAGTTGATTTCAATTCAAATGATGCTAATCTTGGTACATGCTTGTTCACTAAATCATCTAAAGGTTGGCTATGGCATAGAAGGCTTGGGCATGTTGGAATGAAACAACTAAATAGACTAGTTAAACATGATTTAGTCGTTGGATTAAAAGATGTAAAGTTTGAAAAGGATAAATTATGTAGTGCTTGCCAAGCCGGAAAACAAGTTGCAAACTCACATCCAACTAAAAGCACAATGTCAACTTCTAGTCCACTTGAATTATTGCATATGGATTTATTTGGACCAACTACTTTTGTGAGCATTGGTGGCAATAGTTATTGTCTTGTCGTTGTAGATGATTTTTCTAGATATACATGGATATTCTTTTTACATGATAAGTCAATTGTGTTTAACACTTTCAAAAGTTTTGCTCAAAGGGCCGAAAATGAATTTAGCTTCAAGATCAAGAAAGTGAGAAGTGACAATGGCTCTGAATTCAAGAATACCAAGGTTGAAAATTGGTGTGATGATAAGGGCATCAAACATGAGTTTTCGGCCAAGTATACACCGGAGCAAAATGGAGTAGTCGAACGAAAGAACCGGACATTGATAAACATGGCAAGGTCTATGCTTTCGGAGTACAATGTTTCGGACACCTTTTGGGCTGAAGCAATCAACACCGCGTGCCATGCATCAAATCGTCTTTATTGTCATCGACTACTAAAGAAAACTCCTTATGAGCTTCTCATTGGAAGGAAGCCAAACATTTCCTACTTCCGAGTGTTTGGATGTAAGTGCTATATCTTGCGGAAAGGTACACGCTTATCTAAATTTCAAAGTAAATGTAATGTAGGATTTTTATTAGGATACTCATCAAATAGCAAAGCATATCGTGTCTACAACCAAAACTCCGGTTTGGTTGAGGAGACACATGATGTTGAATTTGATGAGACTAATGGCTCTCAAGAGGAGCAAGACAATTTGGATGATATAGGTAACAAAGGGTTGAGAGTGGCAATGAAGAACATGACCATTGGGGATATCAAGCCGAAAGAAGATAGTGATCAAGATGAAGATCCATCCACTCAAGCTATCCCCTCTTCATCAACTCCTCAACATGAAGATCAAATAGTTGAAGTGGTCAATGTGGAAGACTCCTCTCAACAACAACCGGAAGTACCTTCTACCTCTATCTCACAAATCCCGGTTGATCACCCAAGAATTCATCACTCAATTTCCAAAGATCACCCCGTCGATCAAATTGTTGTTGACTTGCGTGAGGGTGTCCAAACTCGTTCTCGTCTTGCTTCATTTTATGAAAATTACTCTTTTGTCTCCTCTTTTGAGCCCACACTTGTAGATGAAGCATTAAAAGATCCGGATTGGGTGAATGCTATGCACGAAGAATTAAACAACTTCACCCGCAACAATGTTTGGGAATTAGTAGAAGAACCAAATCCGGATGAGCACAATGTCATTGGAACCAAATGGATTTTCAAGAATAAACAAGATGCAAACGGAGTCGTAGTAAGAAACAAGGCAAGATTGGTGGCTCAAGGATACACTCAAGTTGAAGGTTTGGACTTCGGTGAAACCTTTGCTCCCGTAGCTAGACTTGAGGCTATTAGAATCTTGCTTGCTTTTGCTTCATCTCATAATATTAAACTTTATCAAATGGATGTCAAAAGTGCATTTTTAAATGGAAAAATTAATGAATTAGTATTTGTTAAACAACCTCCCGGATTTGAAGATCCTACAAAGCCGAATCATGTATATAAACTCTCCAAGACTCTTTATGGTCTTAAACAAGCACCTCGTGCTTGGTATGAAAGACTTAGAGACTTCTTAATTTCAAAAGGCTTTAAAATTGGGAAAATTGATACTACCTTATTTACTAAGAAAATTGAAAATGATTTCTTTGTATGTCAAATTTATGTTGATGACATCATATTTGGATCTACTAACCAAGATTTTTGTGAGGAATTTGGTAATATGATGTCTAGGGAATTTGAGATATCTTTAATAGGTGAACTAAGTTTCTTCCTCGGACTACAAGTTAAACAACTCAAGGAAGGAACTTTCATCAGTCAAAGCAAATATGTGAAGGACTTACTCAAGAAGTTCGGACTTGAAGAAGCAAAGCCAATCAAGACACCAATGGCCACAAACGGTCACCTTGTCTCTGACGAAGGAGGTAAACCGGTAGACTCAAAGCTTTATAGATCTATGATTGGTAGTTTATTATATCTTACTGCTTCTAGGCCCGATATTATGTTTAGTGTTTGTATGTGTGCAAGATTTCAAGCCTTTCCTAAAGAAAGTCATTTAATGGTCGTTAAGTGCATTTTGAGGTATCTAAAATATTCATCTAGCATAGGGTTGTGGTATCCTAAAGGTGCTAAATTCGAATTAATTGGATATTCTGATTCCGATTATGCGGGATGTAAAGTGGATAGAAAAAGCACCTCTGGCAGTTGTCAACTGTTAGGAAGATCTTTAGTATCTTGGTCCTCCAAGAAACAAAACTCTGTAGCTTTATCAACCGCCGAAGCAGAATATGTTTCCGCGGGTAGTTGTTGTGCACAATTGCTTTGGATGAGGCAAACATTGTTGGATTATGGAATAAAATTTGAAAAAGTGCCTCTTTTGTGTGATAATGAGAGTGCGGTGAAAATAGCCACAAATCCAGTTCAACACTCTCGGACCAAGCATATAGATATCCGACACCACTTCCTTAGAGATCATGTTAGCAAAAGTGATGTGGTGGTGGATAATGTAAGAACCGAAGATCAATTAGCGGATATATTCACTAAGCCCTTAGATGAAAGTCGTTTTTACAAACTCCGAAATGAGCTTAACGTCATTGACATATCAAATGTGGCTTGAAATGTTGAACTCATATTGCTTGTGCTTAAAGTATCACTTGATTGCTTGAACTTCCTCTCTTAGAGCTTTTTAGACTCTTTTATCGGCAATTGAGTAAAGTGAACCAAAATTTGTTGAGTTATAAAATAAATACTTCCCCTTTGGTGATATTGTCTAGATCTCTCTTATAATTATCTTATATTTATATATCACCCTATCCAAATCTCTTGAGCATCAAATCAATCAAATTTCCTCCAAAATTTTTACTCTTCCAGCGGTCGGACCGATCCAATTGCGGTCTGACCGAATTCATCTCCAGAGAGCATCTTAATTTACCTGCTTCTAGCGGTCTGACCGGTATCTTGTCTATGGTCTGACCGAATTTCATGACCAGAGACCTTTTTATCCCAAATCTCTGTCCTTTTCACCCTCTTCCCACTTGTCTCTTTCACGTGCGCCTCATATTTTTTTTGGATTCTTCCTCTCCGGTCAAACCCTCGTCAAGCTCGGACATACCGTGGTTCAAGATCATCTCCAAATAATGTCTTCTAGGTATATTGCTCAGATCTCCCTTATTTATCTTTGTGTTTCCTGTTCTTCACGGGGTCTAGGGCAATTTTGGTGAATCTAGTTTAAATCCTTTCAATATCCTGAAATTGATTCATTCCCTTGATGCAATGAGTATTCTCACACATATATCTGTCCACATTGCATCTTAATTTCTCCTAAATCCCAGAAATCATGCCAAACCCTAACTCTACGGTTGCGCCGGTCTGACCGCCCCTTTTTCGGTCTGACCGACTGCAACAGCAGAGCCAGAGTTTGCTAATCTGTTATCTTATCAATTCACTTTCTCTTCCTCTGAGTATCTAATCTGCTTTATCTCTTGCAAATCTTCTAGTGGCCGTGGTCCTCAAGGAAATATCTCCGTCAGGACAAATAAGAAGAAATTGGCAAAGCGCCCAAAAAGGGCTCAACCCTCGAGCAGTAGCGACTCTCGAGATGATGATTGGGTGCCCTCGGCCAGAGATTTAGAGACAGAACAGTCGTCACATCGTGGTGGATCATCTCACAGGGGCATGGACATCGAGAGTGAGGACGATGAAATAAACGTCCACGCTTATCAAGGCCCGAAGAGGAATTGGACTTCAAGCGACTATACAAATGCTAGGACCATCTACGCCTACAATCATGAGAATGACGCCTCTACTCCTCACTTCCACACGATGACACAGCAGGATGCCTTCTACGGTCATTTGATCCACAAGAATATCTTCGAACACAAATGGATCGAATGGGCTTATGTTGTGAATCAGCCCATCATGGCTCCCTTGGTGCAGATCTTCAAGGATATAGGGCTGTATGACTTTGTGGAGCACAAGTGCCCATGGAACGCCACTGCCATCAGACAGTTTTATGTTACGGTCGAGATCAGATGGGCGGACCAACAGATCATATGGATGACAGGTTCTAGGCGGTATGAGGCCACCTTTGAGGAGTTTGCTGCGGCAAACAAGTTAAACTATGAGGAAATGAAGGAGGGGATCGATATGGAGGATGAGGATTACCTCCATGAGGATGACTGACTCCAGTTTTATGAGCAGCCGGGAGGTGGACAGCGGATTGTACCTGGCACCGTTACAGGTCTCAAAGTCCTCCCTGCTGTAGTCAACAAAATCGTACGAGCCACGATCCATCCAAAGAGTGGAAACCAAGAAGCGGTCCGGGATTACTACTGGAACTTCATCGACCACATCCTCAAGAGTCATCGGATCAACATTGTCTCATTTATCTTGAAGACAATTGAGGATGTCTCGACGACCACTCTGCCGAATCTCTACTATGCTCCATTTATCATGTCTTTGCTGCTCCAGAAGACGAAGTTCCCTCGCGGTTCATGTGATATCAGACATCTCAGCTATAAGCCGTTTAGTGTCAACCCGCGCGTCTTGGCTCGAGGCCATGGAGCACAACATCAGCAGCAGCAGCAGCAGCAGGCTCAGCCTATGCCTCCTCCTCCTCCACCTCAGGCACAGCAGACAGCTCAGTCTAGCCAAGCCCCCGCCTGGTTTACACAGTTCCAGCAGCAGTTCCATCAGCCGATGATGGATCAGTTCTCTACTCTTCTCCAGGGGCTTGAGCTCGCTCGCTCAGACTTGGCGGCTTTGAATGATCAGTTCCAGATCTTCTCGTCACACCAGAATCAGTTCGAGCAGCGCTTTGACAGCTTCTCCGCTCACTTCTACACCCGTTTCCCTCAGACTCCTCCTCACCATCCTCTCGATGATGATGCTCCCGCCGATTCTTAGCTTTTGTTTTTTTTGGCAATTGATGCCAAAGGGGGAGAGAAGAGAGTAGAAGAGTAGGGGAGAGATGAACCTTAAATGAAAATTTTTGGGTGTAAAGTTTTAATTTAACTTGCTTAGTTGAATATTTCTTTTATGACCTATGTGGATGACATTTATGTTGGATGACTCTTGTATGAGATTGTTACTTCATGATATATGAGATATGCTTATGTTATTTTCATATGACCTTGTGATGATGATATCATGTGTAGAATTGAATGTCTTATTTGTGATACCATGTCTTATTTGTGATACCTCATGCTCATATAATGAATGAATTGAGATAGCATCTTATACATATGCTTGAACTCCACTAATATGCCAAAATTCTCTTATTCATACATTTAGGGGGAGTATCTTTCTCTTCGATGCTTATTGTAAAATTCCTTTTATACTTAAAACTCATTCATCTACTCTTTATGTTGTCATCAATTACCAAAAAGGGGGAGATTGTAGTTTCTAGGCCCCTAAAGAGTGTTTTAGTGATTAATGACAACTACAAATGCTATACTAACGATACCTGCTAAGTTGTGTCAAGAAGAAACTTAAAAGACAGGTTAATGAAAGGCAAAGAAAGAGCCTCATGATGAAGAAAGGGCATTGATCAAAAGGGCAAAGATACGAAATAGGGTCTTTTCCATTTTTACCAGTCTAAGGTGATTAGAGAAGAATTTTGACCAGATTTTAGGATAAACGCCGTACTATTAAGAGGAGCATGTGGTGTATCACGAAATACTTCATCTATGAGCCACAAATCATAAAATCAACTTGCATTGCATACTTGAAGGTCACATACCTTAAAAATGCTTGTTTCAGCTCATTTCTGCTCAGCACTGTCTCAGTCGGTCTGACCGTTTGTTTGACTGGTCTGACCGAATACACGGACTGACCGAATAGGATCTCGGACTGACCGACGTTATGTCTAAGTGTAGTTTATTCCTTTAAAAGGTCGGTCTGTCCGTAGGTAAAAATCTAGGTCAGTCTCCTGATACTTCATGTCCTATCTTTCTGTGGTATTGTGCTATTACGGTCTGACCGTTTGATTAGACCGGTCTGACCGTGTTTTTGAACTACGGTCTGACCGTATGGCCGGTCTGTCCGTATTTATCGGCCTGACCGTATAACGTGTCCAGAAACTGTGTCGTCTCTGGACAGTTTCACGGTCTGACCGAAATTGTCTCCGTTCTGACCGTGTGTGTGCCTGACAGGGGCAGTTGAGCATTTATTGCGCCTATTTAATGCCGTTGCAATTGCGGCGGTCTGACCGGGCATATAACTGCGGTCTGACCGCCAAGTGATCTTTTTCTCCCAATGGCCTGTAACGGCTATATTTATTGTGGGGGGTATATATACTCCCATGCACGGCCCTGTTCACAACTTTTGGCATAATTTTGAGCATTGTCATCATCCTTGAGAGTTTAAGCTAGTTTCATATACTCTAGGGTTCAAATTCTCGAATTTGTGAGAGTGTGCATTTGAGATCTTCTAGTGCATTGCATTTAGATCATTAAATCAATCTTGTGGCACTAGAAGAAGGCTAAGTGATCATCACCGGCTTGTTACTCTTGGAGTTTGCCGGCTCCTAGACGGCTAGGAGAAAGGTTTTGGAGAGCTCTTCAAGGAAGATTGTGAAGAAGCCTCAAAACGTCTTGTGAAAGGGTTGAGCACGCCTTGACGGAGCGGTAAAGTGCATCCTTAGTGAAATCGAGGTTTGGATAACTCATCACACTAATCCGGCTCAAGATCTAGGTCACTTCTCGAGAGAAGGTTGACTAGATAGAGGAGCGGTTAGAGATTTGAGTTTGCCTCAACGTGGATTAGGGGTGATTGGCAAATCACCGAGACCACGGGATATATTCTTGTGTTGAAATTGTTCATTGTTTATCTTGTGTTATTTATTTGCTCTCATTTACTAAATTGTTTGATTTATTGATAATTTGTTAAAATCGCCTATTCACCCCCTCTAGTCGATATCCTAGATCCCTTTCAGCAGCTTGACTTCATGCAAGAGTTGTCGATCAACATGCACGACGTTCAACACATGTGTTGCTGCAGACGTCCGTGTTATTGCTCTTGCCATGGAGACACGTACCCAACAACGCATCCTGCTGAGGAGTTCAACTGGCCCGACGATGCCTCCGACACAGATGACTTTATGTGCAGATATCAAGGTAATGTTAGAGTAAGTACGTCTTGGGCCTACGACACTGCTGGTAGAAACTACCTATATTGTGGCTGCCAAGAGGAGAGGGATAGATGCAATTACATATCGTGGCTCGACCTAAATTGGAATGAGGTAGAGAGAACCACTATAAATAATCTTCTAGGCGAGATTAACACTCTCTACTCAAATCAAGTAGCACACCGCAGTTTGATCACCTTTTGCTCCTATGGGCCTCGTTCTAATTGTTTTTGCAACTGTCACACAAGCGTGTAACTTTATATTTTATCTACCGTATCAAGACTTTGTACTGAAAATCAAAACCCTAGACTTTGTACGCTTCCGCATTGCCATCTGTGGAAATCGAAACCGAAACCCTAAACTTTGTACCGCATTAGTAATCAACATACAATTCTAATCCTTACATTTTCTAATTATATAACACATTTTTTTTACTTTTCACAATTATACATTCATAAAATTTATATAAGAAGAATATAATTCTACAAGGTTGTTTACAAGTTCTATAATTATATAACATACAATTCTCGACTAATGCGATATGTTTTCTTTACATTTAATCAATCAACTAATAAGTACAGTACTCATATGTGCAAAAGCATAGTATAAATGCAACTAGGTATAAATGCAGCTAGGTATAAATTCAAAATTAATATATATTCATGAAATTTATACCATCCGTATTTTACAGGTATAAATGCGAAATTAATACATATTCATAAATTAACCTGCAAAACTAGGTATAAAAAGTATGGTATAAATGCGAAACTAATACACATTCATAAAATTTATATAAAAGGAATGTACTTCTACGGAGTAGGTTGTCTAAATTTTTATATAAAAGGAATGCGATATATGTTGTTTGCATTTAAGCATTCAATTACTAGTTAAATATAACACAACAAATGATACTATTTTGTGCAATGTGAATATAACACAACAAATGGTACATAACCCAATTGGTTTGGATGCACCAACCCAGCATGTTGGCCTGGGTTCAAATCCCACTCCACTCAAAATTACAAAATAATTACTTTTGCCTAGGGACTGAAAGCTGGTGTGGGCTAGTTATTTTTGTAAAATTTAAAAGTTGTCGGTTAGTTTTCAAATTTGTTTTTTTTTTTTTGTGAGTTATTAGGCGAAAAAATTTCGAAGAAGTGAGTACGAAGAAGTGACTCAGACCTGAAAACTAAGTATTTGTGGAGGAATCTAAAGCAGTCATGATCATTATATTGCATGTATAATTTTAATCTAACTTGAGGCACAAATTCGAATTGGATTGGAGTTGTCGGTTCATGTTCATTGCCGGTATGACTAGTAACCCTTGTCAAACAAACTCTTCGATTTATGCATTTTTTGATTTATGCATTTTGTGTTAAACTTGGGGAGGTTGACAACCCACGTTCATAAAATTTAGTTTAATTGTTTTCAATCTGTCCCAATCTTCCATTTTGTAGGTTTGGAGGCGAAATGAGCACAAAATGATAAAAAAACTGGAGAATATTTGAAAAATACTATTTATGATAGTTGTCACTACTACTATCGCAAGTAATATGGCCGATGCTGCTCAATGGCGAAGCAAAATCTGGCTAAAGCAGCTCGATGGATTAAAGCACAGGCTAAGAGAATGGCGGCGCCGGCAAGGTGACGCGCGGCTGTGAGACCGAAAACAGAGGAAACGGTCGGATTCACCATCACTGGGGAAATCAGGTCGGTAAGGTGATTGGTGGCGAGCTCGAGGAGGTCAAGGAAGGCAAAACGACCAGCGACGAACTCAAGACCGTGAGCGCTCTCCGGCAGCAGACACGCCGAAGTTGAACAACGAGAAAGATGAGGAGGTACAGGGTAAGCTAACCGAGGCCGAGGGCAGCACCGGCCTCTGGCGCAACGGCAACGGTGAACTAGACGGCAAGGATTTGAGGGCTGCACTAGGGAACCACCACGGCTGGAAAAAATATGGGCCGCGGCATGGGCTCGGCATTGGTGCTGCAGGGGCTCGACACGGGGAAATCTGGGGCTAACTGGAGATGCTGTTGGTTGTTGCTGGATGCAGTGAGCTGTGTGTGTACGTGTGTTTGTGTGTGTTGCTGCTATGGAAACAAGAAACAAACCTGGTTGCAAGTGTGAAGTGAGGATGCGGGGTGAAGCTCTCAAGGAAAAGCATATATATGCACACTCTCTTGGCATGGTGAGGTGTCCTTGCATGCAATGGGGTGTCAAAGCATGGAGTGAAGGCATTTTGGATACTACAATATTGCTTAAGTGGCATGCTAGGACTTATTTTCAATTTGGTTTCTTTCTAGGACCTGGATGGAAAAGAGTTAATTTGCAAGTGTTCTATTTGTTTGAGGGCTAAAATGCAAATGAACATGACGCGTGACAACCATGGAAGGACTCATGCAATTTAGAAAATGACATGGTCCTAAATGCAAAAATGGATACTTATGCAAATATGTAATAACTAATGCAATGTACAGACTTTTGGAAAAATTTTCTAGGATGCATCAAATGAAATTTTTACAGAAGTTAGGGTTGGTCAATCGAGAATTAATTAGGGTAAGATACAAGCTGACAAAGATTAGAACTGAGTGCAAAATTTTGAGTTGGGGGAACAAGAACTAAGGTGTGACAATTGGACAGCAACAGCCGGGGTTGATTGCGGTGACAACAACAGACTGCAATGGGCGTCATTGGTGGACCGCGATGGGTAGCAATGACAGTAGACCGCAATGGGCGATGGGAGGCTCCCATGATGGATCAATCAGGCAACTCCTGCAATGGATTGGACAAAGTGGGTGATGACGATGAAGACCACTGCTAGGGTAATAGCGATGAACAAGCGATGAAGACTGCAACGGACCAAGCAAAACAACCACAAAGCGGACACAATTGCCTGGAGTCCAAACAAAACAAGTGGTGAGGACAGAAACCAAACATACCCTAAGCAACCTCCAAACTAGGTATTTTCAGCCATGGCACTAACTAAACAACCACTTATTCATTTAGATCTATTGAATAATTTACAGGTGTTTGTTTGAGAAATCTCCTTGTAATATAATCATCTTGTTAGTGTAAAGAGCATGTCCAATGTTACAATAGCATACATTGCGCGAGGTGTTTGGTTTTGAGAATCATCTCATGTTAGAATAAATTTATCCAATTTAAATAAAATAAAATAAAATAAAATTATTCTACAAAATTAGTTGAACGACTCTATTCTATATTTTGTATTCAATCCCACCTCTTCTAGAATAAGATTATTCCATTACACTAACCAAACAAAATAAATGACCTAAGAACTGATAATTCTAAAATAGATAAATTCCTCAAACTAAACTCCCCATAAGTTTGCATCATTCTGCCAGTCATTCTGCATTACCCGCATCACTAGACAGTGCATCATAATTCAGAGTACCAAACCCAAGCACCTGGATTAACTAATACCGAATAGCGAAAGTGAAACATGAAGTTATTAGGGGCTAACTTTAGCAGTAAAACAGTAAGAATTCATGCTAAAAAGAAAAACTACACTTTGGCGAAATGCATAGAACAATAAATCAAAGATATGTTTACTCCGTGAGACAATACGAAATGTCATCAGATTGTCCAACAAGGCAAGAATTGATGATCAAGGCTCCGATATTTTGATGCTGTACACATAAATTACGGGATATTAGGAAGATTGTACAATGAAATCGCAAACCAAGTACATTTGGCAAAGGGCACTATCCACACGTTTTACAAATCTTGCAAACTGCAAGAAGTGGAGTATCCTGCTCAGCTCGGCACCATCAATTATGCAGGCAGCGGCTCTTCCAAGACTGTTAAGTACATAAAACGTAATCAGTATGCAGTAACATCTATACCAAAAGATATAGAGATGAACAGCATGAGAATGAGATTAGGACCTTTTGTTTTTCCTAGAGCATCTAGCCTCTCAGGTGCTTTGGTAGGAACATCAGGAAGCTCAATAACCTCATCGATGTCATCAGCTGCAGCTTCTGTGTCAGTTGGTACTTTTGTTTTCTCATCAGGTGCTACCATGGCTACAGGAGCATCTGGCAAGGACTGGAGAGTAAGCTGCAGAGACAGATGATAATCAATAGACAGACAGAACTTAGGTTATTATAGCTCAGAATCAAATCATTTTCTGTTAGCAACAGTATATTGCTTAATATGTGGCATGAAAAAGAAAAAAAAAATTTGTAAGTTTTGTTGACACACCTGAGCTTCCAAGTTTTTGAATTCAGCCATAACAGCTTCCTCATCCTCCGCAGAGAGCTGCTCACCCAGAAGAGCACTTATTTCCTGCAGTTACACATTGATAAGTTGCAAAAGGAATAATAAGAAGTCGATGCTAGGGATAAGAGAAAGTAAAGGTTATTGCAAAGACACATGTATAACTTACTCCAAAACAAAAAAACAACCATAAGACTCCTCCAAGAGGCATTAGGGATATTGTTCATTAAAGTTATTCACAAGAAATGAGATCACTTATTTTCAATATTGCTTTGACCAGTTCAGGAGGCTGTTAATTATAAAGCAGCGCATATTTTGTTTAAGTACAAAGCAGGGCATGTTTTGTTTAAGTACACATTTGTGGAACCTTAATTTTATATGTTGTGCTTGGAAGTTCATAATTAATTTAGATGAAATTTGAACTGGGCATACATAACATGGAACAGCATCTAAAAATTAAATTCAACGACAAGGCAATACTTGTATAGTGAACAATAAATGGGTGTACTTGTGTTGGTTGTCAACTATCCCAACTCCTAACTAATATGGAGCCTAATTTGGTCCACATAAATTAATCAAAGCAGCTTTTCGACAAATCTGATGTGCTGCAGTAGATAATAAACA
Organism: Pharus latifolius; assembly: GCA_019359835.1. Taxonomy (NCBI): domain Eukaryota; kingdom Viridiplantae; phylum Streptophyta; class Magnoliopsida; order Poales; family Poaceae; genus Pharus; species Pharus latifolius. Next base: position 68,892,691 of record CM033322.1, read on the forward strand.
ACAGACAACATAAGAAACTGCACACAAGAGACAATAGCTTCCAAAAGTATCAGAATGTAGTGAAGAAACCCAAATAAAAGTCCTAAACTTACATCTTGATAAGCCTTGGCTTCAGCTGTGTCATCCATTAGTTTTTGGACATCATCAATATTTATCTCACTTTGCATAGACTTCAAGGCAGCATTTCCAGCTTTCAAGCTTTCGAATACAGCCTTCTGCTTGCTTGCTAATTCAATATCTGCCAACTACAGCAAGCGAAAAAAGAGTCCACAAAATCATATATCAATGCCAGAAAGCTTGATGTTGGGCAATTCCACTAATCTCAAGCACAGAGAGAGACCTTCTGACATATGTCTTATACAAGACAACTCAATACATTTTCACCAAGAATTTGTCCAAGCAAATTACAAACCTGTTGTTCAACATTAATTTGCCATGTGTCAACTTGTTTTAGTAGCTCTTCCTGGGCTTTCTTCTTCTTCAGCGCAATCAAAGCCCTATCTCTCTTCTTTTGTTGAACTAGCTGCCGCACGGCCTCCTTTTCTGCTGCAATCACCTTTTCAAGCTGCAAAGAAAGGAAAGCAAATATAAATAAACTCAAGTCAAAACAAATAAATAAAAAAAGACTGAATAGCAGCAAAGAAAGCTATGTTCTACCATATATAAAACCATGCTGCCATTTCATTGCACAAACACACGCAGAAACTGAATTGTTTGAACAGCAAACTATCCCTGTGGTGCCTACTTGACAAGAAAGAAACAACCTTGCACCATGTGCAAAAGTGATCTCCGGAATATGCTTACCAAAATGATAATTACAATATTTGTTCCGTGCATTATTGGATAATTTTTACCTTTTACAGTCACCCGGACCTTTTAAACATAATCAAGAAACATTAATTTTCAGGGTCTTGAAGGATTTCTTTTGCAAGTGCCCATTTACTCTGGCTCAACACTGCATGAAGGAATGATGGAAAAACATATAGGCAGATTTTCCCCGTTCAGAAGAACATGAGGTGCCCAAAAAATAATCAGCACATAGAACTCATAAGGAAGGGCTTTTACCACTGTAAGCAGATTTTCCCGTCTCTATTAAAATGAGGGGTCAAAAAAAATCAAACATAGAAACATCATGGCAATTGGCCATAATTATTAATAGAACACAACTGTTATATCCATCCATCACCCTATCACTAAGACAAAAACATCTCAGAACAGAAAAACCATTTTCGTTCGGTGGATTGTACAGAGAACTCAAATATCAAGAGTTGGCTTCTTGCCCCAGTTCATTCTGATCCAATGCTCTACATCAAGGCAACTCTGATTCATTATGATCTAGTGCTCTAAATCAAGGCAACTCCGACTGTTTATGTGCCCGTATAAGCGTTAGTGGTAGGTTCACCACTCTACTAAGCCGCTTTACCACCTATATATTGTTTTTATGTATATAACACTTATTTTTTGTGAAAACATATGGTATACTTAATGGGCCCAACTAGAGAACGGGCGCCCGTTTCAGCCCACAAGAACGGCACCTCTCAAAGCCCTTGGATTGGATGATCTAACGGCTCCCACAATCCCCACCTCCTCATGCCCCCGCTGGCCACCACCGCCCCACCGCCTCTATCTCCGCACCTCTTACCCCGACCCTGCCACCTCCCACCGCCTCCACCCGCGGCTGGCAATGTCACCGCCCGCCTCGCCGCCTCAATGCCGCCCACCACCAACTACTCTACCTTCCGGGATCTAAAATCAAGACCAATGAACCTCTGAGAGATCTGATGTGAAGCCACCGCCATCACCGTCGAGCACCACCACCACTGACTCACTATACAGTTGGAATCGGAAAAAACAGTTGTTTTCTAGGATTTCCCATATTTAATATATAATATAAAATGATATTTCTAGACTCATTAATGAATTATAAGCTTTATTTGTTTATTGATTTAGCATATATGCTATAGCATTGTACATATAAATATATCTATTTTCTAAAAGTTAAATTGCATATAGGGCTACATACAAGCCAAATACTGCATAAGCTTATGCATTGAGCGGGCCACTCCCACACCACTTACCGAGTAATTGATTTGCAATGGAGCATAGCTAACATAACCAGGAAATTACAGACATTAAGCCGCTACGGTGATGTTTCATTGAATTACAACAACTTCTTCTGGCTCAGTTTAGTAGAGACTTATCATGCAGTCGTTCAGCCAGACAATCCAGGACATTGCGCTCCTCCCTAAACCACCCCGCACAACTCAACAAAGCAATTTAAGGCAGTGATACATCGACAAGAAATGAGCAGAGTACAGCAGTGTGATGTATTATCTAACCTCTTTCAATTACAGACGGAACCAAGTCATCTCGTCTCATCTCAATCTTTAGAAACAGAGGAAAGGAGGGATCAGATTACCTGCTGCTGGAACTGTGCGAGCTTGCGGCGCTGCGTCTTGAGGGTGAGGATGGCCCGGTCCACCTCCGTGATCTTGGGCTTCTTCACGAAGATGTTTCCCATCTATCTCTCTCTCTCTCTCTCTCTCTCTCTCTCTCTCTCTCTCCCCCTACACTGAATTTGGCCGGCGGCGGGTGTAGGTAAGCCGAGAGGGCAAAACGAGACGGAGTGGAAAGGAAAACTAGGATGGAGAAAACGAGGTGTATCAGGATTGGATCGGAGGTGTGCACCAAGAACTCAATCAGTAGCAATCTATAGATCAAAATTAGCAATATTAATACTACAATCATAAATCGTGAAAAAATTTTGAACATTAAAAAAAACATACATGCCACTAAGACACTAACTACAACTACGAGGCAATAAATGGGCAATTCAACTTCACAGCAGGATAATTTCAAAAACTAATTTTGATCCTCAATTTTGTACACCTGCTATGAGTTCTATAACATGACAAACATATCAACTCATGACCTCTTTAGAAATAGTTCTAATTGAGAGTGGCAACTCACAAATGATAGATGCAAAATAAAAAACACACAAATCAAAGAATATGCTGTAGAAAGGAGGAAAGCCCCTAGTGAAACATGCATGCCCACAAAATCTGGAGTTCTAGAGTCCAGAGCAATCATATATTCATATGTGACATATAGAATTAACTATTCAAACCTGACTAAATTTCAATGATTCCCGAATAGCATTCCAAGGAACTTCTTAGATGACCCAAGCAGCAGTCGAAGGGACCTCTGGGATGACCGAAGAGGGACCCATTAAATGATCCAAGCATTTTGATCAATTTAATTTCATATATGAATAGAGGTTCAAATTGGCAGGTTATAACCCAAATTTTAGAACCACAGTATCACAGAACAGTTAAATCCATATTGCTAAAATCAAATAAAGAATCCAACACTGCAGGTGCAGATGACACCATTGCTCACAATTTAATTTGACAAGTACTGCATGGCCATGGACAGGTCTATATTTGCATATATGGGGTCAATTGAACCCAATGGATCTAGGGAAAATTTTAGTTCTAACACTTAGTCACAAAATGGAACTTTGGTAGGAGTTATCGCCTCAAGAGCTCGCACAGAATTACTATAGTGCGACCTCAATTACATTGAATTTTTGGTTCATCATTTGACTATCCCAAATCACAAATTGGGTTTGTATCTGGGATCTTGCTGCACTGCATTGATAGGACTAAACCCAAAACAGCATGACTTGACCATTTATATTTCAGTACAAACAAACATTCTGGCAAGTACATCATCTAAACAAACTTATCATAGTCTGCTTTGCTAACAAAGTCAAAGAATGTTTCATGTCTTATGGTTTTACTTGAGTAACTTTCCAAATGAAACAGTTATATACCACAGCTAATGAAATGTCACTAAGCTGAGCATTTTAAAACGGCCAATGAGCAATGCAAGCATGTACACAACAACAAATTAACTATCCAAAGTCGATCTACCTAAAGAAACAGCCCACATATTCACATAAGCATTCCATCAATCGCATGCACGCCGCTAGCACCACCGTCAACCCATCCTCCAACCAAGAAAGCTACGTAACTCCTTCCGAAGCGAGTACCTCCCCTTCACTGCAACACCACCGTCAACCGCATCCGCACTCCGCACGGCCGCCGCCACCGGCGACGCCGAGCCCTCCAGCAACCGCAAAGCCTCCAAATCCACACCCAAAGATTGCAACAGCTTAATCACAAGCAACACATGAAGCAAATTCCACCAAAATAAACCCAGTTTGCATGCAGATTTACATGGGTAATTGGCAAATCCACTTAAAGAGGGAAGATGGAATTGGTCATTGTAGTACTTGAAGCAAACCTTTTGCAACGGACCAACGGAGATGGCGACGGCGCGTTGGCGAAGTTCGCGACGGAGAAGAAGGTGCGGAAGCGGGGGAAGCGGCGGTGGCGACGGACCGGCGAGGACGGACGAGGCGACGCTCCGGCGGAGGTGGCAACGGACCGACGAGGACGGACGAGGCGACGGACCGGCGGAGGTGGCGACGGACCGACGAGGATGGACGAGGCGACGGACCGGTGGAGGTGGCGACGGATCGGATGGAGGCGGCGAAAGCGCAGAACGATGCGAGCAAACGGGGAAGGGAAGGCGCAAATGGATGCTAGGGTTGAAAAAGAGAAAAAGTGGAAGCGTGCCTGCAATTCGCGTGCTAAACTTATGCAGCTAAAAATTTAGCCCTCAAATTGGACCGCCAAATCAACACAGGCAAAGCAAAAAAATAATTAAACAAATTTGGTTATAATCTAAATATCAGTCAAATCTTAAAAGTATGATTGAATTTTGATAAGATTAGACATGAAAATAAATCAAACATATCCCTAATCTGACTCGATGTATAACAAAGACTCTTTATCTACCAAATCAATTAGAAATGTAAACTCATGAGTCAAATCCACCGCATAAGTTGTTAGGACTAGATTTTTTTCAAATAGATCTTGTTGTTCATTGAGTGTCAGTAGAAGGAAAAACTTATGTCTCTCGTCTAAAGGTTCCTATCTCACAAGTAGACTTAGACACCTATAAAATGATTTTTTTTAAATAATCTAAAATAAGAAAAATTGTGATAATGACATACAGTTTAACAAAATTACAAAATGACCCACTAAATTATCTAGTTGCGATCTAGAACTGCGATAGAAAGCAAAATCACACAACAAATGTTTTTATAGTGCTCTGGAGGTGCGACAGAACGATAGCTATGACAAAAAAGTTTTGTTACAAAATTTTTTCTCATGGTTGCAACAAAAACTCCTTTCCATTGGTCGCCCATTCCCTCTCACTGATCCCCCGTTCAGTCACTCGCCTCTTCTCTCTTCTTCTCTTCGTTAAAAATTTTTTCTTTCAATCTAATTATCTTCAAATCTAGCCATAGCTTCAAGTTAGTACAGTTGAAAAGTTATAGATTAGACGACTTCCAAATGAGGTAAGTTTCATTGGAATGTAATAAAATTTTTGCTAATTTATTGGATAATTACCTAATTAGTAACTAAGTAGATGTTAAAGTACTTGTTAGTTATTATATGACAGTGTGATATGAGTATGGTTTGTTGTACCTGTTCATTAGTTTAACATTTTGTCAATGGTAATTAAAATAGCTGTACAGCAGTTATGTTATGATGTGACGCGGGCGGTCTAATCTTTCGATGAGAACAAAAACTATCGATTTGTGAAGACGATTCTCACGATCCGGCTACCAACCGTACATGACTGATACGCCCTGGCAATCGTTGAACCAACTTCGGATTGTTATCGACCGAACTAAAAGCATGATCGACCTGATCACGAAGATCTATTCCTGCAAGCAATCGAAGAACAAGCAAGAATAAGATAAACAAGCAATCTGAAATTGCAAATATGGATTGAATCACGAAAAAGAGTTGGGGTTCCGAATACAGATATTAATGTTGATCTAGCCGACCAAGAAAAATATCTCAATAGCTTCACGAATGAAAGACTATGACTAAACAAAACCCGTGGAACCCTAATGGTTCAGTATGATTATATAGAGGAGGTAAAAGAGATCGGTGGCCAGGTAAGGAAACCTGAAACCGACATGAACTCTTTCCCTACTCGGACTCGAACTCAATACACGGGACTTGACCCAACCAAAAAGGTGATGCAACACCGACTCGGTCCAATAAGAATCTGGTTGAAACTTGTTTTGTTAATTTCCAGCGATCCAGAAGGAATTTGGATGTGGGGCTAGATCCATTGGAAAGATCTCGTCGTGGGCTTCTCCGTGGACTATAAGAATGTCCCAATCGGACTTCATATGAGGGAGTTATGGTCATTTGAAGACATGCTACTCCTAGATGACCGAACCGGACTCCAACTCAACTCCATCCCGGACTCCAACTCGACTTGGGCTCCTTGCTGGTCCTTGTGTCCTTGCTGGTCCTCTCCATGGTTCCTAAGCACAATATTATCACTATTAGATATTAAACCATTCTCAAAACCATATATATATAAACTTGGGAACGAGTTCACCTGACAATGCAACAATCGGGCTTTGCTGCGCGTTATGGGTCCTTGTATAACAAGCGGAGGATTATGGTTAGTGTGTATATCCGAAGAAGTGATGTCCTCATCATCCTCCTCTTCTTGCATTTGAGTCGTCCTCGACTCAAGTTCATCCTCCTCACCCAAATATGGCTTCAAATCTGCAATGTTAAAAGTGGGACTAACCCCGAAATCTGCAGGCAAGTCAAGCTTGTATGCATTATTGTTAATCCTCTCTAACACTCGAAAAGGTCCATCAACTTTAGGCAGCAACTTTGATTTTCTTAAGTATGGAAACCTTTCTTTGCGCAAGTGTAACCAGACAAGATCGCTTGGTTCAAAAATTATTTCTTTTCTACCCTGATTAGCAGCAATCTTGTACTTTTCATTCATACGTTCTATATTCTCCTTAGTTATTTCATGCAGTTTAAGAATCAATTCAGCACGTCGTTTAGCATCAATGTTTACCCTTTCAGAAGATGGTAAAGGTAATAAATCAATAGGAGCGCGAGGAACAAACCCATATACTACCTGAAAGGGACACATATTTGTGGTTGAATGTGTTGGATCAAGAATGCCGACTAGAGGGGGGGTGAATAGGAGGCTTTTAAAAATTTTAAAACTTAAAGCAAGTAAAGAACAAATAATATAAACAAGGGAAAGAGAACGAACACAACGGTTTTTACCGAGGTATCGGAGAGTCGCCCAGTCTCCACTAATCCTCGTTGAAGCACTCAAATCACTTAAGTCTTGCCTCAATATCCACCAAGGATATTATCACTAGTGGTTGCTCCTTGTCCACTCCGGAAAGGCGAGCACCGATGCCTTGTACACACTAGCCGAACCTCTCTGACAATCTCTGAATGGAGAGATCAACGGCCACACCTCCGAACCGTCTAGGTGAGGGCGCTCACCAAGAGTAACAGGCAGCGAGGTCTTCTCTAGACCTCCAAACACGCACCGAGAAGCTAAGTGAATGCAAAATGCAAAGAACTGAAATGCTTGGTGGATCAAAAAACACTCAACTTGATCAAAAGATCAAGATTCTAAGTAGAAAACTAAAGCTCAAGAGTGTATATGAAATGCTACTGCTTGTTATTGAAAACTTATGCCCAAAGCCCCTTTTTATAGCCTCAAGAATCAAATGAACCGTTGGAGCTAGGGCTGAAAATCAGCAACCCAAACTGACAGTCAGTTTGACTAACTGATAGTCAGTTCAGTGCACAACGGCCGACAAAATTTATTGAATAAACTTTGCTAGCCATTCGTGGTCGAAAAAGGAAAGCTGAAACCCACAACTGACAATCAGTTACACAAACTGACAGTCAGTTCGACCACAAACTCAACCAAAAACAAATAGAAACTCAGTTAAAATCTCTGTGGTCAAAACCCTAACTGACAGTAAGTATGGACAAACTGACAGTCAGTTTAGTACAAAAATTTTGAGCCCAAAATACACCCTCTCTGGAGAATTGTCAGTTAACACGAACTGACATTCAAACTGACAGTCAGTTTAGCAAACTGACAGTCAGCATGAACAAAAACAGAGATAACTTTAAATCCAGAAATCCAAAAGAGGTGTTTAATAGCTCGTTTGAAATATAATTTCAAGGGCTACATTTTTGTCAACAGAAGCAAAAACCAGATCTTCCCAGATCTTTCTGAAAATTGCAAATACTCTTCTACTGTCAAAAACTGAACTGAAAAACCAGATTTTTCAAATAAGTTCAAAATCAAATCCAACCAAAAAGATGCAATGCAATAACCTAGTTTTCTCGGTTTGCGTTGGAGATAAAGAGAGGACTTTCGCCACCCCTCTTTATAGTACGGTTAAAGCTAAAAACAATTTTCCTAACCGATCAACTCCAAACGCCGAGATCGGTAAAAATAAAAACTCATAATACCTTAGGTCTTTCGCATCTTCACGTTTTGCGTCTTATCTTTGCTCTTCTGCATCTTGTGCTTTACTTCAAGTCGGGTTCATCTTGATCATCTTGTAGTTCTTCCCAACTGATCCCTGTATCAATTAATCTCAAAAGCACAATTAGTCCGGAACACTTTGTTTTCATTAATCATCAAAATTAGGGTTAGGCATGAAGGCCTAGATGCAACAGAATGTAGCGATCGGTTGTAAGCAAACTCCACGTGAGGCAAGCATTCTTCCCACATCTTCAAGTTCTTCTTCAAAACAGCCTGCAACAAGGTGGATAATGTGCGGTTGACAACTTCGGTTTGACCATCGGTTTGTGGATGACATGTAGTAGAAAACAGCAACTTGGTCCCCAATTTCATCCATAGAGATCTCCAAAAATGACTTAAGAACTTCGCGTCACGATCGGAAACAATCGTATTTGGCACTCCATGTAGTCGAACGATTTCCCTGAAAAACAAATCAGCAACATTTGTAGCATCATCGCTCTTTTGACAAGGTATAAAATGTGCCATTTTAGAAAATCTATCCACGACAACAAAGATACTATCTCTCCCCTTCTTTGTTCTAGGCAGTCCTAAAACAAAGTCCATAGAAATGTCCTCCCAAGGTGTGCTAGGAACAGGTAGAGGCATATATAAACCATGTGGATTAAGTCGTGACTTAGCTTTTTAACATGTAGTGCAGCGTGCAACGTAGCGCTCGACGTCACGCCTCATCTTCGGCCAATAGAAGTGAAAGGCCAAAATGTCTTCCGTCTTCTTAACACCAAAGTGTCCCATTAGACCTCCTCCATGCGCCTCCTGTAACAACAAAAGACGAACAGAGCTAGCAGGAATGCATAGCTTGTTAGCTCGATAAACAAAGCCATCAGTTATCACAAATTTATTCCAGCTTCTTCCTTCTTTACAATTCAGCAACACATGTTTAAAATCAGCATCATGCGCATATTGCTGTTTGATGGTTTCTAATCCGAAAATCTTGAAGTCAAGTTGAGATAACATAGTGTGACATCTAGACAAAACATCAGCAATAACATTCTCCTTCCCTTTCTTGTGTTTAATAACATAAGGAAAAGATTCAATGAATTCTACCCATTTTGCATGTCTACGATTCAATTTGGTTTGGCTTCTAATATGCTTCAAAGATTCATGATCAGAATGGATAACAAACACTTTTGGCCAAAGGTAATGTTGCCATGTCTCCAAAGTCCGAACTAAAGCATATAATTCTTTATCGTAAATTGAATAATTCAGACTAGGTCCACTTAACTTTTCACTGAAATAAGCAACAGGTTTACCTTCTTGAATTAACACACCTCCAAGTCCAAGTCCACTGGCATCACATTCAAGTTCAAAAGTCTTACCAAAATCAGGAAGTTGGAGCAGTGGTGCGTTCGTAAGCTTCTCTTTCAAAATGTTGAATGATTGTTCTTGTGCATGACCCCAAACAAATGGAACGCCTTTCTTCGTGAGCTCATGCAACGGTGCAGCGATGGTACTAAAATCCTTGACAAAGCGTCTATAGAACCCAGCAAGTCCAAGAAAGCTTCGCACTTGGGTGACCGTTGTTGGAATTGGCCAACTTTGAATAGCTTCGATCTTGGCTTCATCAACTTCAATGCCCTGTGAAGTAACAACATAACCAAGAAACGAAACTCGATCGGTGCAAAAGGCGCACTTCTCAAGGTTACCGAACAAATGTGCATCACGTAAAACCTTAAAAACAGCATGCAAATGTTCAAGATGTTCATCCAAGGATTTGCTATAGATCAAAATATCATCAAAATATACCACCACAAATTTGTTGATGAAAGGACGTAAAACCTCATTCATTAATCTCATGAAAGTGCTTGGTACATTAGTTAAACCGAAAGGCATCACTAACCACTCATATAATCCGAATTTAGTTTTAAACGCTGTTTTCCATTCATCTCCTAATTTCATGCGAATTTGGTGATATCCACTACGCAAATCAATTTTAGAGAACACAACAGAGCCACTCAATTCATCAAGCATGTCATCTAACCTAGGAATAGGATGACGATATCGAATTGTTATGTTATTGATAGCTCTACAATCAACACACATACGCCATGAGCCATATTTCTTTGGAACCAAAAGAACAGGAACAGCACATGGACTAAGGCTTTCACGTACGTACCCTTTGTCATGTAAGTCTTGTACTTGACGCTGAATCTCTTCAGTCTCTTGTGGATTGGTTCGATACGGCGCACGGTTGGGCAACGAGGCTCCTGGAATCAGATCGATTTGATGCTCAATCCCTCGAATTGGAGGCAGCCCCGGTGGTACATCCTTCGGAAAATACATCAGCAAACTCCTGCAAAATGTTAGCAACAGCAGGAGGCAAAGAAGAAGGCATGTCCTCAAGTGAAAACAAAACTTCTTTGCAAACTAAAGTATAGCAATCAGATGCATTAGGGTCTATCTCAGTTATTTCAGATTTGGTAGCAAGCAAAACAGAACCTTTCAACTTAATTTCAGCATGAGTAGAACTAGGTTCGTTCTTTTTTGGTTGAGCAAGTGGTTTAGCTACGATCTGATTTTCACCTTTGTTATTCTCCTTTTCTCTATTAGCTCTCTCCAATTCATCCTTTAAAATTGCTTCAGGAGACATGGGTAGCAAAGTGATCTTTGTTTGTTTAAACATGAGAGTATATTGATTAGTTCTACCATGATACAAAACATCTCTATCATATTGCCACGGTCTACCTAATAATAAGGAACATGCTTACATCGGTACGACATCGCAATCAGCATAATCATGATAGGACCCAATAGAAAAGTGTACTCTCACAATGCGAGTTACCTTCAGTTTACCACAGTTGTTGAACCATTGAATGTAGTAAGGGTGAGGGTGCTGATTCGTGGTCAAGCCAAGCTTCTCGACCATGTCCGTGCTCGCTAAGTTGTTGCAACTTCCTCCATCGATGATCGTACGGCATGATCGGTCCTTGACAACGAACTTTGTTTGGAACAAGTTGTGACGTTGATTCTGTTCAACACGCTCCATTGTGCACTAAGCACACGCTTCACAATGATGCTCAAATAACGATCATTAATTTCAGCACCATATTGTTCATGTTCAGCTTGTTGCCCTTCACCTACATGGTCAGTTGCAAGCATAGTATATTCCTCTTCAATATCACTAGCTGAAGTGTACTCACCATCATCCTTTATGAGTAGGGTTCGCTGGCTAGGACAGTCACGCATGATATGACCGAATCCCTTACAACGGTGGCATTGTGTTTCTCGTGCTCTTCCAGTAGAAGCAACCGATGATGAACTTTGCGCGGGAGCTTGGACTGTACTCTTACTCGTCTCGGTCACTCGTGAGGGTATTGTGGAAGCACTAGGACGTCGGTTGTTATTGGAGAAACTCGGTGCAGGTGCTTGGCTCGATGTGTTGTATGGAGCTTTCGGTTGGGCACCTCCGAAACTCCCTCTCGGCCTCAACTTCCGTCCCTGTACTTCTCTCTCTGCCTTACAAGCAAGATGAAACAGACGAGTGATAGAGTTGTATTCTTTATAGTCAAGAATATCTTGAATGTCTCGATTTAAACCTCCCAAAAATCTAGCCATTTTAGCTTCATCGGTTTCTTCTAAACCACAACGTAACATACTAGTTTGCAGCTCTTGATAATAATCCTCTACAGAATTACTACCTTGGTTCAGACGTTGCAATTTATTCAGCAAATCACGAGCATAATATGAAGGCACAAATCTATGTCTCATGACTCTCTTCAAAGCATTCCAAGTTCTAGGTATGTTCTGGTTATTGCGACAATATTCACTCCACCAAACAGATGCAAATTCAGTAAACTCGCTAGTAGCAGCCCTAACTTTCTTATCTTCAGAAACGTCAAAACAAGCAAAATTTTGTTCTGTAGTTAATTCCCAAGTGAGATAGGCATCAGGGTCATACTTTCCAGTGAATGAAGGTATGGTCAATTTAAGCTTACCGAAGGAGTCATCATGACCACGTACCTCGTGTGGTGGAATTCTTCTCATACCATTGCGATTGAAACGAAGACGCCGATGGTCACGATCATTGTTGATATTGAATTCTCCATCGGACTCCGTATCAGCAGCATATTGATTTCCTTCGGCATTGAAATCATCTTCGACCTCATCAGCCCATGCTTGGCGTCGATGCACATCATTGGCAGCCGGGGCAACCGGTGCTTCTTTCTTCTCCAATTGCTCCACTCGAGTGGTGAGTGCAGCAAGCGCTTCGTTATTGCGGTCTAGAATCCCTTCGATACGCTCAGTGTGCGTATTCAGCAAGCGGTTAAAGTGTTGTACGATGCCCTTCGTACGAGGTGTAAGTGGGCCGTCGTTCTCCTCGCTTTGATTACCCGAGCCTGACATGGTTAGTAGCAAACAAGGAACAAAATCACAGTGATATATCCCTATCAACTACTAGGTGAAGGTGGCTCAAACTCTCTCACAGTCAAGCTTCTTATCAAGCTCTTACCGATTCTTACCAAGCAGCAGGTGGTGATCGGTTGCTAGTGACAGTCTCAAACACTCCAAATATTGGTTAAAGCGATTGCAAGCGATCGATACCTGTACGGCGGTAGAAATTGTAGCTTGGACAAGCTCAAGTATGTAGCAAATGTTAGCAATGATCACTTCAGAGAATGCAAAGTTGAAAAGTTGCTCAAAGTACTAGTCACTAGTATGCTGGCCTAAGCTAAAACCAAACTAGAGACGCGAACGAGGGCACAAAGGTAAAAAGCTCTTTTTTTTTTTGACGTCAGCAACAGCAAGTGAGCAAAGTTCACGAATGGCTGTGGGGAGGCTGTGGCGACGATATGGCACAATGGTCGAAAAAGTGAAAAATTGCAGGGGTAAATCGGTAATTAAAAGTATATATATATATATATCTCTCTCTCAACACGTCGGTCATAATTGCAAAATTTGATCCTTCTCGGATTTTTTTTTATTCTGATTCTTTTCTTTTTTTTTTTAAAACCGACAAGAAAACGGTGACCGGTTTTCCGAGACCGATACGAGATACCAATCCGAAACCACCGGGAGTCGGATTCCCCTTTCTTAACTGGCACACACAGATGCAAGGTAAATGGATGCAGCGGTAAGCAGGTGTGGTAGCGGCCTGAGCAGAGGTGTGATCTCAACTCGAAACTCTAAAGGTTATGCGCTAAGACCAGCAACTCGACACGACAATGCAGCAAAGATTCGACCAAGCAAAAACCAAAAAGATATTGCAGGCGCAAATTGGTTTGGACAAGCACTAGTACAGAAAAGCTTTCTTCTATCGGTAAAAAAAACCCTTCTACTATCGGTTTTCGTACCGATAGAGATAGACACGATAGAACAAGACAGAGCATTTTCTATCGGTAAATAACCGACAGAAGAAATTAACAATTCTATCGGCATCTTAGGAGTGTACCGATAGCAAACCCGTCGTAGTCTGACGATTAACGGTGGGAAAAGTACCACTATTCTAACGGTTAATTACATGATTACCGACAGGAAAATATTACTATTCTATCGGCACCTTATGATTGTACCGATAGAAAACCCGTCGTCGTCTAACGTTTAGCGTTGGGAAAAATACCCATATTCTAACTGTTAATTATAAGTTTACCGACAGAAAAAAGTGTAGCACTCTCTCGGTTGGAAATGACATTATCGATAGAAAAAATCACAGTAGTCTCTCGGTTGTGGATGAGTTCACCAGCAGGAAAAGTCACTCTATTCTGACGGTTAATTTCAAGTTTACTGATAGAAAAATGGGTAGTAGTCTCTCGGTTGTGGATGAGTTTACCGATAGAAAAAACCACAGTAGTCTCTCGGTTGTGGATGAGTTCACCGGCAGGAAAAGTCACTCTATTCTGACGGTTAATTTTAAGTTTACCGATAGAAAAATGGGTAGTAGTCTCTCGGTTGTGGATGAGTTTACCGATAGAAAAAACCACAGTAGTCTCTCGGTTGTGGATGAGTTCACCGGTAGGAAAAGTCACACTATTCTGACGGTTAATTTCAAGTTTACCGATAGAAAAAACTACAGTAGTCTCTCGGTTGTGGATGAGTTTACCGATAGAAAATTTGTAGTGGTCTGTCGGCTATGAATGAATTTGCCGATAGAACATTCACATATACAGTACATTATTTGCATTCACAATACAGTACATTCACATATACAGTACAGATGCAATACATTATAGATTGGATACACAATACAGTACAGATGCAAAGAAGGGTAAATTCACAGAACAGATTGACACATTAGACAGTTATTCACATTTATTCACATATATATGGACAAATACAAATTGCAATCCAATGTGGACATTTATTGACATATATATTTATTCACATGTATATAAACAGTCTATGCACAGAGTACACGAAAAAGAGAAAATTATCATGGCGGATGGTTGGGCGTAACTTCCTCCATGACATATTGAGCCCAGATTTGTCGAAGATCTCTAATCTTTGCATTTTCGTATGAGTCTTTCGACATGGCGATCTGCAAGCATGTGTGAATACTTAGTAACTAACTTCCTAATTTAGAACGTGACACCCAATTTTCAAATTTGAGTTAGCTATCGATGCTTACCTGGGGGAATTGGGCAAAGTTTGTCTGCACTGGGTCGTACATGTAGCGCAACACATAAAACCCGCATTCCCACGATTGCGGCTGCTGATGGCACTGAGATAATTGCATATGCGAAGACATGTTAGCTATTGTTTCCATAAACTAATTAAGCATAAACAAAAAGTCTCGTGAGTACCTCATATTCTTTCCAAGCTAGTAGGGAGCCCTGCGGTGCGGCATGCCTCCCTCCAGCGGACGCATATTTATCAAAAGCCCTGCATTTCAGTTAGTATTGCCCGTTAATGTATTATCATGAGCTAGTGAGGTGAAAATTTAAATCAAACATATAAGTTACTTACGCCTCCATATTCCCCTTGACCACATATTCCATCGATAATTTGTCACGCATCGAATCGAGGTAGTACACCTCGTTCCTCGGCGGACAGATCACGATGAGGATCCAGTGGCCCCTGCATTGTACGTAAAAGAGCACCGCGTGCTCAAAGTATATCTCAGGTGTAACATACAAGATCGAGTTAAATTAGTACGAAATGCACTAACCTTTGGTGGTACGGCACCTGAATGAACTCCCTGTCCTGCTGCGCCATCAGCGCCTTGGATATGTACTGCTCAGCGTGCGCGGCGTCGTGCTCTAGCATCGTGAGGCTTATTTTCTCTGGGTCGAGGAAACCCACCTTGTCAAACGCAGCCTCCGATGCTAGCCTGTACATGCACCTGCATGCAAAGGACGACATTAGTATTGCACAGAAAGTTACTACATTTCAAATGAACTACAACAATGCAAAGTTAGCAAACAGAGTTAGAAAACAGCAATACATAGCATCAGCAAACTCACAGGACTCCAGTCCGTATGATGGACATATCGAGCTCCCGCCAGTTGTAGAGGTCGAATAGATCCTCGTGTGCCACGGATATACTCCCGGGCTCACGGTGGAACTGCCCAGGCCTGTAGGGAACTAAGAAGTTCAGATTGCGCCGAGCTCGGTGTAGGTACCACGCGTGGAGGTCTCTGGTTGATCGATCCAATTTGCGCAAAGCTGCCTCCGACATGAGTGGGAACCCATTCGTGAACCTCTCCGGCTGTCCCTGTCGGCCTTTTCCCTTGCCTTTGCCCTTGCCTTTTGCCAGGGACTGAGTGCGTACCTTCGAAGGCAAGGGCGAGGTGATGGCAGCTTTCTTCCGAGGTGAAGGCGTGGATGCGCTGGGTGGGGTGGAGGCCGTCTTTGATGTGTCCAGGGTCGCACGAGATTGGGCCTCATGCCCCGAGCTGGGGGCGCAGTCCCCTGGTAGCCCAGCGGCAGGCCACTTCAATTAATGAGCACGTATGTTAGATTATGCAAGTTGAGTGTACTGAGTAGGGTGTAATCTAAAATGTGTAGGATTTACCGGTTGTATTACAAGACACTTCTTGGGCCACTGTACGTAGGAGCCCACTGCCTCAGCAAGTGTCTGCAGTTCCTCTGTTGGGACTGGCAACGAAGAATCGTTGTAGCCCGGCATGGCCATGTCCACCTGTACCTTTGCGAAACCCAACCGCAGAGGTACACAGTGGACCCGGACATCCGGCCCAGACGGATATACGAAGCCGTGTCCAACCACTTCCTTCCCGGCGCCTACGTGATTCTGTAGGATGCAGCCCTCCGGCCCCTGCAAAGTTGTAACAATTAAAATAGGATAGCGAAACAACTCTAACAGAATGGGAGTGGCATCAACTTAAGTGCACAGATGAAGGCTTGCAGTACCTCAAGTAGATCCACTGGATCTGCGAGTACCTTCGAAGCGCAACTGCTTATCAGACCCCGCGGGGTACCGTCGTCCTGGGGATCCGCATCTACACTCTTGGCCAGCAATGCTTCTCTCAACCGTGCAAACTCTTCCCTCATTTGTGCGACCTTGGTCTGCACCTCAGACTGTACCTCAGCCCGTATCTCAGCCCGCATCTCCGCCCGTATCTCCTCCCGTACCTCAGCCCGTATCTTATCGGAGAGGTCAGCTTCCTTTTCCTTCCAGGAGCGGGCCTTCTTCCTCGGTGGAGCCGGATCTACGAAACCAGCCTTCCACGACACAATGGATACCACGGCCCGTGTCCGCCTGGGATGCTCCTTATTTCCTAGAGCCCGGGTGAGGATGTCGTTCTCCCTCTGCGGGGTAAACAATCCCTCCGCTGCCTCCTTCTCAAAAGAGATCTGTTACATTTAAAGGTACCTTGTGAGACAAATTGCCTTATATACACTTGTGCGCACACAGTTTACGAGGTTAGCCAACTTACCATTCGCCTCACAACATCGGCGTCCCCAGGGGTTGCGAACTGCACAGACCCCGTGGACGACACGGACCCCCTCCCCCTCCACCATTGCTTGCACCTCTCATCCCGGATCTCGGAGAGCGGCAACTCAGGGGTGTCGATGACAGGATTTTGCTCGTCTTTCTTCTTCCACTGCTCCTCCTTCCCCGCATAGCCCCGGGATCCGAGCCGATGCGGGTGGTCGTTCCTCTTCTGGATCGCCCTATTCTTCTTGCTAAGGGCCTTGAACTCCTCAGTCCCCTTCTGCTTGGTGAATTCCTCCCATACCTCCTCCGATATGAAGGGGTACTTCTCGCAAGGAGATTTCCCCGCAGCGAGGAAGTTACTGACGAGCCAGCTCTTAAAGGTTTTCCATGTTCCGTTCATGTCCTTCAAGCAGGCAGTCCTAGGTGTATCGTCGGGGATGTTCCACTTAGCCTGTTTTCGAAAAATGCATACAATTAATCACGAGTTAGTTAAACTTTAGTATAAGCCAAGAGAACGTGATTAAAAAAGAGTTCAGCGATTTCAGTTCATTTAACCTTCACTTCCGCCCACAACCTATCCCTCTCGTCCGCCGTCACGTCCTTCCAGCTCTGGACGGTGATCTTCACCCTTTCTTTCGCCAACAGCCCAACGTAGGCCGCGTACCTCCCAGCATTCTTTCCAATCGGCCTCCCAAATTGGTTGAACTCACAAGAAAGATCCGTGCGTTTGTCCAAACGCCCCAACGTCGTCGCGCCTCGCCCCACCCTCTTGCGCTGGGATGTAACAGCTGCATCTTCAGTAGTTACGATGGGGTTGGCCCTAGTCGAACCACTAGTACCATCCGATGAAGACGACGACATGTCTTCCCCTAGAAAACCTTCAACAAACCATATATATGGCAATTAATTCGCCTTGGAGTTCCATAACTCGGCCCAGGACTGGAGACTAACTAGGGCGGCAAAAGGGAAAATAATACAAAAAGAAAGACATGCATAAATTACTTCCTGAACTGTTCAGAAATATTTTCTATCGGTAAACACATGAGCTGCCGATAGACCATAACAATTACCTCCACAGAAGACAATTTTTCTATCGGCAAACCTGTGAGATACCGATAGAACATAACAATGTTCTCTACATATGGAATTTTGTTGACAAGCCACCATTCACTGTCATCACATAACATTCTCGATGATTTGCTATACTAATGTTCATGGGCCAGCATTATTATTTCACACGTAAATATGCACACAAGCATCTAAGTGCCACTGTGCATAATCTTTAGCCTAGCATGTATGTGAGTCATCAGGACTTCACATCTATTAGGTTGGGAAAAGTCATGTATAGGCATTTGAAACATATACATCAAAGACCCATCCACATTGCCATATATTCATACGAAGTGAGTAAAAATTCCCAACCAAACGAGTACATTGCATGGCTCATATCCTTCCAGATCCAAATTAAGTTTTACTACTTGTGCAGAAATATTTTCTATCGGTAAACACATGAGCTGCCGATAGAATATGTGATATAATCTGCATTACATGGCAGTTGGATACAATTGATCACACATACAGCAGTATAGATAAGTTAAAATCTCAAAACAGGTTCATTACAGCACTGGAACATATTATGTAAACCCTAATTTAAATCAACATTGCCTGCGGAATGTACATAAGCCAACACAATAGGGAACCCTAGTGTAATTGCAAAACTCGAAGAATTAGTACGTGCAAAACACTAGGATCAAATAAAGAAGATGCTGGAAATAGAACGACGAATTAGGGTATTTACTGCGGCGATCAGTTCTGGTGATGGAGAGGCGGTGTAGAACGCAGCGGCGGCCGACGAAGGACGAAAATAAGAACCGGTGGCAGTGGCGAACCAGTGTCCAGCCGGCGATTGTCGTGTGGGAGAGAGGAAGTGAGTGGTCACGGCGGAGGTTGTGGTTTTCTTCGCTCTCGAAGAGACGCAGTGCTCTAAGGTGGAACTGTTCGAGTGGAGGGAAACTAAAGGGACGTGTACGAGTAATAAAGTAGTGGAGGAACTTTTCTATCGGTATAATAAAATGATACCGATAGACTTATGTACTTTTCTATCGGTACAACAAAATAATACCGATAGAACAAGTAAATTTCCCGGAAAAATATTTGAAGTAGTGGATGCCATTTTCTATCGGTATAAACAATAAAATCCCGTGAGACCAATTTTTCCCAGAAATTTTTTTTAAAGTGCTTGAGATTATAGTATTGGGTGCCATTTTTCTATCGGTAAAAACAACAAAATACCGTGAGAGTAATGAAAAGAGCCTTTTTCTATCGGTATAAACAATAAAATCCCGTGAGACCAATTTTCCCCAGAAAATTTTTTTAAAGTGCTTGAGATTATAGTTTCTATCGGTGAAAACAACAAAATACCGTCAGAGTAATGAAAATGTGCATTTTTCTATCGGTATAAACAATAAAATCCCGTGAGACCAATTTTCCCCAGAAAATTTTTTTGATTAAGTGCTTGAGATTATAGTATTGTGTGCCCTTTTTCTATCGGTAAAAACAACAAAATACCGTCAGAGAAATGAAAAGGTACACACAATTTAACATCAAACAGATCGTGGTTGAAAGCTGCAGAATGATAAAGAAAGAGGGAAGATAACCGGAAAATTGGAAAATTGACATAAAAAGAAATTGTTCATTCATTGTTGTTTTATCACTTACAAAAAAAAATAAAACCCAAAATGCTAGGTCAAGGGGTGGTCTTAGCCCTGGCTGCATGTAGAATAGAGTCAGTTAGACTTGCAGCCAGGACGCAGGACTCCTCTAGCGACAAGTTGTCCCTAGGATCAACTACTACCGCGTCGAGAAGGCCTGCGACCTCCCTCAGCTTCGCTATGGTATCCTTCATAGTCAAACCGCAGCCAGCGATAGTCATATCCGCGGCTTTCTTCTCCTCGCGAAGACACCTTGTCCTCGCCCTAGCATTGTCACCATCCGTCTTCATGCGCTTAATGCGCTGGAAGAGATCGTCAAGGTCAAACCGTAGCTGAGTGTGCTTGTCTGTAAGGAGCTTGTGCTCCTCCTGGAGGGCCCTCAGGTCGGCCTTCACTTTGGCAGTGTCTTCCACGGCTACCATTCCCTGTGCAAATCAACAGGTCAAGAATGAACTGAACATGGATTAACAATACAGGGGTAAACCGAGGAGATGTAGAGTTCTTACCGGGGAGGGCGTGGCTGACGATCCCATGGAGGTTGCCATTGTGAAAGAGAAGATGAGGAGTCGAACCGTTCGAGAATTAGAAAAACAACAAAATACCGCGACGCATGGCGAGGTACTTATAGAGTTTCCAAGGCGACGCATGGCGACATGGTTGAGAATTCAAAGCGGCAGAGTATTCTTCTCTCGGTAAAAACAGGAAAAAACCGTCAGACAACAAATACCGTGAGACTAACGAATTTATTCTAACGGTAAAATAGAACAATACCGATAGAAAACGTTTTGAAGTGCCTGAGAGAAGTGTGAAAGTAGCGGATGTCCTTTTCTATCGGTATAAATAACAAAATACCGTCAGAAAAAAGGGATTTTTGCAGAACTTAATTTGAAGAAGCAAGAGGCTGCGATGAGATTTTTGCAAGTGCTATTTGAAGGGAAGAATTAAGTATTTACAGGATAAATGTACTGTACATGTTAGAACTCATGCTGTGGAGTAAAATTGAGATGTATTAATGCTGTGAACTAGCTTATCATTAAATTCCAAAGAAAAATGTACTGCCTGATGTATTAATGATAAGTTCCTCACCTTGCTGCAGAACTTGTGGGCTGTTTGCTTGGCATTTATTCCTGAAATAGAAATTAATCATCAATGGTTCTCAACCCATAATCCTTCTTTGTGGTCATCTCGCAGATACGTTGTTTCGTCGATATCTTCAGTACGGATAGATTGAATGTCCTCTAAAAATGGAGGTATTTCATCGAATTGGTTATACTCCTCTTCGTCGACAACATCTTCGACCCCAACAATACGTCTCTTGCTGTGGAGGACAACATGCAAGTTTGGATTGGCCGGGTCAACGATGTAGAATACCTGTGTGGATTGCTTTGCAAGTATGAATGGATCGTCTTGGTGTCCGACTCTACCAAGATCGACGAGAGTAAACCCATAACTGTCAACTTGAACACCTCGAGGGATTTCGACCCATTGGCATCGAAACAGGGGAATCTTAAGTAATCCGTAATCGAGCTCCCATATTTTGTCAACAACACCGTAATATGAGTTCAGCGCCCTTACTGACCTGGCATCCTCGGAAATAGCAAACAGTGTCACTCCGCTACATTGCGTGCTACTCTTGGCGTCTTGAGCTCTTGTGTAAAATGAATACCCATTGATGTCGTACCCCTGCCAAGTCCCTATAGTGAATCTTGGGCCTCTAGCCAGCCATGTCACAGTTTCACTTACGGAGCCCTCGGCAGCTCGCGTGACTCTTTCTTGGATCCACTCAGCAAATTTCTTGTTATGTTCTCTGCTGACCCAAACGTCTGACTTCGAAGGATTCTGTGATCGTAACATTACCTTGTGCTCGTGTATGTATGGCTCGACCTCCGTCATGTGTTGTAAGACCCAAAAATGTGATTTTGCGTACACATCATGAGCGGGGACGATAGCTTTGAATCCAATCGTTCCGATTCCCTCAAGCCTACCCTCGTGTCGGGACCTAGGAACGCCAATTGGGTCAACCCCGGCCATATAATCTGTGCAAAATTCAATCACCTCCTCGGCGGCATAACCTTCCATGATACTCCCCTCGGGTCGACGACGAGTCCTTACGTATCCCTTCAATACACCCATAAATCTCTCAAATGGATACATGTAGCGCAGGCACACGGGTCCACAAAACTTAATTTCTCTGATAAGGTGAACAATCAGATGGACCATAACATCAAAAAAGGATGGAGGGAAATACATCTCGAGCTGACAAAGAGTTGTAACCACGTCGCGTTGCAAAGCGTCCAGTCCATCGGGATCAATTACCTATGAGAACACAGTTGCGCCAAATATTCATATCAGAAAAATCTTCTAATTAAGCTCCACAAATGGAGGTAGTGAACTTATAGTACGAGTGCACGTACTTACCTTGCAAGATATTGCGTTGAAGAAATAACATAGGTTTGTGATTGTCTCTCTGACTTTAACTGGGAGAATGCCTCTGATAGCAATGGGAAGCATCTGTGACATCAAGACATGACGGTCGTGGGACTTCATGCCAACCAGTCTTAGGTCCTTCATAGACACAAGTTTTTTCAAGTTCGCGGAGTACCCACATGGAACTTTAACACCGTGCAGGCACCGACAGAGTTCTGTTTTTTCGCTCTTGGACAACGTATAGCAGGCCGGGGGGAGGTATGTACGCTTTCCATTCTCTAAAGGTGCAAGCTCAGTCCTTATCCCCATTTTCACCATGTCACGACGAGTTTTCACACCATCCTTTGTCTTTCCCGGAATGTTCAACAACAAATCAATCAGACTGTCACAGACATTTTTCTCTACATGCATGACGTCAATGCAATATCGAACTTGTAAGTGCTCCCAGTACGGTAGATCCCAGAGAATCGATCTCTTCTTCCAAACATTTTTTTCTCGAGGTTTAGAATGCTTACCGAACTCAACTTTGATGTCGTTCACGCGCGAGTAAATCTCCTTACCGGTCAGAAACACTGGAGCTGATCCCTTCTCAGGCTTCCCGTTAAATGATTTCCTCTTCTTACGGTACGTGTGATGCACCGGAAGAAACCTGCGGTGACCCATGTACACTGTTTTCCTGCAGTTTCGCAGCCACATGCTCTCAGTTTCATCTAGGCAAATAGGGCAAGTCTTGGCTCCTTTCGTACTATACCCCGACAAATTACCGTAGGCCGGAAAATCATTTATGGTGCAAAATATCAGGGCCCGCAAGATGAAATTCTCTTTCTTGTATGCATCCCACACCTGCACACCCTCGCTCCACAATTTCTGTAAGTCCTCGATTAAAGGCGCTAGAAACACGTCAATATCATTTCCGAGTTGTCTGGGTCCTGAGATTAGTAACGCCATTATGATGTACTTGTGCTTCATCCATAACCAAGGAGGAAGATTGTAGATGCATAAAAGAACCGGCCAAGTGCTGTGCCGGCTGCTCATATTACCATGTGGGTTCATACCATCTGTACTCAGCCCGAACCTTACATTCCTAAGTTCGCCGCCAAACTCAGCAAATGTTCTGTTGATGTTTCTCCATTGAATAGAATCAGCTGGGTGTCTCAGTTTTCCGTCTTGTTTCCGGGCTTCAGCATGCCAACGCAAGTGCTTCGCGACTTTCAGATTTGCAAACAGCGGCTTCAATCTAGGTATCACAGGCAAGTACCACACAGTTTTTGCCGGGGGCCCTTTCCTTACCTCGTGACGTTCACTGTCAATCCGGTCCCTACGCGTATACCTCGATGCGCCGCATCTTGGACAAACATGCAAACTGGAGTACTCGTTACGGTACAATAGACAATCATTTGGGCATGCGTGTATTCTTTCGATTTCCATTCCCAACGGACACAACAGTTTTTTTGGCTTGGTAAGTAGATCTTGGCAACTCATTTCCCTCTGAAAGCATGTCCGCTAGAAGATCTAATAGTGCCGTGAAACTCTTATCACTCCAACCGTTTCCTGCCTTCAAGTTATATAATCTCAGCACAGAAGACAGTTTTGTAAATGTTGCACATCCAGGGAACAGAGGCTTCTCAGAGTCAGCAATCAGTTTCTCAAATTCACAGAAGTCATTTTCGTTGTAATCTTCCTCTACATCACGTAACATCTCATCTAGATTGTCATCATCATCATCTACGTGCACATCGGAATGAACATTACCAAAATTGGGATGATCATCGATATTATTGCAATCCACATCCGAGTCGTGCTGATTGGTAGTAGTGGTGCTTGTTTCCTCAAGATCTTCGCCATGCCATATCCAACGGGTGTATCGCGCGTTAAAACCACGACGAATCAAATGACTCTTAATTTGATCAGAGTTGCTAAACCTCTTCAAGTTCATACAATCTGTACAAGGACAGAGCATATTTTTCTCTCCCTTCCTCTCCTTTTGTTGCTCAGCAAATTTAATAAACTCATTCACACCATCCAAATATTCAAGAGTAGTACGTTTTATTCCATACATCCAATATTTCCTGTCCATCTACAATTAACAAAATTTAACGAGTAAGCCATGCATGAAACCTGCCCGATTAAGTTATGTATATGTACATGTACAGCCTCTTACAACAGATACATGTGTTGAACCCTAGCCTGACGAAATTAACACTAATTAACCTAGCTAACTACACAATACAAGCTAGTTAGCTCCTAAAACATGACGCATTTCCAGCTACCAAGCTCCCAAGCTTAGAGCTACAAACTTGGAACTACACAATACAGCTAGCTTGCAAGTAGAGAGGAAGGGAGATCTAGAGGGAGAGAGAGATAAGTGTCGACGATTAAGCGTACCTTAAAGAGAGGGGCGCAATCAACTTCCCTCCAGCCTGCGCTGATCACCCTAGCAGTGTAGCTGGAACTTTCGTCACAAACAGAGGGACACAGAGTGCAACAGAACAAATTAAAGAGCAGTTCAGCAATGGTCGAGTGGGGTTTTCCTTATAATGGACATTTTTCTAACGGTAAATACATGAAATAACCGTCAGACTAACTTAGGTAATTTGCCGCTCACATATTCTATCGGTAAAAACACACACATACCGTTAGAGAATGTGCATTACCGAGCAAGTACAGGACTTCTTCTTTCGGTAAATATGTGTATTGACCGTTAGATCATGCATGACACAACACGCACATGAGTTTTTCTATCGGTAGATATGTGTATGAACCGTTAGATGATGCATGATACTCGAGCATGAGTTTTTCTATCGGTAAATATGTGTATTTACCGTTAGAATATGCATGACTGAGCAAATATATGTCTTTTCCTATTGGTAAATATGTGTATTTACCGTTAGAATATGCATGACTGAGCAAATATATGTCTTTTCCTATCGGTAAATATGTGTACTTACCGTTAGATCATGCATGACACAGCACGCACATGAGTTTTTCTATCGGTAGATATGTGTATGAACCGTTAGATGATGCATGACACTCGAGCATGATTTTTCTATCGGTAAATATGTGTATTTACCGTTAGAATATGCATGACTGAGCAAATATATGTGTTTTCCTATCGGTAAATATGTGTATTTACCGTTAGAGGAGGTACTTGTAACACCCCTGTTTCGCTAAACCCTAAAATAGCCAAAATCCACATCCGGACCCCAAAACCTAATCTGCTTCAGCCATTCCCTTCTAAATGCTGTTCAGAACATTTTTCCCTTCGGGACCATCTCCAAAATCTCACCCTAAAGCTGAGTTTCAAGCCTTGCTATTTTAAAACCCTAATTACCCTATTTTACCCTAAACTGTTTTCCCCAATTTTGTCGAAACCCTTCAGATCTTGCCCGATCTTACCAAACTTTGGCCAGATAAGTTCTAATAATCTTCTGCAACTTAGCTGCGAAATCAGATTTCAGATCGGACCCTTAGATCTCCAGATTTGCAATCAAGTCCTTTTTCCTATTCAAACTTTCCTCACAGAACAGCCCCTGGAGCAAGTTTTAGAAATGTCAAATCGGCCCAAACATTCTTTTCAGGCCCTTTCGACCAGCGCCTGGTCGTTGCCACGACCAGTGCCCGAGCCACCGTTGCCGCGCCGCGTTCTCGCCGCGTTTACTCGCCGCCGGCCACCATCTCTTGTCGCCTGTATTGTGAACAGCTGAACCACCTCCCGCGCACGTGCTAGCCACCGTGGCATTGCCTTGCCCAGCGGTTAAACGGCCGCGCTCCCGAGCTTTGTTTTCGCGCGCGCTCTCGTTGCCGTGGCAGTTGCATGCGTGTACGTGTCATTGCCGGAGCCTTGCTGTTGCCTCCGCATCTGCGCCGTTCCAGGCGAAGTCCCAAGGCAACTGGCAAAGCTGCAGCACCGCCT
This sequence comes from Pharus latifolius, assembly GCA_019359835.1. NCBI lineage: Eukaryota > Viridiplantae > Streptophyta > Magnoliopsida > Poales > Poaceae > Pharus > Pharus latifolius. The sequence goes on from CM033322.1 coordinate 68,919,059, forward strand.
GAAGCGCGATCACGTCGCCGTCGCCGTCGTTGCGCCTGCGCCCGACAATTTTCTCCCCGGCGCAAGCAACCGCTGTCGCGTTTCCCTCACAAGCTCCGTCCCCGTGCCTATTTAAACCCCCCTCAACGCTGTGAAGAAGCACAACCTCAGGACTTAGCCAAATTTCCAGTTTCTCGCCGTTTTCACTTTCTTCTCCGGCGAGCCAGTGAGTGAGCTCACGGTGCTAGCCCTTTCCACAGCCCCTCTCTTCAATCCAGGTTCACCAGTGAGTTCCCCTCGTTCCCCTCTCTGTGTCATAGCAACCAATTGCACCAGATCGATCCCCATCGCCGGTGATCGCCGGATTCCCGATTTGCCCTGTTCCCCCAATGCCGTTCGATTCAGCCCAAATTAACCCTCAATCCTGTAGAAGAAGTTGATCAGTAAGCCTAGTAGAGCAAGCCTGTAGAACCAGAATCCCCAATTAAGCTCAAATCGAAGAAATCCCAAATTTGAACCTCGGCCGTTCGCCGGACTTCGGCGTCAAGCTTCTCCGGCCGATATCCAATGAAATTAACCTCCCCAGTAGCTTTGTTGTGCCCTAGAGACCATCCCCAAGCTTGGAATTGAGCTCTTTTGCCCTGTATCAAAAATACCCAAGCTCCAGTGTCGTCTTCTCCAGCGCCGGTCGCCGGAATTTGTTCCCGGCCGATCCAGCACCTGAAACCTTGTCCCTTAGATAGATTCCAGTACCCTGGGCAATATTGTCCACTAGCTCGACACCTGGATCTGCCTAGATTGTGAGTTATGCCTATGCCAAGATTACTGTCCAGTAGCTCAGTTCATGTCCAGGCCACCATGGTTCATCGCCGGATTTGGCCACCCTCCGGCCACTTTCAGCCCTTGTTCCTGTTGAGTATATTGTTCCTGTTAGTAATGCCTACCTCCCAGACAAAGTGGTGCATCATTTGGAGCCCTGGATCAAAAGTTAAGCCATGCCCTAGTTTCTGGCCATGTCCAGCACCATGTCAGTGCATGTCAGCCACTGGCATTAGCCTTGTTTGACCCCTTCTGGTTGAGCAATTGAAATGCCACCTTGTCCTTTAGATTCCTGGAGTTGTGTTCTACAACTTTCTCTACTGTCACTTCTCCAGAAAACCATCCTAAGACTAGTTTCCAGTTATGTCAAAGCCATGAACTAAATGTTGACCCTTCGACGTTCAATCCTTTTTAGCCGTTTCTTCGACCAGAGCCCTTGTGACCTTACCCTAACCTTTTCCCCTGCATACATGACTTATTTACTTAATACTTTCTATAGAAACTATTTTCAGTATGCTTATGTGGTATGTGTTTGTGTGTTGTCTGATTGCCGCAGAGTCAGAAGCGGAAGGAGCGGAAGAAGTCTTTGAAGATCCGTCTGAGTTTTTAGACCCCACATTGCAAGGCAAGCCTCATTCCTTTGATCATGTCTCACCCAATATTTTCATATGAAGTATATTCATTGTTTCTTACTATGCATGTTTAGTTGAAATACAAGTTATGTTTGAATGACATGAGTAGATATTCCCTAATGAATCATGAAACCCTTTTTGTTATTGAACCTTCTTATGTATGCTTTTGTCACCCTAGGACTCATATACTGAATATCCACATTAAACTTGAAATGGTCAAATGCATGAGAAGTTATAATGAAAACCGTTTTGACAAGAAAACTGATAAAAGGGATCAGTAGTGAGGATTGGATTGTATGGAGAGGGTGCGGTGCGCACCAGGGTATGTGAATGTTCCTCACTATTGGTTCATAAGGACAAGAACCTTGTGCTGTGTCTCTATACGAATTGTAAACGTACCAACCACTTGCCTGGTATGGGACAGGCACAACTCAGTAGCTTTTTGGTATTAGCAGTTCCCTGCATGGTTTGACGATCTGGTTTCTCGCGTGGAAACTGGAAGGCCAAGGTTCGGCCATGAGTGATGTGAGCCAGAAAAATGATGAGAGAAAAAGGCGTAAAAGAAGGAAGGCGCCCTAGACCTGATTAAGCCGTGAGCGGCTGTAATCTTAAATGGCCGTATGTCTCGCATGGACATAGACCAAGGCTATGTGTCCTGCTGGAACATAGACCAGAGAGGCTAGGAAGTAAGGCAGTGGGGAAGACCCACAACGGTACTTGAGACTTAATTGTCTATTTACCGGGCAGGGATACTGTTAATACTGAACTGTAAAGCGTTGTGTGATCTCGGCCTTGTCACATGTGTATAAGTCACATGAAGCTGATCCGACTTGAAAGCCGAGTGAACCAGTGGATTTAAAAAGAGGTACACCTTTGCAAAGTGTAAAAGAAGTATCAGATACTCTGTACTCCCAGGTTCAGGAGTCTTTTCGTAGTGGATGTTATCCATGGGTTATAGCACAAGTAATGTTTTGGAATGTTTTCATAATGCGGTTAACAAAGTAGTGACTCATGGGAGACCACTACATCTAATGTTTTTATTGAAAACCTGTTTAATGTTTAAAGTACTATTTTCATGACAAAGTACTGTTTCGTTAAACAAATAACTTGGAAATCTATATATCTCTATCCATATGAAACTAAAACCCTTGAATCATATGTTTCACCCTCATATAAGTACAATTACTATAATCCCCGGAATGAGTGTTGCTGAGCACCAAGTGCTCACCCTTGCATTTACTTCCAACTGTAGAAGAGGGATTTGAGGATCCCGATTCCTTCAGTTATGAGTTCCCGGCAGAAGATGGAAGTGCCCCGGACGAGCCCACGTTCTAGAAGGATTGCGCACCAAGTCAAGTCAGATGTGGGAGGAGCCACTCCAACCTTGCTGCGGATGGAAGTCAAGCTTTTCGTTGTTGCCTTGTCTTTATGCTGTGTGTTCGGTACTTGGATACCGACTCTGGTTCTGACAAACTTGTTATTTTCTTAGCAACTCTACTCAGCGCCATTTTTGGTGCTTTGGTTATGTAATATTGGCCATGTTGGCCTGATACTTGTTTAATGTTATTACTATGCTTGTCTGGTTTGGAGCTCATATGTCATCCTGCTGTGTGTAACCTACCTGGGCGGTTACCAAGGTGATCCTCAAATGGGGGTCTCACAGTACTGGTACCAAACTGGGACAAACATGCACATGCCATTTCTCACATTCAAGGAATCATATCAATGTAACATCAAACAGATCTTACATCAAACGGATCTTAACTAGAAGATAAAGCAATATATTTCAAGAAATGCTAATTTGTGGATTAACTAGGAGACACAAAAATACTTTTCGTAGGTACTTGGGACTTCATCTTGCCAAAGAAATTACACATGCCAGTTCACAAATTCAGGTACAAACATACACATGCCAGTTCACCAATACAAATTCAGGTACAAACATACACATGCCAGTTCACAAATTCAAGTGCATGTCTGAAACAGCAGTACAAATACACACCTACCTACCAATACAATTAAATACACAAATACTCCCTGCACATTCAAGTTCATGTCCCAATTAGCAATACATGATACACAAATATACAACAATATACAAATACAACAATTCACACATTCGATGTATATTAGAAAAGCCACGTCTGAAATTAACAACAGATCACGACGAGGACCCAGTGGCCCATACATGCATTTTACATAAAAGGGAACCTTTGCAGGTTGCCACAATGCAACTACCGACTACAAGTTAGACCTGATACATCACAAATCCATTCATCCAAAACAGCAAATGTCTGAACCACATTGGACTTAACCATAGGAGTTTAGTTCGAAGACGCCCGAGGAGCTGGAACTGCGGTCGACATACATTTGTACGTATTGGTGATTTCCTCGGACTCAAACTCGATCAACTCAACTCAACTCAACTCCATTAACAAAAAGAACCTACCTTCCAAGATGTTGTTCTGTGTAGTGATGGTGTAGAATGGCTGTGCAAATAACAACAATTCTTCTTCTCCAAGCAGGTAAGCATCTGGCCACAAGCTGGTGCATGCAAAAAATGTAAGATGCTTTCTATAGGTCCTGATTTGAGAAACACGCCGGGCTTAAGCATCTTCTCGACCGAGCCAACCAAGATCTCGCCCTTCACGTCCTTCCAGCTCTCGACGGTGATCTTCACCATTTCTTTCGCCAACAAGCCAACATAGGCAGCGTACTGCGATGAAGAACCGTGAAATACGTTGCCCCTCACGAGCATCATCCAAGGACCTGAACAGATCATAATCATATTGAAAAGAAGACACATCAAAATGAAGGATACAAAAAAAGCAGAATTATTGCCATAATCAGATTAGAATAATCTAACAATATTGCAGAAATTTACGTACCTTCCTTGGGATGCCGACATCTAGAGGGCGTCGATGGAGGTGCGGAGGTGCAGCGGTCCCCTGTAGAGGTGCGCCGGCCGTCCATGGAGCTTACGGGTTAGGACTACGAGCCCCAGATGAACTGTGAGAATGAAAGAGACATACCCGTGTATTTATACAACTATATATTTCTATCGGTACGAAAAAAGAATACCGTTAGTAATAAAAACATCTATAGAAGGCGAATGGTTCTATCGGCACAATAAATATTACCGATATGAATTTTTGTACATACTCTATCGGTGTGTACGTACATTGCCGATAGAATATTACTAGTTGTAGAAGGCCAACAATTCTAAGATATTTTTTGCAATATTCTACCGGTATAAACATTCATTACTGATAGAATAAAACTATTTGAAGACGAATAGTTCTAAGCAATTTTCTATATATTCTAACGGTAAAAGAATCCATTACCGATAGAATAAAAATATTTGTAGAAGGCCAACTATTCTATCGGCGCACTACATATTGCCGATAGGAATTGTTAATATACTCTGTCGGTATATTCATACAGTACCGATAGAATAAGTCTAGTTGTTGAAGTCGACCAGTCTTATCGGCGCACAACATTCTTCCGTCAGTACTTATGCATCTCTTCTAACGGCAAATATGTTCATCACCGCTAGAGTAAATCATACTATTTATTCTATCGGTAAGTTTCTTATAAACCGATAGGGAAAATACATCCGTCGGGCTTTTATGACCGCGAGGCACATTTTCTATCGGTTTTCTGCTGTTTCGCTAAGAACTGATAGAAGATAGGGGTTAGTAGACTGCATTTCTGTACTAGTGAAGGATGATCTAACCCTAATAATTTTTTTTGTGGACTTTTCGGTATAAGACAGCACTCAAGAAAAAAAAAGGATATTCTCACCGATCAACCGTGCTCTGATACCAAATGATGTGACGCGGGCGGTCCGATCTTTCGATGAGAACAAGAACTATCAATTTGTGAAGACGACTCTCACGATCCGGCTACCAACCGTACATGACTGATACGCCCTGGCAATCGTTGAACCAACTTCGGATTGTTATCGACCGAACTAGAAGCACGATCGACCTGATCACGAAGATCTATTCCTGCAAGCAATCGAAGAACAAGCAAGAACAAGATAAACAAGCAATCTGAAATTGCAAATATGGATTGAATCACGAAAAAGAGTTGGGGTTCCGAATACAGATATTAATGTTGATCTAGCCGACCAAGAAGAATATCTCAATAGCTTCACGAAGGAAAGACTATGACTAAACAAAACCCGTGGAACCCTAATGGTTCAGTATGATTATATAGAGGAGGTAAAAGAGATCGGTGGCCAGGTAAGGAAACCTGAAACCGACATGAACTCTTTCCCTACTCGGACTCGAACTCAATACACGAGACTTGACCCAACCAAAAAGGTGACGCAGCACCGACTCGGTCCAATCAGAATCTAGTTGAAACTTGTTTTGTCAATTTCCAGCGATCTAGAAGGAATTTGGATGTGGTGCTAGATCCATTGGAAAGATCTCGTCGTGGGCTTCTCCGTGGACTATAAGAATGTCCCAATCGGACTTCGTATGAGGGAGTTATGGTCATTTGAAGGCATGCTACTCCTAGATGGCCGAACCGGACTCCAACTCGAATCCATCCCGGACTCCAACTCGACTTGGGCTCCTTGCTGGTCCTTGTGTCCTTGCTGGTCCTCTCCATGGTTCCTAAGCATAATATTATCACTATTAGATAGTAAACCATTCTCAAAACTATATATATATAAACTTAGGAACGAGTTCACCTGGCAATGCAACAATCGGGCTTTGCTGCGCGTTATGGGTCCTTGTGTAACAAGCGGAGGATTATGGTTAGTGTGTGTATCCGAAGAAGTGATGTCCTCATCATGTTATACGTTGTTTAAGTAATTTTTTATCAAGAACATTTGTGACGAGGATTAAGACATTTAATACTTGTACTTAAGACAATATTAGTTTTTAACATTGACTGTTGGGGGAAATCCCGTGTCTCCGGGCGGTCTTCGAGTGGGCTCTCGAGCGCCTGCGTCCTTCATACAGAGATGGTTCCCAACGGGTCCCCAGGCCTTTGGCCTCTGAGTCCCGTGGGATCCCTGTAGCTTCTAGGCCCCTAAAGGGTGTTTTGGTAATTAATGACTATTACAAATGTTGAACTAACGATACCTGTTAAGTTGTGTCAAGGAAAAATTCAAAAGGCAGGATAATGAAAGGCAAAGAAAGAGCTAAATGTTGAAGAAAGGATATTGAGCAAAGAGGCAAAGGTACGGAATAGGACTCTTTTCCTTTTTAACGGTCTAAGGTGATTAGAGAAGAATTTTGACCAGATTGTAGGATAGTTGCCGTACTATTAAGAGGAGCATATGGTGTATCATTAAATAGTTCATCTGTGTGCCACAAGTCATAAAAACAACTTGCATTGCATACTAGAAGGTTATATATTTTGAAAATGCTTTTATCCACTCAATCAGGTAAGTTCAGTCTCTGTCGGTCTGACCGTGTTAGCCGGTCTGACCGCAGAAACGGTCTGACCGAGAGTTGTTTCGGACTGACCGACAAGTTGTTGTGAATTGTTTTTATTTCCTAAAATGGTCGGTCTGTCCGTGGTTAAATGTTGGGTCAGACTCCTGGAGCTTAATGATCATATTTTTGTGAAACTTAGTGTGCTAGTTGGTCTGACCGCTAAACCGGTCTGATCGAGATTTTGTACTGCGGTCTGACCGTGTAGCCGGTCTGACCGAGGTTTTCGGCCTGACAGTAAATTGTGTCCAGAAACGATGTTGTCTCTGGATGGGTTCACGGTCTGACCGCCGTTGGCTCCGGTCTGACCGTGAGAGTTCCTGATAAGGGTAGGTGAGCATTTATTGCGCCTGTTTAATGCCGTTGTAATTGCGGCGGTCTGACCGGGCTTCTACCTGTAGTCTAACCGCCAGGTGATCTTTTTCCTCCAACGGCTATATTTATTGAGGGGAGTATATATACTCCCATGCATGGTCCTGTTTCATACTTTGGGGCATAAGTGTGAACACTTGACTTCATTCTTGAGAGCTTAAACACATTTCATACACTCTAGTGTTCAATTTCTTGAATTTGAGAGAGTGTGCAATTAAGATCTTCTAGTGCATTGCATTTAGTTCATTAAATCAATCTTGTGGCACTAGAAGAGCATTAAGTGATCATCACCGGGTTGTTATTCTCGGAGTTTGCCGGCTCCTAGACGGCTAGGTGGAAGGTTCTGGAGAGCTCTTCAAGGAGATTATGAAGAAGCCTCAAAACAACTTGTGAAGAGGTTGAGCACACCTTGCCGGAGCGGTAAAGTGCATCACTAATGGAATCGAGGTTTGGATAACTCATCATACTAATCCGGCTCAAGATCTAGCTAGGTCACTTCTTGAGAGGAAGTCGACTAGATAGAGGAGCGGTTAGAGATTTGAGTTTGCCTCAACGTGGATTAGGGGTGATTGGCAAATCACCGAGACCACGGGTTATATCCTTGTGTCAAGTTGCTTGATATTCATCTTGTTTTTTAGCTATTTGCTCTTAATTGTTGGTAATTGCTTGATTAGTTGTAGAATTGCTAAAATCGCCTATTCACCCCCCTCTAGTCGATATCCTAGATCCTTTTCAATTGGTATCAGAGCAAGGACTCCATATTTAGAGGATTTAACCATCCCGGAGTAGGATAAAGATGGCCAGTGAGGGTCGGATTAATATTGGCAAACCACCACTCTTTGATGGATCAAACTATACCTATTGGAAAACTAGAATGATGGTCTATCTTAAAGCCATGGGTGGAAAAACTATACCTATTGGATGAGGGTTTCACAATTCTAGATGATGAAGACTTGGCTAACCTAGATAGAGAAAATGCTCAAGCCATGAATGTTCTTTATAATGCTCTAAATCTAGGTGAATTTAACATAATTTGTAAACTTGAAACGGCTCATGACATTTGGAGAAACCTTATGGATATTAATGAAGGAACCTCAATGGTTAAGGATGCTAAATTATTCATCCATAAGGGACAATTTGAAAAATTTGCTATGTTACCCAATGAGGATGTCTTGGAGATGTTCAACCGATTAAATAATATAGTAAATGTGCTAAAAGGGCTTGGTATGGATGTCACAAATGTGGAGTTTTGTTATAAATTTCTTAGAGTTTTACCTTCAAAATATGACACTATTGTGACCTTACTTGTAAGATCTAATTTGAAGAGTGTGACTCATTTGGAGGTCATGAGTGAAATTTTCATTCATGACATATTTAAGAAATCTTAAGAAGAGGTGCAAGATGAGGCTTCTGACTCCAAGAAGAAGAATATAGCACTCAAAGCTCAAGCCTCCAAGAGGGAAGATAATGAAGAAGAAAGCGATGAGAGAGGCACCGATGAGGAAATGGCTCTCTTCGTTAGAAGATTCAAGCGGTTCATAAAAAAGAAATATCAAGGAAAATTCTTCAAGAAAGGACAATCGTCGAAAAAGAACCCATTTGAAGAAAGAAGATGTTTTGATTGCGGTGAAAAGGGCCATATCTCCACACAATGCAAAAACAAGGAAAAAAAAATCGGTGAAAAAGAAGAAGTACGAAAAGGAAGGAGAAAGCAAGAAAAAGGTTTTCAAGAAATATTACAAGAAGAAGAAGGACGGACAAGCTTGCTTCATCGAATGGGATTCGGATGCTTCAAGTTCCGATTCCAAAGATGAAGATGAAGTATCCCCTAAAGGACTCGCCGAAGTGGCTATCAAGGAAGCTCCATCTCTATTCTCCACTCCTCATTGCCTCATGGCTAAAGGAGAATCTAAGATATCATGTGATGAAGATGAATACTCTTATGATGACTTAGTTGAGATGATCACTGGTTTAGATGACTATATGAGCAAAGAAAAGGAGAAATTCAAGGAATTGAAAAAGAGATACAAAACTCTTCAAAATTCCTATGAGGAGCTAAAAACATCTCATGAGAGTCTTAAAGAAACTCATGAGATGCTTAAGGAAGCTCATGACTCATTAATTGCTCATAAAGCCAACAAAACGGGTAATAACATAGGCATTACTTGCAATATTTTAAATGACTTGCCTATAATATCTACTTCTAGCATATCTACATCTTGTGAGGATTTAATTGAATTACCATCTAGTCCAAAAGTTGATGATCATGTGCTTAGTCTTGAGAACAATGAACTTAGGGGCAAAATTGAAAAACTAACAAATGATCTAGCTAAATGTTATGTAGGGGAATCAAAATTAAGACATCTACTAGATAGTCAAAGGTTCTCCTTAAGGAAAGAAGGACTAGGTTATATACCTAAAAAGGGCAAACTGCATTTCTTCCAACTAAAACCATATTTGTAAAAGAAAAAGGGTATTGCAACAAATGCAAAAGTTTAGGTCATATTGAAAAAAATTGTCATACTAGCAAAAATAACTCATCTCTTGTATTCAACTCTTGCTATGTTTTGAAGAAAATGAATAATGGTGATGTTAAAACCAAATTTATTGGACCCCTATATTGGTGCCAAAAAGAAAACCATTTAGGTTCCAAAATCCTTGGTAACTAACCTCCAAGGACCCAAAAAGATTTGGGTACCTAAAAGGACCTAATTTTATTTTGTAGATAAACTACAAGGCCGGAGGACAACATTGGGTGCTCGATAGTGGATGCACTCAACATATGACCGGCAATCACAATATGTTCTCCTCTCTCAATAACGAAGGTGCGGAATATGACAAGATCACATTTGGAGATAATAGCAAAGGAAAGGTAAAAGGTTTAGGTAAAAGGTTTATGTAAAATTGCCATCTCAAACGACCTCTCCATCTCTAATGTATTGCTTGTTGAATCTCTTAATTTTGATCTCTTATCCATAGCTCAACTTTGTGATCTAGGATTTATATGTGCATTTTCTCCAAAAGATGTGATTATCACTAGTATAGATGAAAATAAGTTGATCTTCAAAGGTTTTAGACATGACAACCTCTATTTAGTTGATTTCAATTCAAATGATGCAAATATTGGTACATGTTTGTTCTCTAAAACATCTAAAGGTTGGCTATGGCATAGAAGGCTTGGACATGTTGGAATGAAACAACTAAATAGATTAGTTAAACATGATTTAGTTGTTGGCTTAAAAGATGTAAAGTTTGAAAAAGATAAATTATGTAGTGCTTGCCAAGCCGGAAAACAAGTTGTAAATTCACATCCAACCAAAAGCACAATGTTCTCGGTGGGTCCCTAGGCCTTTGGGCCCCAGGTCCCATGGGATCCCTGGAGCGCCTGCATTCGTCGTGCGGAGATGATTCCCGGTGGTCCTGGGCCTCTGGGCTCTGGGTCCCATGGGATCCCCCAAGCGCCTAGTTCCGTTGTGCGGAGATGCTTCCTTACGGGTCCCAGGGCCTCCGGGCCCTGGGTCCCATGGGATCCCCCGAGCGCATGGGTCCTTCATGCGGAGATGGTTGCCAACGGGTCTCGGCCCTCTGGGCCCTAGGTCCGTGGGATTCCCGGAGCGCCTGCGTCCGTCGTGCGGAGATGGTTCCCGGTGGGTCCCTGGGCCTCCGGGCCTCGGGTCCCTCGGGATCCCCGGAGCGCCTGCGTTCGGAGACGGTTCCCAGTGGTCCCCGGGCCTTTGGGAGACGGTTCCCGCAGGATCCCCCAGCGCCTGGGTCCTTCATGCGGAGACGGTTCCCGATGGGTCCCTGGGCCTCTGGGCCCTGGGTCCCGTGGGATCCCCCAAGCGCCTGCATCCGTCGTGCGGAGACGGTTCCCAGTGCTCCCTGGACCTCTGGACCCCGGGTCCCACGGGATACCCCGAGCGCCTGGGTCCTTCATGCGGGGATGCTTCCCGGTGGGTCCCTGGGCCTTCGGGCCTCCGGTCCCGTGGGATGCCTGGATCGCCTGCGTCCGTCGTGCAAGGTCACGTGCGGATGACGTCAAGGATGCTTCGGGAACTAGCGAGCACACTTGTCAAGCATCCAAACCCTTCGGCCAGTGAAATAGCGTTAATGCCCCTCGATCAGACCGCCATAGCTAGGGCTTTTTAGTCTTTTTGGACGTTTTGGGGCCTATATATACCCCCCTTGTACCTCATTTGTAACCAACTCTCAATTCATTTTACACACTCAAAGCAACAGGCATCCCTTGGAGACCTCTCTCCCCGAGAGAGAACCTCCCCAGCGGACTCACATCTGGGGGATGCTGACAGGACTAGGGTCCCCACTGGGACCTGAACCTGTATAAATTCTCCGTGTCAATCTCTGTGATTGCTTGGCGGGAGGTGATCGGTCGCACGGTTAGCTCGCGTTGTTGTACACGTGTTACGCACGTCCGAAGAAACCTGCCGAGGTATTCGTAATACCACGACATTGACTTTACCCAATTTAAAGTCATCAGTTTTAACCAATATTAAACCACTAATTCAGCCAATAGCTTTGACCAGCTCGAAACTATTGATTCGACTAGGACCAAACTTGGTTGAATACTCAACCGAACCTAGTCAATAAAGTCCTTCTAGAATTGTATTTCATGACAAGAAAGTACTCACTTTTTAAGTGAAATTCATAAGGGAGAGTGTGGTGCTCATGCATCTTACTGCACGTTGATCGGAAAAGCCTTTCGACATGGTTACTACTGGCCAATAGCTCTCCAAGACACTAAGCAGTTGGTAATGACGTGCAAGCAATGTCAATTTTGTGTTTGACAAACACAATCAACCAGCTAATGCGTTACAAATGATTCTTTTGCCGTGGCCCTTTGTTGTATGGGGACTCGACATTTTGTGACCCATGCCTTGAGTAGTCGGAAATTGTTGATAATCGACCTATTCACCAAGTGGATAGAGATTGAACTAGTATCAACGATTTCTGCTTTGGAAGCCAACAAGTGAAGGAAACTGAGTAAGCTACACTAGCAGAATTTCAAAAATTTTACTCGAAGGCTGCAAGTAATAGATCATAGATTAGATTGTTACCAACAGCGGAAGCAGATTTGGTGAAGCGATCGAATGTTCACAGCAACTGTTTGCGGATCGTCCTGATCAGCAGATGTAGATGACAATAACCGCTAACAGATCGTTCTAATCAGCGCAGCAATTGCAGCAGCGCCTCTACCGGTATCCACACTATCGGGATGGAACATTGTATGATGGTGTGCTAGCACCAACGCGCACGACAAGGGTTTAGGGGCTAGCAAAAAGAGATGGCAGCTATGGCTTTTGTGATGATCCTCAAAGCCCAGCATACATCTCTATATATAGGGCCATGCAGAACAAATCCTAACAGATTAGGTTTCTTGATGTGATATGTATCTTATCCGAACTGCCCATGCAAAAGAAATCCTAACAGATTAGGTTTCCTGATGTGATTCAAATCTTACCCGAACTGCCCATGCAAAAGAAATCCTAACAGATTAGATTTCCTGATGTGATTCAAATCTTATCCCGAACTGCCCATGCAGAAGAAATCCTAACAGATTAGATTTCTTGATGTGATTCAAATCTTATCTGAACTGCAAGATGAGTTTAATATTAAATCTTCGTATCTGATACGTATATTCCATAACAGACCCAATCCGGATCTGATATGAAAGCCCATAACAAACCCAATCCAAATGCATAAGGAGTCTAATATTAAGTCTCCGAATTTGATACAGAAACCCATACCAAACCCAATCCAAATGCTTAAGGAGTCTAATATTAAGTCTCCGAATCTGATACAGAAACCCATACCAAACCCAATCCAAATGCTTAAGGAGTCTAATATTAAGCCTCCGATTTTGATATGGAAATCTCAAAATAGACTTAATCCGAATTGCATTGTTCCAACCTGTTAAGTGTGTGACCTTGTAGGTTCATGTATATTTAGTCACGACTCGGGAATACTTACCCGAATTGTAAGTCGGTAGTGGCCCCTAGCAGGACATAACGACTATCCAAATACACACAAAGATCATAATCAGCAAACCTATATAATGTCTTCATGTTGATCCTTTTGTCATACGATACCAGATTAAACCCAAGGTAGAAAATGTGCCACCCTTGCACAGTTCAATCCTTTCTCGATCTCATAGTGAATTGATCTTCCCATAGTTGACACTCAACCACAAACGGCATGGCCATGCACTTCTTAATTCATCTATATCGAGGGGCCTAGAGATATCTCTCTCATTATATGAGATATGCAAATTCCATCTTAACCATTCATATTCCTTCGCATGGCTCATAGCATACCCGAATATTACCTTTATTACTACTTAATTAAAAGTAGCGTTTGGTAGTATCAAAGTATACTACTACACATGTAGGAAATTATGATGGTCTCAGGTCTAAGGATCAGTCATAAATATTATTTGAGTCCAACTGGTGACACTTAAATAACAAATCCAAACAGTGTTTCAAAATGGGTCTATCCAACATTATATTCTCCAATATATGTCCACATTATTGATTTGATATCTTATATCCATGGTCCATGAAACATAACCATCAATCAATAAATGCACTGATCCATTAAACAATAATGTCCTATTTAAAAATAATGGATCGGGGACTATATTAGAATAATATCATCAAATAAATTTAGAATCTCACGAACAAGTCACATACTTGTTGATCAAACTAAGATGATAATTTATTCAAAAATAACATATTATGCAAATGTTCATAAATATAACAAAGATAAATACATCTCTGTGATTTGCTTTAGGACATATCACTAACATCTCCCACTTGGACTACAGTCAATCACAAATGTATCTAATACCTATTGCTCTAGTATGCACCTCATGCTTTGGTTGCGGGAGAGGCTTTGTCAACGGATCAGCAACATTCAAATCTGTGGACACTTTGCAAATCCTCATATCACCTCTATTCACGATTTCTCGGATGAGGTGATAACGCCTGAGTATATGTTTAGATTTCTGATGAGACCTTGGGTCCTTGGCTTGCGCAATGGCTCCACTATTATCATAATAGAGATCCACTGGGATTGAAATGCTAGAAACCACACCAAGTTCAAAGATGAACTTTTAATCCAAACAACTTTTTTGGCAGCTTCAGAAGCAGCAATGTACTCTGCTTCTGTTGTAGAATCAGCGACAGTTTCTTGCTTAGAACCCTTCCAGCTTACAGCTCCACCATTAAGACAAAACACAAAACCAGATTACGATTTGAAATCATCTTTGTCGGTTTGGAAGCTAGTATCGGTGTAACCACTAACAACGAGCTCTTCCTCACCTCCATAAACCAGGAACACATCCTTAGTCCTTCTCAAGTATTTAAGGATGTTTTTTACAGCAATCTAGTGACTCTCACCTGGATCTGATTGGTATCTACTCATAACACTTAGATCATAGGAGACATCTGGGCGTATACAAAGCATGGCATACATAATAGACCCAACAACAGAAGCATATGAAATCTTATTCATTCGGTCCCGCTCATCACATGTCGAAGGACATTGACTCTTGCTAAGACTAATACCATGTGACATAGGCAGAAAGCCTTTCTTGGAATCCTGCATGTTGAATCTATTCAATACTTTGTCAACATATGTACTTTGGCTTAATCCAATTAGCCTTTTAGATCTATCTCGGTAGATCTTAATATCCAAAATATATGCTGCCTCACCTAAGTCTTTCGTAGAAAAACTACTTTTCAATGAGGACTTCACAGACTCGAGCATAGGAATATCATTTCCGATCAGAAGTATGTCATCCACATATAAGACCAGAAAAACAAGTGCGCTCCCATTTTCCTTTTTGTAGACACAAGGCTCTTCTTCATTTTTTATGAAGCCAAACTATTTGACTACTTCATCAAAACGAAGATTCCAACTCCAAGATGCTTGCTTCAACCCACAAATGGATTTATGAAGCTTGCATACTTTCCTAGTATTATCTGGATCGACAAAACCTTTAGGCTGTGCCATATACACATCCTCACTTAGGTTTCCATTTAGGAAAGCCGTTTTGACATCCATTTGCCATATCTCATAATCAAAATAGGCAGCAATAGCTAGGATGATCCCGATTGACTTTAACATAGCAACGGGCTAAAAAGTTTCATCATAATCAACACCTTGAATTTGCTTGAAACCTTTTGCAACTAATCGTGCTTTATAGATATGAACATGACCATCCATGTCAATCTTTTTCTTATAAACCCATTTGCACTCAATGGTTTTTACACCATCAGGAAGATCAACCAAGTTCCACACTCGATTGTCATGCATGGATTCAATTTCGGATCTCATGGCTCCAAGCCATTTCTTAGAGTCAAGGCTCATCATTGCTTCTTCGTAAGCCTTGGGGCTCATCATTGTCTATCAATAATACTTCACGTTGCTCCATTGTAAGGAACATGTACCTTCCAGGTGCGTGACGTACCCTTTCAGACCTACGTGTAACTAGTGTTTGCTTGCATTTTCTACATTATTTTGCAGGTCTTGCTGAGCTTCAGTGGGTGCTGAAACAATTTCCAGTAGTTCCCGAATTTCTTCAAGTTGCACTATGCTCCCACTTACTCCTTTTGAGAGAAACTCTTTCTCCAAAAAGACACCATTTCGGGCAACAAACACTTTGTTTTCTTCTCGATTATAGAAGTAATATCCTTTTGTTTCCTTAGGATAGCCCACAAAGAAGCATTTATCTGATTTGGTTTTGAGCTTATCAGACATTAAACGTTTTACATAAACTTCACAACCCCAAATCTTAAGAAAAGACAACCGGGACGCTTTCCATTCCATATCTCATATGGTGTGTTTTCTACGGCTTTTGATGGAGCCCTATTTAAGGTGAACGCAGCTGTTTCTAGAGCATATCCCCAGAAGGATAATGGAAGATCAGTTTGGCTCATTATTGACCGAGCCATGTCCAACAAGGTCCTGTTCCGTTGTTCTGACACACCATTTCATTGAGGTGTTCCCGACGGGGTCAATTGTGGAACAATTCCGTGTTGTTTTAGATGATCACCAAATTCTTGCAGATCATAGGGTTTTGATTGTCTTGCCAAGTTGATTCTGTACTTCATTCTGAAATTCCTTGAATTTATCAAACGTTTCAGATTTATGCCTCATTAAGTAGACATATCTATATCTACTAAAGTCATCGGTAAAAGTTATGAAGTACTGAAAACCACCTCTAGCTGTTGAACTTAATGGTCCACATACATCAGTATGAACAAGAGCCAATAAGTCACTTGCCCTTTCACTTTCACCTGTGAAAGGTGCCTTTGTCATCTTGCCAAGTAAACAAGATTCACACACATCAAATGATTGAAAATCAAATGAGTCTAGAAGATCATCTTTCAGCAGTTCCATGATGTGATCCGGGAGGATCTTTAGGTCTTGATCGCATAAGGCTCTGCAATCATAATCATGATCGGAAAGGTTTCGCGACCATGGATTGGTCCTCTGTTCGAAATTGTAATCCAATCCGAATATATACAACTAAGTTTATCCGTTTAGGATTAATTAGTTAGTTAGTTATATAAGTCTAATACGTTTAGGTTACTGAGCCTGATACGTACTCATACGATTGGACTATAAATACTTTGTAATAGGTCTTGTTTAGATCATCGAATATAATCGAAGAGTCATAGAGCTTATTTAAGTCTTAGACACTTATAGTTCATCGACATAGACGAGTCCGTCTAACGTTCGACGTGTAAAGCCCTCTTTGAAATAAAGAGTTGTGTAATTACTTTGAACTATGTTTTCAATCATCTTTTGGGTTTTGGTAATTCTGAGTAAGATCCCGTTATTCCGCATATTAGAATCTGGGTGAGCTTAGTGCAAAAACCAAGGCTAGGTCTCAAACAGATCAAGTTGGTATCAGAGCAACTTTCCTATCCTGTGGATGGTGAAGACTCGCCAGGGTTACAAAACTTTTGGCGAAACTCCAGGCGATCAATCGATGGTTCCTATAGCCGCGTCTCCGATAATGTCTGACGATACCTCTGTTCAAGCTAACCTAGCCGAATAAGTAGCTAAGCTCTCCACCGACATGAAAACCGTGCTTGCTTGGTTTAAGCAGCAGGCTATGATCGTACCTCCTGAAGCAGGGAAGGGTGCGGGTGTGAAGACTGGTGAAGACTTGCGCAGGGTAGACAAAGATGAAGATGAAGGCGACCATAAGGCCGACGACCTCGCCAATACCTCCTTAGCTATCGGATCTTTCAAGGTCGACGTTAAGATTGAAATACGCATATATAATGGGGTGATCGATGCCGAGAAACTGGATTCTTGGATCGATCTGTTGGGTCAAGGATGCCGACTAGAGGGGGGGTCAATAGGAGGCTTTTAAAAACTTAAAACTTAAAGCAAATAATCGCAAATCAAGAATAAATAATATAAGCAAGAGAGGAAGAGAACGAACATAGCAGTTTTTACCGAGGTATCGGAGACTCGCCCAGTCTCCACTAGTCCTCGTTGAAGCACTCAAGTCACTTGAGTTTTGCCTCAATACTCACGAGGAGTATTATCAACTATTGGTTGCTCCTTGTCCACTCCGGAAAGGCGAGCACCAATGCCTTGTACAAGCTTGCCGAGCCTCTCCAACAATCTCTGAACTGGAGAGGTCAACGGCCACACCTCCGAACCGTCTAGGTGAGGGCACTCACCAAGAGGAACAGGCAACGAGGTCTTCTCTTGACCTCCGAACACGCACCGAGAAACTAGGAGTATGCAAATGCAAATGAACTGAAACTCTCGGTGGATCGAAAACACTCAACTTGATCAAAAGATCAAGATTTTAAGTAGAAAACTAAAGCTCAAGAGTGTATAAAAGAATGCTACTGCTTATTGTATCAAACTCATGCCCAAAGCCCCTATTTATAGCCTCAAGAATCAAATGAACCGTTGGAGTTAGGGCTGAAAATCAGCAACTCAAATTGACAGTCAGTTTGCCTAACTGACAGTCAGTTTAGTGCACAACGGCCGACAAAATTTACGGATGAAAATTTGCTAGCCGTTCGTGGTCGTTTATGGAAAGCTGAAACCCACAACTGACAGTCCGTTATGCAAACTGACAGTCAGTTCGACCACAGACTCGACCAAAAATAAATAGAAACTCAGTTAAAAGTACTGTGGTCGAAACCCCAACTGACAGTCAGTATGGACAAACTGACAGTCAGTTTAGTACAAAAATTTTGAGCATAAAAATACACCCTCTCTGGACAATTGTTAGTTTAAACAAACTGACATTCAAACTGACAGTCAGTTCAGCAAACTGACAGTCAGCCTGAACAAAAACAAAGATAACTTTAAATCCAGAAATCCAAAAGAGGTGTTTAATAGCTCGTTTGAAAGATAATTTCAAGGGCTACATTTTTGTCAACAAAAGCAAAAACCAGATATTCCTAGATCTTTCTAGAAAATTGAAAATCTCTTCTGCTGTCTAAAACTGAACTAAAAAACCAGAATTTTCAAATTAAGTTCAAACCAAATCCAACCAAAAATATGCAATGCAATGACCTAAGATTCTCGGTTTATGTTGGAGATAAAGAGAGGACTTTCGCCACTCCTCTTTATAGTACGGTTAAAAGCTAAAGAACAAAGTCCTTAACCGATCTGTCTCCTGACTCCGAGATCGGAAAAATAAAAACGGATTACCTTAGGTCCTTTGCTTTTTCGGCTTGCGTCTTGTCTTTATTTTTGCGACTTGTGCTTTTACTCCTTTTGCGTTGGGTTCGTTTGTTCATCTCGACAATCTTCCCAATGGAGCCCTGTATTAATCAATCTCAAAAAGCACAGTTAGTCCTAAACACTCTGTTTTCATTAATCATCAAAATTAGGGTTAGGCATGAAGGCCTAGATGCAACAATCTCCCCCTTTTTGATGATTGATGACAACAAGTGTTCAACAATAAAATAAAAAAAATAACTCCCCCTGAGTATATGCATCTCATCATATCAGAGCATAAACCATCGCATATACAGCATAAACCATCGCATATACATCAGAGCATCTCATACATACAGGCACTCACAGATATGCATATATCATATAAATGTGTATCAGAGCATACAAATCTCAAAATCAAGATATCATATATAACAGAGCATTCAACATCACAAAGTCAGATCATCATATCCAAAGATACACAGATCTATCATAAACCAAATAAACCCATATCCAATCATCCATGACATAACTGCAAAAGACATCTATAATATAAAAACTAAAGACATATGAAACCAATATCTCCAAAAATACTATGAAATCCAAAAAACTTCTCCCCCTTTGGCGTCAAGCACAAAAAGGGAGGCAATACAAAAGATGGAGCCTAATGCTCATCACCAGAAGAAACTCCTAAGACATCTGTATCTCCGGAGCCTGCTGGAGATCCAGACGCGCCGATGACTGGGGATGCCGGAGGAGTAGCTGCTGAAGCAGGAGCAGCTGAAGCCGGAGCAGGTACCGCAGGAGCTGGATCAGCAAGTCCTGAAGGTGTGCTCGGAGAAGATGAAGCCTGGCGGGCCCTCTTGCGAGGGATAGGAGAAGATGGAGAAGGTAGACGCCACAGAATCTCCTCCTACTGAGCAAGCAAACGGAGCAACATCTGATGATGCTCCGCTTGGATGCTGAGGATTTGTTGCTGCACCTGGATCACCTGATCAAGCCGAGAGGAAGATGCCGATCCGGTGCCTGTCCCCGCAGCTGGAGCTGGAGCTGGAGCAGACTCCTGAGCAGGAGCCTCGTCCTCTGACTCCCCCGCAGCATCCTCATCTGATGCGGGAGAACCAGGGTCCACAGCAGCCGCAGGCCGGGCACCAAGACGGCGATCAGCCTGGCCCGGAGGATAGAAGAGTAAAGGATGATGCGGCCGTGGAAGCTCAGAATCCACAGCCCGGATATGAAGAAGCACCGCCATGATATACGGAGCGTATATCAACTGATGGCGTGGAGAGAGAAGGACGTGCTGAATCTCGCTAATGATGAGATCAGCAACGTCGAAGGGCTCCTCCTGGAAGATAGAAATCAGGACGTAGAGCCCTAGATTGGTGACTCTGGCCCTATCTCCGGTCATAGGGACTAAAGTGAGCCGGAGGATCCGTAGGGCCAGATCAACATCGCGGCGCAAGCCAGCGATGTGATGGAGCTGGAAGGGGCCGGAATAAAGCATGGCCACCTCCCGACGCTCAAGGTCCGGAAGGGTATGGAACTGGCGGCCAGAAGGAGGGTGCACCAGTCCAAGCGCGGACTCCAACTGATCCTTCGTGACGGTGTAGACCTAGAGGCCCATCATGAAGGTCATGAAGTCGCGCTGAGGGGAGATGAAGACGGTGGAATAGAACTGGCGAATGGGCCCCTCAGCCCAGTGCAAAAAGCAATCAGCGACTAGATCGCGGATCCCTACAGAGCCGAAAAGGTCTGCGAGGGTGGCGATGCCTGTGCGAGAGGCGATCATTCCCCACGACAGAGAGCGGTGTGCGAAGATGGGTGTGCAGCTATAGACGCTGGTGAACAGGTCTAGGTGGAGGTTTGTGAAATAGGTGAGGACGTCACACGCGTCGCGACCAGTGGGACGCGGCGAGAGGTAGGGGTTTGTGGAGCGGAGCGTGCGAAGACGGCTCGCGTGCCACCGGGAATAATCCACGGGCACGAGCTCAGGCGGAGGCGAAGGCCGGTTCTCGGACGTCTGACCCGATGAACGCTGGCTGTTTGCCGCGTTCTTTCGTCAGGCCACACGTCGAGAAGGACCGGGCTGATCAGACATGGCGAAGAAATGAAACAGAGAAGGAAGAAAAGCAAGGACCTGAACAGAGGAGGTGCCGGAGAATCGTCGGATCACAGTGGTGGTGCCTAGGAGGAGCAACTCTGGTGAGAGAAAACGGCAAACGGAGGCTCGGCGAGAAGCACAGCGGCTCGGTGAAGCGCAAAAATGGCGAAGAAAAAGGGAGATGCGGCGGCTCTTGGTGGTGGCAGAACTGCGGCGAAGGATCACCGGCGGCGAGCACGAAGGCAAGAAATGGCGAGGGGGTGCACCGGTGATGAGCTAAACGACGGCGGTGAGAGGAGAAGGCGAGGAGACAAAGAAACATAACGGGGGTTTTAGGATTCTGGATCCCGCAACTGACAGTCAGTTTGATCAGACAGTCAGTTTGATAAACTGACAGTCAGTTCCAAACTCAGAAACATGGAACTGACAATCAGTGTACCACACTGACAGTCAGTTCTCAGAACTGATTTTTGAAACTGACAGTCAGTGTATGAGACTGACAATCAGTTTGAGACACGAACTCGACCAGGAGCTACGACCAAAATCAATTGCACGTAACTGACTGTCAGTTTGTGAAACTGACTGTCAGTTAGGACAATGACTTCGACCAGAGACTAAGACCAGGCTCCTAAGCACTAAACTGACTGTCAGTTATAGGAACTGACTGTCAGTTTGGTCAATTTGGACCAGAAGCAGTCTAAGGCCAGAGAGGGAATAAAATAATATTATTTTTATACAAACAACACTTTTAGCACATCAACTACCATTTGATCTATCAATAATGTTCAGTTCACCCCTTAAAAGGCAAAATCTTGATTCATCTAAGGGTTTGGTGAAGATATCAGCTAGTTGTATATCAGTTCTAACATAGTTCACATCAATATCTCCTTTTGCCACATGATCTCTAATAAAATGGTGCCGTATTTCAATATGCTTAGTTCTAGAATGTTGAACAGGATTATTAGCAATTTTAATGGCACTTTCATTATCACACAAGAGTGGCACTTTATCAAATAGAATCCCATAATCCAAAAATATCTGCTTCATCCATAGTAATTGAGCACAGCAACTTCCTGCAGACACATATTCAGCTTCAGCTGTGGAGAGGGCTACAGAATTTTGTTTTCTAGATGACCATGATACTAATGATCTCCCCAACAGCTGACAGCTACCAGATGTGCTTTTACGATCAATTTTGCACCCAGCATAATCAGAATCCGAATATCCAATTAATTCAAAATTTGCATCTTTTGGATACCAAAGTCCTAAACTGGGATAACATTTTAAATACCTAAGGATTCTTTTAAGAGTAGTTAAATGACATTCCTTAGGATCTGACTGAAATCTAGCACATAAGCACACACTGAACATGATATCAGGCCTAGATGCAGTAAGATATAAAAGACTACCAATCATAGATCTATAAAGTTTAGAGTTGACCGATTTGCCACTTTTGTCCATGTCCAGATGTCCATTTGTCGCCATGGGAGTTTTGATAGCCTTAGCGTCTTCCATCCCAAAGCGTTTGAGCAGGTCCTTCACGTACTTTGTTTGACTCATGAACGTACCGTTCTTGAGTTGCTTGATTTGAAGTCCGAGGAAGAAGCTCAGCTCACCAATCATGGACATCTCGAACTCCCTAGACATCATATCTCCAAACTCATGACAGAAATGTTCATTAGTAGATCCAAAGATAATATCATCAACATAAATCTGACAAATGAACAAATCCTTTTCAATTTTCTTTGTAAAGAGAGTTGTATCAACCTTCCCAATTTTAAAACCTTTTGATAAAAGAAAGTCTCTAAGTCGTTCATACCAAGCTCGAGGAGCTTGTTTGAGACCATAGAGAGCTTTTGACAATTTAAATACATGGTTTGGAAATTTAGAATCTTCAAAACCGGGAGGTTGTTCAACAAACACAAGTTCAGAAATTTCACCATTTAAGAACGCACTTTTTACATCCATTTGAAAAAGTTTGATATTAAAGCATGAGGCATAAGCAAGAAGAATACGAATAGCTTCAAGTCTTGCTACAGGTGCAAAAGTTTCACCAAAGTCTAAGCCTTCGACTTGAGTGAAGCCTTGAGCAACAAGACGAGCTTTGTTTCTAATTATAACTCTATTTTCATCTTGCTTATTTCTGAAAACCCATTTTGTTCCAATAACATTATGATCCTTGGGTCTTTCTACTAAAGTCCAAACTTCATTTCTAGCAAAGTTATTAAGTTCCTCATGCATGGCATTTACCCAATCAGGATCATTTAAAGCTTCATTAACATGTTTGGGTTCTAAAGAAGATACAAATGAATGATGTTCACAAAATGCAGCAATACGAGATCGAGTTTGAACACCCTTACTGACGTCACCCAATATTTGATCTAGAGGGTGATCCTTGGTGATTGTTTGATGTTGCCTTGGTGCTTCATCTTGACCTTGTTCTGGAGGATCAACATGAGATGATGATACATCTTGATCAACATTCTCAATGTTGACATCGTCTTCTTGATCTTCTTCTCTTGGCTTGATGTCTCCAACGGTTATGTTCTTCATTGCTTCTTGAAGATCTTCACCTGAAACTTCATGAGAGACTTGCTCCTTTTGCGAGCCGTTAGTTTCATCAAATTTGACATCACCAGATTCTTCAATGCAACTTGTATTTTTATTGAAAACACGATAAGCTTTGCTAGTGGTGGAGTATCCGACTAGAAAGCCTTCATCTACTCTTCTTTGAAATTTACCACCAAAATTTCTTTTCTTAAGAATATAACATTTGCATCCAAACACTCGAAAATAAGAAATATTTGGCTTACGCCCAATAAGAAGTTCGTAAGGAGTCAAATTAAGAAAAGGATGCAAATAAAGTCGATTTATAGAATAACAAGCGGTATGCACGGCTTCAGCCCAGAAGCGAGTAGGAGTATCGTACTCACTTAGCATAGTCCTTGCCATTTCTATAAGTGTTCGATTTTTCCTTTCAACAACTCCATTTTGCTGTCGAGTGTAGGATGTGGAAAATTCGTGTTTGATTCCAAGAGAGTCACAAAAATCAAATAGAGTTGAATTTAAGAACTCTCCACCATGATCACTACGGATTTTCTTGATGGATAATTCGAATTCAGTAGAAACACGTTTTGCAAAACTTTTGAAAACATCGGGGGTTTCAGATTTTTGAGAAATAAAGAAAACCCAAGTATAGTGAGTAAAATCGTCAACAATCACAAAACCATAGTTGCTACCCCCGATACTTTGGAACTCAGAAGGTCCAAATAAATCCATATGGAGAAGTTCCAAAGGTTTGCAAGTAGAAAGAATGCGGTTAGTTGGATGTGAAGTAGCTATTTGCTTGCCAGCTTGACAGGTGCTACAAGGTTTGTCCTTTTCAAAATTCACATCCTTTAATCCAACAACTAAATCACGTTTTAAAAGTTTTCTCAATTGATGCATTCCAACATGTGCAAGTCGTCTATGCCGTAGCCAACCTTTTGAGGTTTGAGGGACAAGACATGTTGAAAGAGTGCATCTTTTGAGTGAAAATCAACCAAATAAAGATTTCCAAAGCGAAAGCCTTTAAAGATCAAGGTTTTATCTTTTAAACTTTCAACCAAAACTTCTTTTGGGAAAAATGTGCAATTAAAACCAAAATCGCAAATTTGAGCAACGGAAAGCAAATTGAAATTCAGAGATTCGACCAACAAAACATTCGAAATAGAAAGATCATTTGAGATAGCGATTTTACCCAAACCTACCACATTTCCTTGACGATTGTCGCCAAAGGTAATCTTTTGGTTCTCGCTTGAGTTGTCTTTAAGTGAGGTGAACAACTTCTTGTTGCCGGTCATGTGTTCGGAGCATCCGCTATCTAGCACCCAATGCCTCCCACCGGTCTTGTAGTTCACCTGCATAAAAAGAATTAAGTCCTTTTAGGTACCCAAACCTTTTTGGGTCCTTCAATGTTAGCAATCAAAGCTTTGGGCACCCAAATAGATTTCTTCCTATTATTTAACATGGGTGCGCCAATATACTTTGCGATAGCATAACCTTTCCTCGACTTTTGAAGCATATAGCAAGTATCAAAATAATTTGGAGTCATTAAGGGACATGCTTCATGCGAATGACCAGTTTCATGGCATTTATGATAAAATGTGTTGCATGCTTTAACAAATATAGTTTTAGAATTTTGTTTCTTCCCTTTCTTTTGAAAATATCCTAATCCTTCTTTTCTAAAAGAGCATTTTTGTTTACTAAGGATTAGATCAAGAGATATTTTGCCTTTGTAGCAGTTTTCTAAGCCTTTTCCAAGTCTTTCGACTTGTGCCTTAAGTTCATTATTTTCATTCAAGATGTTATCATTAGAAACACATGGAGTATGATGACTACTAGAGGGAGAATCATCCAAATTACATGAAGTTGAAGCATCTACCTTAGATGAGATATTTGTAACATCTTTTATGAGCAAGCTTTCATAAGAATCTTTTAGCTCAGAGTATTGAGCGCGTAGGGAAGAATGTTCTTCCTTAAGTGCCTTATACTTCCTTTTAGTTTTTCCAAAAACTTTATTTAATTCGGTTATCATTTCAACTAAATTATCATATGAAGGATCATTGATGTGTACCTTTTCATCGCCTTTGGCCATAAGGCAAATGAATGAGCTAGTTGAAGTGTTGATGTTGCCGAGAGCTAATCCGGCCATCTTCTTGGTGCAACTTCTTTCATTGTCGGAGTCGGAGTCGAAGCTCTCGCCTCCGGACATCCATTCTCCAAAGCATGTTTTTTTGGTTTCTTCATTCTTCTTCTTGAAGAATTTCTTCTTTTTGTTCCATCCCTTGTTCTTGTTTGGACATCTTGAAGCTATGTGTCCCTTCTCATGACATCCATAGCAAATGATGTCCTTGAAGTTTTTTTGCTTTTGTCCCTTTGGTCATGTGTCAATGTTGACACCCTTCTTATGCAACCTGCGAAGGAGTTTTTGAGTATTTTTTACCATGAGTGCGAGGTCTTCATCGGAGGAGCCATCGCTTGAATCGTTCCTTGCGTTGGCTTTGAAAGCCAAAGCTTTCTTCTTCGTCTCCGAGGGTTCGGCCTCTTCCTTCTTCTCCTTCTTGTGCATCTCATGGGTGATGAGGTTCCCATAGAGATCGGTTGGAGTTGTGGTTGACAAGTCGGAGTTTGTGAGAACGGTCACAAAAGTGTCGAAGCTTTCTGGTAAAGCCCTAAGCATCTTTCTCACAATTTCAAGGTCAGTAAAAACGATGCCAAGCCCCTTGAGTTCATTCACAATGTTATTCAACCGAGTGAACATGGAGTCCACGGATTCAGTTGATGACATGGTGAATGTCTCATATTTTTGCCTCACCATTAGCAACTTTGCCTCTTTAACCTTTGTTGTGCCCTCATAAATTTCTTCGAGGGTGGTCCAAACCTTATGAGCAGTCGTGAGATTGCTCACACGGTTGAACTCATTCAAGGATAAACCGGCAAAGAGTGCATTTTTCGCACGGGCGTTTAAATGCAATTTTCTCCTGTCGTCCTCAGACTGACTTGTCGGATCATCCGGAGGAGTAAAACCGAGTTTAACAATATCCCATACATCAAGCCCCATAGCTTCTAGGAATACCGATATGCGCACTTTCCAATAAGGATAGTTTGTCCCATCAAAGATAGGCGCACGACCGGTATGACCAAGAACGAAATCTCCACTTGACGACATCCTCTCTCTAGGCGGTAAAGCCTAATGATTCGAGAGACCAAGCTCTGATACCACGTGTTGGGTCAAGGATGCCGACTAGAGGGGGGTGAATAGGAGGCTTTTAAAAACTTAAAACTTAAAGCAAATAATCGCAAATCAAGAATAAATAATATAAGCAAGAGAGGAAGAGAACGAACACAGCAGTTTTTACTGAGGTATCAGAGACTCGCCCAGTCTCCACTAGTCCTCTTGAAGCACTCAAGTCACTTGAGTTTTGCCTCAATACTCACGAAGAGTATTATCAACTATTGGTTGCTTCTTGTCCACTCCGGAAAGGCGAGCACCGATGCCTTGTACAAGCTTGCCGAGCCTCTCCAACAATCTCCGAACTGGGGAGGTCAACGGCCACACCTCCGAACCGTCTAGGTGAGGGCGCTCACCAAGAGGAACAGGCAACGAGGTCTTCTCTTGACCTCCGAACACGCACCGAGAAACTAGGAGTATGCAAATGCAAATGAACTGAAACTCTCGGTGGATCGAAAACACTCAACTTGATCAAAAGATCAAGATTTTAAGTAGAAAACTAAAGCTCAAGAGTGTATAAAAGAATGCTACTGCTTATTGTATCAAACTCATGCCCAAAGCCCCTATTTATAGCCTCAAGAATCAAATGAACCGTTGGAGCTAGGGCTGAAAATCAGCAACTCAAACTGACAGTCAGTTTGCCTAACTGATTGTTAGTTTAGTGCACAACGGCCGACAAAATTTACGGATGAAAATTTGCTAGCCGTTCGTGGTCGTTTATGGAAAGCTAAAACCCACAACTGACAGTCCGTTATGCAAACTGACAGTCAGTTCGACCACAGACTCGACCAAAAACAAATAAAAACTCAGTTAAAAGCACTGTGGTCGAAACCCCAACTAACAGTCAGTATGGACAAACTGACAGTCAGTTTAGTACAAAAATTTTGAGCACAAAAATACACCCTCTCTGGACAATTGTCAGTTTAAACAAACTGACATTCAAACTGACAGTCAGTTCAGCAAACTGACAGTCTGTCCGAATAAAAATAGAGATAACTTTAAATCCAGAAATCCAAAAGAGGTCTTTAATAGCTCGTTTGAAAGATAATTTCAAGGGCTACATTTTTGTCGATAGAAGCAAAAACCAGATCTGCCTAGATATTTCTAGAAAATTGAAAAACTCTTCTGTTGTCTAAAACTGAACTGAAAAACCAGATTTTTCAAATTAAGTTCAAACCAAATCCAACCAAAAATATGCAATACAATGACCTGAGATTCTCGGTTTATGTTGGAGATAAAGAGAGGACTTTCGCCACCCCTCTTTATAGTATGGTTAAAAGCTAAAGAACAAAGTCCTTAACCGATCTGTCTCCTGACTCCGAGATCGAAAAAATAAAAACGGATTACCTTAGGTCCTTTGCTTTTTCAGCTTGCATCTTGTCTTTATTTTTGCGACTTGTGCTTTTACTCCTTTTGCGTTGGGTTCGTTTTGTTCATCTCGACAATCTTCCCAACGGAGCCCTGTATTAATCAATCTCAAAAAGCACAGTTAGTCCTAAACACTCTGTTTTCATTTATCATCAAAATTAGGGTTAGGCATGAGGCCTAGATGCAACATGATCAACTTGATACCTACTTTGACCTGAAAGGGTTCAGTAACGCTCAAAAGGTGAAGTTCGCACCTTTGAAGATGAAGGACCATGGCAAGACTTGGTGGAAGACCCTTGTCACCAGTGGTGAAGCTGACGACCTTGCGTGGGGTCAATTCAAACGACTTCTGCGACAAGAATTCTATCCGATGGGTTACCACGAGGAAAGATGGGAGCGTTGGGACAGATTGTACCAACGACGCAACCAGACCGTCCAAGACTATACGACGGAGTTTCGGCGACAGGAAATGGTCATCGGCATCTCACTATTCAATCCTCAGGTATTTCAGAAATACACATCTGGACTTCAGAAATCGATTAGTACAGAGCTAAGTCTGTTCGGCATCCAAGACATCGCGACCGCAAGCACAACTGCTATGGCGATCGAGAAGAAGAACAAATCCCGCAGTGACAAAAGCACGAAGGAAAGTGTGACCTCGACAAAGAAAAAGCCGAGTCTGAAGAAGAACGCTTCAAAATCGGGCACGGGTGCCTTTTGTGAACATTGTCAAGTCACGGGACATACCAAGGACAAATGCTACAAGCTTCATCCTGATCTTCGACCGAAGAAAAATGGACCAGGGAAAAGAATAGCCACGGCTACTGCGACTTCACCAGACGAAGAAGTTGTCCGAGTGAATTCGGTTAATGAGGCGGATACGACCTTGTCTCTGATGGCAATGCCGAAGGGGAAGGGCTCGGATCCACCGAATGACCATCACCCAACGGAGGACTTGTTCACCATCAACATCCAGGTAAAGCACGAAGTAGTCACAGCAATATTCGATCCTGGAAGTCAGAAGAATCTAGTCTCCGCTGGACTGGTTTGGTGACTTGGTTTGAAGACAACCACATACCCGCGACCATATCTGCTGGGTTGGTTTACATCCGACGTGAACCAACAGATTACGATTCAGTGTGTGTTGAAGTTTGCAATCTCTGCATGGTATATCGATGAGGTGCAATGCGATGTTGTCCCTATCAATATCTGTCAGGTGATCTTTGGGAGTCCGTATCTGTATGATCGAGACGCTCACTTCCATCGGTGAGCGCAAGAGTATGACCTCACCAAAGACGGAGTTAAGTTCGTGATCAGTGGAGACATCCACATCAACACTTCGAACTTGATTAACGTAAATCAAGCCAAACGAATTGTTAATGCATGTCACAAGTATGTGCTTGTCATGATTCGACCCATTGGTCAAGGTGAGGGTACTCGGCCAGCATTGACGTTGACGTGCCGAGAGGATTTTGGTCGTTTGTCGGGACTACTGGAGGAATACAGTGATCTATTCGAGACTACTCAGGGTCGTCTGCTGAAACGTCTAGTCGAGCACGAAATTCAGCTTGTGTCTGATGCGACACTGCCCAATATGAGTATGTATCGCAACTCAATATTGGAGAATGAAGAGATCAAGAGACAACTTGGTGAGTTGCTGAACGATGGTGTCATTCAACCGAGTAGTTCACCTTGTGGATCTCCTGTGGTGTTAGTGCCAAAGAAAGATGGGACTTGGCGTATGTGCATCGACTACCGAGCACTGAACAAGATCACCATCAAGAACCGGTACCCCCTTCCCCGTATTGACGACCTGTTGGACCAATTGAAGCATGCCGTTGTCTTCTCCAAGTTGGATCTTAAGTCAGGATATCATCATGTTAGCATTCGAGATGATACGTGGAAAACTGCGTTCAAAACACGACAAGGTCTGTTCGAATGGTTGGTCTTGCCGTTTGGTCTCTGCAACGCCCCGGCAACTTTCATGCGTCTTATGAATGACGTATTGAGACAGTTCATCGACGACTTTGTGATCGTTTACCTTGATGACATACTAGTTATAGTCATTCGTGGGATGAGCACCTCATTCATGTCGAAAAGGTGTTAGAATAGCTTCGGCAACATCGACTTCGCCTCAACAATAAGAAGTGCGAGTTCAGCCAGCAAATTCTACTTTACCTAGGATTCATGGTCGGCAACAGTACGTTGCAAATCGACCCGAACAAGGTAAAAGTGATTCGTGAGTGGCCACGACCGTGAACAATTATGGATGTGCGTAGTTTTTGGGGAGCATGCCAATATCTTCGGAAGTTTGTCCGACACTTCTCAATTGTGGCTTCTCCATTGCATGCATTAACTCGGATCGATCAGCAGTTCGAGTGGACAGGGAAACATGAGGACACGTTTCTCTTGCTGAAGAGGAAGATCAGTGAGGCGCCTGTGTTAGCTTTGCCGAATCTACAGAAACCATTCGAGCTAGAAACCGATGCCTCAGGTTATGCGATGGGCACAGTGCTCATGCAACAAGGTCGACCAATGGCATATCACTCCGAGTTATTCTAGGGAGCTCAAAAGAACTACCCGATTTATGATAAGGAGTTGTGCGCACTGCATCATGCCGTGAAACATTGGCGGTGTTATCTCTTGGGTAAAGAGACTGTTGTCCACACCGACCATCAACCGCTGAAATATTTGCAAACACAGTCCAAGCTACAGCAAGCTCGGCAGATGAAGTGGATGTCGTATCTGCAGCAGTTTAATCTGGTGATTAAGTACAAGAAAGGCGTACACAACAAATTGGCGGACATGTTGTCGCGACCACCAATTACGACCCTCTGTTTATCAGTGTTCATGCAGATCGAGCCCTCATGTCATGATGACTATGCCAGTATGTACAGTGAAGATCCTGATTTCCGAACAGCACTGACTGTGCTCGAAACAGGGAAACCTACGGAGTTCACTCATCGAGAAGGACTCTTGTATAAAGGCAATTTACTTTGCATACCTCGTGGAGCACCTCGAATTCAATGGTTGCGAGAAGCGCACACATCGAAGGTAGCTGGTCACTATGGGGTTACAAAGACATTGCAAAATCTTCACCGACATGTGTTCTGGCCGTGTATGCAGTAAGATGTGGCTAGTTTTGTTTGAGGCTGTGGTCTTTGCAGCATCTTAAAACCGCCAAACCGAAAATTAGGTTTGTACACTCCTTTGCCAGTTCTATCACGACCACGGGGGAGCATATCCATGGATTTCTTGGGAGGCTTGCCTAAGGCTCGACGTGGCAACGACTATCTATTCGTGGTCATTGATCGGTTCTCCAAAATGATTATTCTTATACCTTGTCGATAGACTATCACGGGAGAAGAAGCAGCTTGGGTATTCTTTCAACACGTTTGGAGACACTTCGGACTGCCGACTTCTATTGTGTCTGATCGCGATTCCCGGTTCCTTAGTCACTTTTGGCGATCGCTCTGGACGATAATGGACACCAAGCTAAAGAGGAGTACTGCTTTTCATCCACAAACTGATGGTCAAACCGAGGTGGTAAATCGCACAGTCGTTCATCTCTTAAGAGGATATAACTCGAAGCACCCGAAGACCTGGGATGAAAGCATACCGTACCTGCAGTTTGCTTTTAATCGAACAGTGCATGGTTCAACTGGAAAGTTGCCATTTGAGGTCTGTTTAGGATTTCTACCACAGAGTCCTTTCGACATGGAGTTTGTGATTCCTACCTCAGTACAGAACAGCAAGGAAGCATCTGATCAGGATAGAGCACAAAAGTTCCTGGAGGGTATTCAATGACTCCATCGTGAGCTTGAATAGAGCTTGCTGAAAGCTCAACTCAAGTATAAGGCGTGACATGATCGGCACTGAGTTAATGCGCAATTTGAAGAAGGTGATATGGTATGGTTACATCTGAGTAAGGAGAGACTTAAAGGTGAAAGTAAGAAACTCAAACCCATTCGTTATGGTCCTTTTCGGATTTTGCGGAAAGTGGGTAATAATGCTTGTCAGCTCGAGTTGCCTCAATATATGGATATTTACTGTAACACCTTGGGTTAGGGGTGAAAATTTCCTTTTCATGAAAGTCATGCATGCATGTATCTCTGTAGTAATAGCAAGATCAGTTCAACCCTAATCTATCCTAAGCCCCAAATATCCCAAAATCTTTCCTGTGAACCCAAATCAAGATCAGATTGCTCAGATGAGATCAATCAGTTACTCTGAGTATAAAAGCCTTCAGAACCCAGATTCAATTCCATCTCTAACTCTCAGATCTTGAGATCCTTTTCTGTTTTCAAAAACAGGAATTTAATTAATATCCTAATTACTCTAAATACTCTGTACTCAGATTTAGCCAAATCTTGACCTAATCCAGACCATATTATTCTTGGATTATGATCATGGGTATGCCAGTACCCTAATCCAGAAAGTTGGCAGCCAGATTTCTTCATTTAAACCCTTTTCACAAATCAGTCCAAATTGTATTGCGAATCAGTCCTTTTCTGATATCTGGAAACCCAAAAAGTCTAAAAAAAATGCAAATCAACTCCAAATTCAAATCTATTTTAGGGAACACCTCCCAAATGCTATTCAATACAAAATCTCCTTTTGTCGGAACATTAAAATCTCACCCTAAGTCTCAGAATTCCACTTTCGACAAAATCCAGATTATGAGTACCCTAATTACCATGTTTTCGTTTTATCCAAAAACTATTCAAATGATCTGAATTTCATCAAGTACCCTTGCCAAAATATTTGTTGGATAAAGTTTGCCAGAATTATGAAGTTCAAATCAGCCCTAGTCCTCCAAATCCCAGATTTTACAGTTTAGTCCAAAAGCCAAAAATCGGAATTACAAATTAGCCCAGCCTGCTGTTTTGACCAGGGCTCAGCCTTTTCGACCAGCAGCCGCCAGCACAGTGCTTCGACCACAGTTGTGCCGCACTTCTTCGCCGTGCTCCTCGCCGCCGGTCATCACCGCCCTCGCCTGTGCTCGTACACGGTTGTGCTTGCATGTGCACACATGTCCGCATCTAAGTCATCGCCGTGCCAGCATCGGCGACCAGCTCAACAGCGGTGCGCGCCAGCAGGAGAGTTTGAAATCCACTCACGTGCACATGTCGTTGCCGGCCAGCTACGTCACCTTGCTTCTGCACCGTCTAGCACCAAGTTCCAACGCTACTGCCATCGACCGTCTGACGCAGCTACAGAGCCGCTTTTGCCATCTCGTCGTCGCCGCCGTTGCTTCAACCCGAAGCTTCACCAGCACAAGTTCCACGGCCTCCAGCGTTGCAAGCTTCATCCCGCACCTATAAATACCCGCCCAAATCGACTTCGTCTTCACCATTGCACTTCAGAGCTATTTTAGCCGTTAAATCCACCTTTTCTTCGTCTTCTTCTTCTCCGGCGAATCGCCGAGGAGGAGCAAGCTGCCAAGCCATTTCACTGTATCAACCTCTAAATTGAAGTGACCAGTACGTGTCTCCTGTTTACCTTATCATATTATAGCATTTAATCGAGCCCCAGTGAATTCTATCGCCGGCAATCGCCATAATTAGCAAACGCCTTGTTCCAGCAATTGCATCTTCTCCAATTCAAATTAGCTTTCGCTGTAGTGGAAGGAATTGATCAGTGAAGTATTCCCAACAAGTTTGTGCATCAAGATTTTGAAATTAAGCTCGAATTGGAGTTTCTCCCTTTCTCGCACGCCAGCGGCGACTGGCTCACGTCGCCAGGCCACACCACCATTCCTCCGGCCGAATTGACGTTACCAGAAGCTTCACCTCACCTCCCTACTGCTCTCACAGTGAGCAATTGAGCTTTAAGGTTGTGTATCAATTTCGCCCAATTTAGCCCTTCTTCTCCGGCCGCAGCGTTGAAATTCTCGCCGGCGTCACCTCAGGCCGATTCCCCTCAGTTCCACCATCTACAGCAACTTAGAAACTCACCCATGCCATCAATTTTGAGTTTAAATCACCCCAGTGCCTTGTCATTGTTGAAGCCGTCTCCTTCTCCAGCGCAGTTCATCGCCGTTCGCTGTTGTGCAATCTCCAGCCAATTCCAGTGCATCAAATAGTGTCTTTTGGCCCTAGCTAGCTCTAGCAACGCCAGGTTTCAGCAGCGTAGCACCAGATTGTAACTTAGGTGTTTTACCCTTCACTATTGTGCTGCCATCGTGTCGCCCGGTTGCCGCCGGCCACCACCGTCGATGCCACCTTGTCTAGCATCTTCGCCTTGATCTCCTAAACACTTTCCTCTACTAGCTCAATCCCTGAATCTGCACAGAATTGCCAGTTATTGCTATGCCAAGATCTTGTCCAATGGCTTCACTGTGCCGTGTCGCCACCGTAGTTCATCATCGTCGTTCATCGCCGTCCGGCCATCTTAGTTCCTAAGACCACCACCAACAAGTTCCTGTTATCTTCGCCTACCTCCCAGACATAATTGGCGAAGCAATCAAACCCTGAATCAGACAAAACATCAAAGCCCTAATTTTGACAATGCACTGACATCCAGTTCACTGTGTCCAGGGGTGTCTTTGCAAAATCCTTGACCTCTAGACCTTTTCTGTGAAAACCACCTTGTCAAATAGCTACCTCATAGCATTATGCACCCAATGCTTGAAACAGAACATATTTTGCCTACTGAGAATCTCCAGAATCATGCCAATGCCAATCCTTGACAATGTCAGCTTGTGTCATCTCAATGTCAGCCAGTGGCATTAGCCCAATTTGACTACTTCTGGTTATGAAAACTGAAAACAACTTTGTCTACCAAGTTTATAGGACCATGCTCCACATTTCCTTCAACTATCACATATTGAGATAAGTCCTTTAGCTTTCTCTGAAGATATGTCAGGCCGTGAACCGAAAGTCGATCCGTTGACATTCGCTGTTTTTGAGTAAACCAGCCGCGAACTTGATGTCCATATTGTAGCCTTGAAGCCCTAAGAATTTCTAAAACCATCCTTAGCTCAGATTCTATAAATTCCAGGGTTTTGACCCAGATCAGCTTGCAATCTCAGTCCGTTTCATCATCGCCAAGATCTTTTCTCTTAAAAGCATGTTGCATATAGATTTTAAAGTATTTAAAATAGTTTGTGATTTTTGTGTGCTTGTTTGATTGGAGAGTAGATCAAGAGCCCGAGTTTGAAGACTTCGTTGCAGACTCGACATCGACTGTTGTTTCTTACGACGCGGAAGGCAAGTCATAGTCTTGATCATCTTGAACCTATATTTTATGAATTGCTCTGATATGACCTTGAATATAAGTAATATTGCATGTGAAAGAATGGTTGAATTATGAATTGGCAGTACTAGGCTGGATGCCTGTGAAATGTGAAAAGATCAAATAGTGAGCCATGAACTATTATATATGTACTTATGTATATTCATGAAATAAAACCCCTAGCCGTGACCAGAATTTTGGTTTGGAATGGCGGTAACACTGGAGGTGCTTAACTGCAAAGGATAGCAGGCACTAAAGGTGCACGGTTTGTGGATGGTCTGGTCACTGGCATATAAGGACTAGAACCTTGTGTTGTGCGTCTAGTGGCATGAAACACGTGCTAACCGCAAGCCTGGTATGGGACAGGCCTGAACAAGTTCTTATGCGGATCGCACATGAAACCCCTGCATGAGATGGAAAACAATACACTAATTTCATGGAGTGCGGCTCCTCCACGTACGTTGTTGGGGGAAATCTCCGCGAGACTAAGTCCAGGTAAGTTGCGTCACGCTCGCTCGGGGACGTGGCCTCCGGGGCCGGTCCCGGGCGCCGCCATTGGGCTCCCGGGACGTGGCCTCCGGGGCCGGTCCCGGGCGCTGCCTTTTGGCTGCCGGGACCTGGCTTCCGGCGCCGGTCCCGGGCGCCGCCATTTGCCCGGGGACGTGGCCTCCGGTGCCTGCCCCGGGCGCCGCCTTTTGGCTTCCGGGACCTGGCCTCCGGCGCCGGTCCTGGGCGCCGCCATTTGCCCGGGGACATGGCCTCCTGTGCCTGCCCCGGGCGCCGCCTTTTGGTTCCCGGGACCTGGCCTCCGGGGCCGGTGCCGGGCGCCGCCTTTTGGCTGCCGGGACGTGGCCTCCGGTGCCAGTCCCGGGCGTCGCCATTTGCCCGGGGACGTGGCCTCCGGTGCCTGCCCCGGGGGCCGCCTTTTGGCTTCCGGGACGTGGCCTCCGGTGCCGGTCCCGGGCGCCGCCATTTGCCCGGGGACGTGGCCTCCGGTGCCTGCCCCGGGGGCCACCTTTTGGCTTCCGGGACCTGGCCTCCGGTGCCGGTCCCGGGCGCCGCCATTTGCCCGGGGACGTGGCCTCCGGGGCCGGTCCCGGGCGCCGCCTTTTGGCTTCCGGGACATGGCCTTTGGTGCCGGTCCCGGGCGCCGCCATTTGCCCGGGGACGTGGCCTCCGGTGCTTGCCCCGGGTGCTGCCTTTTGGCTCCGGGGACCTGGCTTCTGGGGCCAGTCCCGGGCGCCACCTTTTGGCTGCCGGGACCTCGCCTCCGGCGCCGGACCCGGGCGCTGCCATTTGCCCGGGGATGTGGCCTCCGGTGCCTGCCACGGGCGCCGCCTTTTGGCTCTCGGGACCTGACCTCCGGGGCCGGTCTCGGGCGCGCCTTTTGGCTTCCGGGACCTGGCCTCCGGCGCCGGTCCCGGGCGCCGCCATTTGCCCAGGGACGTGGCCTCTGGCGCTAGTCCAGGAAGCCGCCTTTGGCCCGGGGGCCTGGCCTCCGGTGCATGCCCCGGGCCTCATCGCCCTTCTAAAGGTAAAGTCTCTGGTTGTTGATCACGTGCTGGTCACGCGAGGAGCGCCTGGGAATTAGTGACCACTTGTCAAGCATCCAAGGAGCCTGACCGGTAGAAGGACATCGCTACCCCGCAATCCGACGGTAGCGTCCGGGGTAGTTTAGTCTTTTCGCTTCTTTTTGGGGCTATAAATAGCCCTTGTACCCCTCTGTTGTAAGACAAGTGATTCATTATCGGAATAGCCAAAACTTACAGGTGTGCTCCGGAATCCTCTCCCCCGAGGGAGCCTCCCCAACCGACTCTGGTCGGGAGCACACCGACAGGACTAGGGCCCCCACTAGGACCCGAACCTGTATAAATCCTCGTGTCAATTCTTGTGTTTGTCCAGCGGGGGAGGACCGGTCACCCGGTCACCCCGCGCCGTGTTTTCTTTGCTAGTATCGTTCACAAAACCTGTCGGGGAATTCGCAATACCACGACAGTTGGTGCCGTCCGTGGGACTCGTGAGAAGACGCCATGGCTCCACCAAGAACAAGGGCTCGCACCCTTCCCGGTGACACCGGTTTCGGAGACTCGGCGCCGCCCGTCCGGGACACGGCTGTCCCGGCGCTTCCGCCCGGAGGCGGCCAGGCCCAGGTACCGCCTCCCGCCTTTCCTCTTAACTTAGGCGCTTGTACCTCGAGGTTGCTCCCGGTGACCGCGGGGACCTCGGCCGGGACCAGTCTCCCCCCGACGGCTCCCCGGGACGCCCTGCTTGAGGCTCTCGTGGAGGGCCAGCTCCGCGCCCAGCGCTCTATGGATGAGCTGCTCAGCGTGTTGGCACGGCCTCCGGCCCGCCCCCACATTTGCGCCGCACCCATATCCGGGGGCTATGCCCCCGTTTATGGGTCACCCGGCGGCCCCTCCGGTCTCCGGAGGTTTGGCCGCCCCGTATGACCCCGCCGAGGGGTTCCCTCCCCTTGCGGGCTACACGTCCGGACCCTTCCCAGCACCCGGGCCCGTCCTGGTGCCGGAGGGCTACTTCCTGCCAGGGCCCTTCGTGGCGCCTGGGGGATACCCCGTTCCGGGCCCATTCCCGGGGACAGCGGCCCATTACGTGCCGGGGGTTTTCCCTACGCCGGGAGCCAGTCCCCGCATCGCGTTTATCGCACCGGGGGCGGTCGACAGAGCAGCTCCCGTGCCTCAGCGGACTTCCCCCCGCATCGGCTCCCCGGCTCCGGATGCCGCCCCGGGGCCTCCCCCGACGCCGGTTTTGGATATTACAGGGGCTTCCCCCTTTCCGGTTCCTGTCGTTGCCACGGGGGCTCCCTCCACTTCGATTCCAAACGTCGCCGTGGGTGCCCCCTCCCCGGTTCCAGATAATACAGGGGCTTCCCCCTTTCCGGTCCCGGGGGTCTTCACAGGGGGCTCTCCCCCAGCCGACCCCGGAAGCCTCCGGGCCGGTAGCTACAGAGCATAAGCTCCCTTCCTCGGCGGAACAGGTCCGTTTCGCCCGGGGGGAGGTCGAGCGAATGCATTCACCTGAGCGCGGGGAAGAACTTCCCCCTGGCCGCGGGCGTGGCGAGCCTCGCTCTCACGCCGGTCGGGGGAAGAGACCAGCTGAAGAGCCAGCCTCTCCGGAGGAGAGCTCGGACGTCCGGGAACTCATCCCCGGTCCAGAAGAGAAGCGTCGCCACCGCCACTCCGGTGGACCCCTTGGACCGCTCCCAGACTCCGACGACGAGGGTGTGTCCCCCGTCAAAGAAGACAGCGACCGGGACTCTCCTTGGGAAGTGCAGGGAGCTAACCAGCCCCTATGCCGGAGACTTCGCAGCATCCGGTGGCCGCGGCCCTACCGCCCCCCGCACATCGAGCACTATAACGGTGAGGCCGATCCTTACGAATTTGTGCAGCTATACTCCACAGCCATCTCCGCGGCCGGGGGGGGGGACGAGACGGTACTATGCAACGTCTTCCCCCTCTACCTCACCGGCATTGCCCGCTCCTGGTTCTACAACCTGAAGGCCGGCTCCATCAAGTCTTTCTCGCAGCTCCAGCGGGAGTTCTGCACGAACTTCCAGGGGAACTACGTGTGTCCCCTGGACTCCTTGCAGCTGTACACCGTCCGACAGAGGACTGGGGAAACCATTAGAAGCTTCTTCAAGTGCTTTGCTCAAGTGAAGAGCAAAGTGGCCCACGTCCCCGACTCTACGGTCATCGAAGCATGCAAAAGCAGGATCCTCCCTGGGGAGCTCCACCGAAGGCTCCCCCGGAGCTGCCCCTCCTCCGCCGATGAGCTCTTCAACGTACTCGAAAAGTACGCTCGGGCGGAGGAAGACGACATCTGGAAGAAGACCCAGGGGGCTCCCGCCCCCCCCGACTGGGTGGCCAGGGATCCCCTCAAACGCCCCAGGTAGGGGGCGTAGCGAGCCACGACCTCGGGACACCTTTGTCCTCGAGGGCGGAGGCGGCTCGCGTGACCCCCCGAGGGGCAACTGCCCCTTCCCCAAGCCGAAAGGCCATGGGGGAGGACAGTCTTCCCGCGGCTGGGAAGCCCCCGCGGGGAGAAGTCGGGAAGGACCGTGGTGCAGCTTCCACGGGTCCAGTACCCACGCTACCAGAGACTGCCATCAACTGCTGTAACACTTCGCGGCGTTCCTCGACCAGCGCGGGCAGGGGGGGGACTCCGGCCTCCTTGCCCCCTCAGCTAGCTGTTCCAGCCCTTCCCGCTCCCGCGGGGGGTTCGCAGGGGCAGCCGCAGGAGGGGGAGCCTTCAGAAGCTCTCCCCTTCCAAACTTCTCATCGCCGCGTCAACGTCATCGTGGGAGGGTCCGCCTCCGGGTGGGACTCTAAGCGCCGGTGTAAGGAGTACGCGCGTGAAGCCAAGGTTGTGGGGGTGCTACACACGTCCCCGCCACCCAAGTGGTCGGACGTCCCCCTCACCTTCATGGCGGAAGACGCGCGAGGGGTTCGCTTCCCCCACGACGACGCGCTCATCGTCTCCGCGTCCATCTACAACTTCCACCTGGCCCGCATCCTCGTGGACGGCGGGAGCTACACCGACGTCCTATTCCTGAAGGCCTTCAAAGAAATGCAGGTGGATGAGAAGCTCTTGCAGCCCGCGGCAGGACCCCTGCAAGGGTTCGTCCCGGGGAAGGCGATCCACCCCGTGGGCAAGGTGGATCTCCCTATGACATTCGGCACCCCGGAGAACTACCGGACCGAGCTGGTCCGCTTCGACGTAGTGGACCTCCCCTCCTCCTACAACGCGATTATTGGGAGGACCAGAATCAACCGACTGGGGGCTGCCACCCATCAAAGCTACCTCTGCATGAAGATCCCCAGGCCGCACGGCGTGATCAGCGTCCGGGGAGACCAAGACATGGCCCGTGCTCTCTACGAGCGCACTGCCACCACAATTGGAAGCGTCATCCTCATAAAGGCGCCCGGGGGGGAGGCCTCTCCCCCGGACCCAGACGTCGCTGCTCCACCGCCCGGGAGGCCCCTCCTCAAGCCGCGTCCAGAAGGGGGCCTCCGGAAGGTTCCGCTGTCCCCGGGCGGCGGAGACAAAACCGTCCGGATCGGGGCGGAGCTCCCTGAGGAGCATGCAGCGCAGCTTTCAGCCTTCCTGCACGAAAACTCTGATGTTTTTGCGTGGAAGCCTTTGGACATGCGGGGCGTCGCCCGGGAGGTTATCGAGCACAAGCTCGCAGTGGCCCCCGGTCAGCCCCCAATCAAACAAAAGCTGAGGAAACTCTCCCTCGAGCTCCAAGAGGAAATCAAGGTGGAGATCACCCGGCTCCGTGAGGCGGAGATCACCCGCTCATTCGGAAGGTACTGCACCCCTAGTGGCTCGTGAACCCCGTCCTCGTGAAGAAGTCAACCGGCAAGTGGCGGATGTGCGTGGACTTTACCGACCTTGACCGCGCCTGCCCCAAAGACAACTTCCCGCTCCCGCGGATTGATCAGCTCGTCGACTCCACCGCGGGGTGCGAGCTGATGAGCTTCCTAGACGCCTACTCGGGCTACCATCAAGTCCGGATGGCGGAAGGGGACGAGGAAAAGACGAGTTTCACAACTCCCCTCGGAACCTTCTGCTACATCCATATGCCCTTCGGGCTCAAGAACGCGGGAGCGACCTTCCAGCGCCTCATGACGCTGGTCTTCGAAGATCAAGTCGGCTGCAACGTCGAAGTCCATGTAGACGACGCGGTCGTCAAAAGCCCCCGCGCAGCCAACTACATCGACGACCTGGCGGAGACCTTCCACAACCTCCGCGCGTTTGGGCTCAAGCTCAACCCGGAGAAGTGCGCCTTCGGGGTGCGCGGGGGCAAGCTCCTGGGTTTCCTCGTGTCCCAGCGGGGCATAGAGGCAAATCCCGAAAAGATCCGAGCATTCTTGGACATGCCCCCGCCGCGCTCCGACAAGGACGTCCAGTGTTGGGGGAAATCTCCGCGAGACTAAGTCCAGGTAAGTTGCGTCACATTTGCCCTGGGACGTGGCCTCCGGTGCTTGCCCTGGGCGCCGCCTTTTGGCTCCCGGGACCTGGCCTCCGGCGCCGGTCCCAGGCGCCGCCATTTGCCCAGGGACGTGGCCTCGGTGCCTGCCCCGGGCGCCGCCATTTGGCTCCGGGGACGTGGCCTCCAGTGCCTGCGCCGGGCGCAGCCTTTTGGCTCCCGGGACCGGCGCCGGAGGGAGCCAAAAGGCGGTGCCCGAGGCAGGCACCGAGGCCACGTCCCCGAGCAAATGGCGGCGCCTTTTGGCTCCCGGGACCCGGCCTCCGGCGCCGGTCCCAGGCGCCGCCATTTGCTCGGGGACCTGGCCTCCGGCGCCGGTCCTGGGCGCCGCCATTTGCCCGGGGACGTGGCCTCCGTGCCAGCCCTGGGCGCCGCCTTTTGGCTCCCGGGACTTGGCCTCCGGCGCTGGTCCCGAGTGCCGCCATTTGCCCGAGGACCTGGCCTCCGGTGCGTGTCCCGGGCCTCGTCGTCCTTCTAAAGGTAAAGTCTTTGGTGTTGATCACGTGCAGGTCACGTGAGGAGCGCCTCGGGAATCAGTGACTACCTGTCAAGCATCCAAGGCGTGTGACCGGGAGAAGGACGTTGCTACCCCTCAATCCGACGGTGGCTTCCGGGGTAGATAGGTCTTTTTGCTTTATTTTTGGGGCTATCAATAGCCCTTGTACCCCTCAGTTGTAACCAAGTGATTCATTTATTGGAATTGCCAAAACTCACAGGTGTGCTCCGGAAGCCTCTCCCCCGGAGAGAGCCTCCCCAGCCGACTCCGGCCGGGAGCACACCGACAGGACTAGGGCCCCCACCGGGACCCGAACCTGTATAAATCCTCGTGTCAATTCTTGTGTTTGTCTAGCGGGGGAGGACCGGTCACCCGGTCAGCCCGCGCCGTGTAATCTTCGCTAGGATCGTTCACAAAACCTGCCGGGGTATTCGCAATACCACGACAGTTGGCACCGTCCGTGGGGACGCGTGACAAGATGCCATGGCTCCCCCAAGAACAAGGGCTCGCACCCTTCCCGGTGACACCGGTCTCGGAGACCCGGCGCCGCCCGTCCGGGACACGGCTGTCCCGGCGCTTCCGCCCGAAGGCGGTCAGGCCTAGGTACCGCCTCCCGCCTTTCCTCTTAACTTAGGTGCTACTACCTCTAGGTCGCTCCCGGTGACCTCGGGGACCTCGGCCGGGACCAGTCAACCCCCGACGGCTCCCCCAGCTCCCCGGGACGCCCTGCTGGAAGCTCTCGTGGAGGGCCAGCTCTGCGCCCAGCGCTCTATGGATGAGCTGCTCAGCGTGTTGGCGCGGCCTCCGGCACCCACATTCGCGTCGCACCCATACCCGGGGGCTATGCCCCCATTTATGGGTTACCCGGCGGCCCCTTCGGCCTTCGGAGGTCTGGCCACCCCGTATGATCCCGCCGGGGGGTTCCCTCCCCCTGTGGGATATACGTCCGGGCCCTTCCCGGCACCCGGGCCCGTCTTGGTGCCGGGGGGCTACTTCATACCCGGGCCCTTCGTGGCACCAGGGGGTACCCCGTTCCCGGCCCATTCCCGGGGCCGGTGGCCCATTTCATGTCGGGGGTTTTCCCTATGCCGGGAGCCAGTCCCGCCCCTCGTGTCGCGTTTACCGCACTGGGGGCGGTCGACAGAGCAGCTCCCGTTCCTCAGCAGACTTCCCCCCGCATCGGCTCCCCGGTCCCGGATGTCGCCGCGGGGGCTCCCCCCTCGCCGGTCCCGGATGTTACAGGGGCTTCCCCCTTTCCGGTTCCGGTCGTTGCCACGGGGGCTCCCTCTACTTCGGTTCCAAACGTCGCCGTGGGCGCCCCCTCCCCGGTTCCGGATAATATAGGGGCTTCCCCCTTTCCGGTCCCGGGGGTCTTCGCAGGGGGCTCCTGTCGCGCCCCGAAACTAGGACCACGACTACTCCTGTAGAGACCTAGCTCACTGCAGCTAGTCCCATATATGCATAGCATACACATACCCTTGACTTCCCAGGATAAGTCAAGCACAGGAGTATATTCACATTGCAACAGAGTAACTTACAAAATAGTTAAGCAGTGTGGCCGGCTGGCCTTGATATTACATAAGAAAGATTACAATGCCTTCACGGCATTCATGGTTTAGCAAAATAACAACTACACAGCAGAAGATAGGTGACCCACCCACAATGAGAAGTGGACGGCAAAACAAC
Organism: Pharus latifolius; assembly: GCA_019359835.1. Taxonomy (NCBI): domain Eukaryota; kingdom Viridiplantae; phylum Streptophyta; class Magnoliopsida; order Poales; family Poaceae; genus Pharus; species Pharus latifolius. The sequence goes on from CM033322.1 coordinate 68,962,705, forward strand.
ACATCAGGGCAATGACGGGACTGACTCTTCTCCTTCTGGATCCAAGAAGTTCTCCACGCCTTCATCTTGATCATTGAACGCTCCATCTACTGATTTGTAGGTTGCAAGAGTGAGCACTTACGTACTCAGCAAGTCATAGGTAAGAGTAGATACATATAGTAGTGATGATATGAACCTAGACTAGTCAAGAATTATGGGTGTTTATAAAATAATCTTTTTCTTTCATACCTCATCTCATGGCAGCACTTTTCATAATATAACATCATCATTCATGTTCACTAGATTATAGCACTACCGCGACACGTCGACACACAACAGCCCACGGCAGCACTCCTTATCATGACAACACATGTCATTTGGGTAATCTTGATTTAACACATTTTATTTAGAAAATATACTTGTGTCACACCCCGTGGATTTAATCCACCGCAGCAGACTCCTATAAAACCTGGGAGCTCGGAGAATTCGAATACGTTTTTAACTCTGCAGAGAGGTACGAATTTACCCGCAAGATATTCCACTTTCAAGCCTTTCCTATCATAACATAATGATTGGACCCCTGACTCACTTCATACTGTGAGCGGCAAGGTGGAGATAACAAAAACTTTTGTTATGTATCACTCACAATTCACCCCTGACCCTGTGGATCTCTCGCGAAACACAGTTGTGACGGTACTCCCTCCACCCCTACTCATGTTCCCATTGCTGGGTCAAATATCAGATCACCTTCAGTGATAGTGGGAGTCATCCTCCATGTCAATCATCACAACACAACTCATGCAAGGGTTTCATGTGCGATCCACATAAGTACTTGTTCAGGCCTGTCCCATACCAGGCTTGCGGTTAGCACGTGTTTCATGCCACTAGACGCACAACACAAGGTTCTAGTCCTTATATGCTAGTGACCAGACCATCCACAACCCTGCACCTTCAGTGCCTGCATACCTTCGCAGTTTAGCACCTCCAGTGCTACAGTCTTCCATACCATTTTTTTGGTCATAGCTAGGGGTTTTATTTCATGAATATCAGTATATACATATATAATAGTTCATGGCTCAAAACTTGTTTATTTCACATTTCACAGATAACCAGTCAAGTACTGCCAATTCATAAATCAATCTTTCTCAATCTTTCACATGCAATATTTTCTATATTCAAGGTTATGTTTTAGCAACATTTAAAATATAGGTTCAAGATGACCAAGGATATGACTTGCCTTCCGCGTCGTAAGAAACAGCAGTTGATGACGGGTCAATAGCGAAGTCCTCGAACTTAGTTTCTGGTTCTGCTCGGTGACAAACAAACACACAATAATTACTTATATATTAAAATGATTTATGATCTATATGTAGATATGCTTTACAAGAATAACTGAACGATATTGGAGATAATTGGGATTGCAAGCTGAACTGAGTCAAGATTCTAGGGTTTTAAGGAATTGGCTAGGAATGGGTGTTAGATGCTCTTAAGATCTCAAGGTTGCAATAAGAACATCAGTTTTGTGGTTGGTTTGATCAAAAACAGCGAATGTCAGCAGATTGACATTCGGATCAAGACTCTGACATAACTTCAAGGAAAGTTAGAGAGCTTATCTCAAGTTGTGACAGTAGAAGAAAGTGTAGATCATAACTCTACAAATTCAGTGGACAAAGTGGCTTTCAAAATGCACAATCAGAAGTGGGTAAACAAGGCCAATGCCATTGGCTGGCATGCACTAGGACAGTGTCAAAAATTAGAGTTTAGCATAAAATGCATTTCAAGGGCTCAAATCAAGTTGTGATAGAAGAAGAAATTGTAGATCAAAACTTCAAGAATCTAAGGGACAAAGTTATTCTCAAAATGCACATCTGGAAGGAAGTGAAAAGGGCTAATGCCACTGATTGACATAGTCCGGCATTGAATCTGACATGGCCAGAAACTAGGGCTTGGCATAACTTTTTATCTAGGGCTCCAAATGATGCACCACTTTGTCTGGGAGGTAGGCAATGATAACAGGAACAAATCACTCAACAGGATCCAAAGCTGAAAATGGCTGGAAGATGATGAAAATCAGTGAAGAAAAGTGGTGGCGACACGGCACAGTGAAGCCACTGGACGAGGTTTTTGGCATGGCTATAACTTGAATTCTGGACAGTTTCAGAGATCGGGCTAGAAGACAAAGATGCTCAGGAGGTTGAAGCACACCTGAAAGACAAAGTGGATGAAGCTGAAATGGCCAGGAATAGGTTTCCGGTGGCCGGAGCCGGAGAAGAAGATACTGATATTGGGGTTTTTTGCTACAGGTCAAATGAACTTAATTCCAAGCTCAGGGAGTGATAGATGGGTAAGAGGAAGTTACCTGCACGATCAATTTGGCCGGAGGATGGCCGGTGTGGCCTGGCGACGATCGCCGGCAACGGGTGAAGTTCAAAATTGGGGAAACCTTCGATTTGAGCTCAATCTGGAGATTTAAGTACACAGGCTTGCTGGAAATGGCTCACTGATCATTTTCTTCCACAGAATCGAAAGCCAATTCGGGGTAAATCGAGCTGCATTGCCGGAACAGGGCAATCGGGAATTTCCAGCGATCACCAGCGATAGGAGGCAAGGAAATCCAATTAAGTGATACAGCACGATGAGAGAGATAAGGGGTACTCACTGATGCTGTTAATTTGGTGAGAGGTGCAGTGGGTGAAGCTGGCACCGTGAAGCCTCAATCTGGACTCGCCGGAGAGGACGGCGAGGAGATTTCAAATTTGTTTAAGTTCTGGTGAAGAGAGGATAACACAAGATGTGGGCTGCTTATATAGACCAGAGGGCGATGCTTGCAAGGAGATAGCAGCAAGGGAATTGGCGTCAGTGATTTGATTAGCCGGGCGCAGATGCAACAACGGCGAGCGGTGACGCGATAGCTCTCAAGCGAGGTGACTACTGATCAATTTGTCGGCTCATTGGAACTCAACATTGTCGGGCGGTGCAAGCAGTGGCAACAGGAGCTGGCAATGCAAAGCAACGTGGCAAGAAGATGCTGACAATGGCTGCTGCTGATCGCGCACGGGGGCAAGTGCTGTTCAATGGTGCTGCCACGGCGATGGCTAAGACACGGACGCGTGCGCAACAACAAGAGAAAGCATGCACGAGCACAAGTGCAGGCGAAACTTGGCCGGCGGCGAGCGTGCACGGCGCAAGGAAACACGGCGAGCTCTGGTCGTGAACTCAGCAGCTGCCTGGTCGAATTAGGGCTCATTTGCAATTTCCAATTCTTGATTTGGACTGAAATGTAAATCTGATGATTTGGAAGGTTAAATCTGAAATTGATTGCACTAATCTGATAGACTTGATTCAACAGATGATTTGGCACAAATAGAAGATAAAGTTTGAGACATTTGGCTAATTTTTGATATGAATTGAAAACAGAGTAGTTTAGGGTAAAATAAGTCTGAATCTTATTGATCTCGAATTCTGGGATTTCGGGTTTGATTTTGAGATACTCATAAAAGAAGAATTTGTGTTGAAAAGCATTTGGGAGGTGTTCCCTGAATCTGATTTGAATTTGAAGATGATTGGCAACATTTTGCCTTTTCAGGCTTCAGGAAAATCTGGAAAAGGACTGATCTGCGATACTCTTGGACTGATTTGTGAAAATGGTTTAGATGGTGAAATCTGGCTACCAACTTTTTGGATTAAGGTATTGGCGTACCCTTGATCATAATCCAAGAATAATCTGGTCTGATCTTGGCTAAGATTTGGATTAAATCTGGATTTCTGAAACTTAGGGTATTTAGGTAATATAAGATATTCTGTTTTCAAAAACAGAAAAGAGTTGGTAAATCTGGAAGTTAGGGATCGAATTGGATCTGGGTTCTGAAGGCTTTTATGTTTGGGATAACTGATAAATCAAATCTGGAAAGTCAGATCTTGACTTGGGGTCGCAGGATAGATTTTGGAGATTTTAGGGCTAGAACAGAATAAAGCTGAGGCTGATTTGGTTGATCTAGAAGAGACATATGCATGCATGATTTTTAAGAAAGAAACTTTTCACCCCAAAACTCAGGATGTTACAGCTCCCCCCAGCCGGCCCCGGAAGCATCCGGGCCGGTAGCTACAGTGCATAAGCTCCCTCCCTCTGCGGGACAGGTCCGTTTCGCCCAGGGGGAGGTCGAGCGAATGCATTCACCTGAGCGCGGGGAAGAATTTCCCCCTGGCCGTGGGCGTGGGGAGCCTCGCTCTCGCACCGGTCGGGGGAAGAGACCCGCTGAAGTGCCAGCCTCTCCGGGGGAGAGCCCGGACGTCCGGGAACTCAGCCCCGGTCCTGAAGAGAAGCGTCACCACCGCCACTCCGGCGGACCCATGGACCGCTCCCAGACTTCGATAACGAGGGTGTGTCCCCTGTCAAAGAAGACAGCGACCGGGGCTCTCCCCGGGAAGTGCAGGGGGCTAACCAGCCCCTATGCCGGAGACTTCGTAGCATCCGGTGGCTGCGGCCCTACCGCCCCCCGCACATCGAGCACTATAACGGTGAGGCAGACCCTTACGAATTTGTGTAGGTATACTCCACAGCCATCTCCGCGGCCGGGGGGGACGAGACGGTACAATGCAACGTCTTCCCCCTCTACCTCACCGGCATCGCCCGCTCCTGGTTCTACAACCTGAAGGCCGGCTCCATCAAGTCTTTTACGCAGCTCAAGCGGGAGTTCTGCGCGAACTTCCAGGGGAACTACGTGCGTCCCCTGGACTCCTCGCAGCTGTACATCGTCCGGCAGAGGACTGGGGAAACCATCAGAAGCTTCTTCAAGCGTTTTGCTCAGGTGAAGAGCAAAGTGGCCCACGTCCCCGACTCTACGGTCATTGAAGCATGCAAAAGCGGGATACTCCCGGGGGAGCTCCACCGAAGGCTCTCCCGGAGCTGCCCCTCCTCTGCCGATGAGCTCTTCAACGTACTCGAAAAGTACGCTCGGGCGGAGGAAGACGACATCTGGAAGAAGACCCAGGGGGCTCCCGCCCCCGCCGACCTGGGGGCTAGGGATCCCCTCAAACGCCCCAGGCAGGGGGGGCGTAGTGAGCCACGGCCTCGGGACACCTTTGTCCTCGAGGGTGGAGGCGGCTCGCGCGACCCCTCGAGGGGCAGCCGCCCCTTTCCCAAGCCGAAAGGCCATGGGGGAGGACAGTCCTCGCGCGGCCGGGAGGGCCCCGCGGGGAGAAGCTGGGAAGGACCGTGGTGCAGCTTCCACAAGTCCAGTACCCACGCTACCCGATATTGCCACCAGCTGCTGCAACACTTCACGGCGTTCCTCGATCAGCGCGGGCAGGGGGGAACTCCGGCCTCCTTACTCCCTCGGCCAGCTGTTCCGGCCCTTCCCGCTCCCGCGGGGGGTCAGCAGACGCAGACGCAGGAGGGGGAGCCTTCAGAAGCTCTCCCCCTTCAAACTTCTTAGCGCCGCATCAACGTCATCGTGGGAGGGTCCGCCTCTGGGCTGGACTCTAAGCGCCAGCGTAAGGAGTACGCGCGTGAGGTTAAGGTTGTGGGGGTGCTACACACGTCTCCGCCACCCAAGTGGTTGAACGTCCCCCTCACCTTCACGGCGGAGGACGCGCGAGCGGTTCGCTTCCCCCACGACGACGCGCTCATCGTCTTCGCGACCATCTACAACTGCCACCTGGCCCGCATCCTCATGGACGGCGGGAGCTCCGCCGACGTCCTATTCCTGAAGGCCTTCAAAGAGATGCAGGTGGATGAGAAGCTCCTGCAGCCCGCAGCCGGGCCCCTGCAAGGTTTTGTCCCGGGGAAGGCGATTCACCCCGTGGGCAAGGTAGATCTTCCTATGACGTTCGGCACCCCGGAGAACTACCGGACCGAGCTGGTCCGCTTCGATGTAGTGGACCTCTCCTCCTCCTACAACGCGATAATGGGGAGGACCACAATCAATCGGCTGGGGGCTGCCACCCATCAAAACTACCTCTGCATGAAGATCCCCAGGCCGCATGGCGTGATCAACGTCCGGGGAGACCAAGACATGGCCCGTACTCTGTACGAGCGCGCTGCCGCCACAATCGGAAGCGTCAACCTCATAAAGACGCCCGGGGGGGAGGCCTCTCCCCCGGATCCAGACGTCGCTGCGCCACTGCCCGAGATGCCCCTCCTCAAGCCGCGTCCGGAAGGGGGCCTCCGGAAGGTCCTGCTGTCCCCGGGCGACGAAGACAAAACCGTCCGGATCGGGGCGGAGCTCCCTGAGGAGCATGCAGCGCAGCTTGCGGCTTTTCTCTGCGAAAACTCCGATGTTTTTGCGTGGAAGCCTTCGGACATGCGGGGCGTCGCCCGGGAGGTCATTGAGCACAAGCTCGCAGTGGCCCCCGGTCACCCCCCGATCAAACAAAAGCTGCGGAAACTCTCCCTCGAGCGCCAAGAGGCAATCAAGGTGGAGATCACTCGGCTCCGAGAGGCGGGGGTCATTCGAGAGGTCCTGCACCCCGAGTGGCTCGGGAACCCCGTCCTCGTGAAGAAGTCAACCGGCAGGTGGCGGATGTGCGTGGACTTCACCGACCTTAACCGCGCCAGCCCCAAAGACAACTTCCCGCTCCCGCGGATTGATCAGCTCGTCGACTCCACAGCGGGGTGTGAGCTGATGAGCTTCCTAGACGCCTACTCGGGCTACCATCAAGTCCGGATGGCGGAAGGGGACGAGGAAAAGACGAGTTTCATAACTCCCCTCGGAACCTTCTGCTACGTCCATATGCCCTTTGGGCTCAAGAACGCGGGGGCGACCTTCCAGCGCCTCATGACGCTGGTCTTCAAAGATCAAGTCGGCCGCAACGTCGAAGTCTACGTAGACGACGCGGTCGTCAAAAGTCCCCGCGCAGCTGTAACACCCTGGTTTTGGGAGTGAAAATTCCTTTTCATGAAAAGCATGCATGCATGTATCTCTTTAGAAGTAGCAAGATCAGTTCAATTCTAATCTATCGTAAGCCCCAAAAATCTCAAAATCTATCCTGAAGATCCAATGCAAGATCAGATTATCCAGAAATAGTCTACTATCTATCCTGAGTATAAAAGCCTTCAGAAGCCAGATCAAATTCAATCTCTAACTCCCAGATTTATCAATCTCTTTCTGTTTTCGAAAACAAGAATTAATTGAATATTCTAATTACCCTAAATGCCCTGAGTTTCAGAACTCAGATCTTAACCTAATCTAGACCAAATTATTCTTGGATTGTAATCATGGGCATGCCAATACCTTAATCCAAAAAGTTGACAGCCAGATTCCATCATTTAAACCCTTTTTGCAAATCAGTCCAAATTATATCGCAGCTTAGTCCTTTTCTAATTTCCAAGAGCCCGAAAAGGCTAAAAGCCACAAATCAACTCCAGATCTCAATTTGATTCAAGGAATACCTCCTAAATGCTATTCAATACAAAATCGCCTTTTGTCAGAACATCAAAATCCCACCATAAGTCTCAGATTTCCAGATTTTGACAAAACTGAGACTCAAGATACCCTAATTACCCTGTTTTCACTTCAGTTCAAATTTGATCAAGAGTTCCTAGATTTTATCAGGTATTCTCTCAAATCATCCGTTGAATAAAGTTCTTCAAATCTGTGAAGTTGAAATCAGCCACAATCCTCAATATCTCAGATTTTACAGATTAGTCCAAATCAGAAAACTGAAATTGCAATCGAGTCCAGCCTCTTGTTTCGACCAGCATCATCACCTTCGACCAGAGAAGCCGCGACCAGTAGCCGTGCCGTTTTCGACCTCGGGCCCAGCTGCGACCAGGAGCACCAGTGCACCGCGAACCTCACCGCCGGTGGAGCTTCGCCGTTGCCAGCTTCGCCGCAACGCCGTCGCCACATGCGCGCACCAGATTGGCCGTAGCAGTGCTGTAGCAGCACCAGCATCGCCCGAATCCTTCCTTCGCACGCGCGCGCGCTCGCCTGCAGCAATGTCAGAAGCTTTGTGCCACATTGCTTCCATGCCGGAGCTGCCAGACACTTTACCACTGCACCTGCCAGAGCACGCGATGACCTTGTTGAAAAGCCGTTGAGACCGCTGAACACCGCCACCGTAGCCAACCAGCTGGATATCCTCCCGATTGCTCCAAGTCTCGAGAGCCCCATCCTCCACTATTTAAGCCCCCCCGTAGCTCGCAGCAGCTTCACTCCTCACCAGAGCCAGCAAGTCTCGCTTCCTCCTGCTTCTTCTCGTCTTCTTCTTCGTCTCCGGCAAGCCGCCGAAGGGGAGAACGACGACAGGGAGCTTCGCTGCATCAACCTCCGATCCAAATTCGCCAGTGAGTGTCTCTGCCTCACCTCTCTATGCTGTACCAAGTAATTGAACTCTGGTGGTTCCTATCGCCGGTGATCGCCGTTATTTGCTTTTGCCCTGTTCCAGCCTTGTAACCCAATTTAGCCAAAATTAGTACTCCTTTTAGTAGAAGCAATTGATCAGTAGATCCTTCCTTGCAAGCCCGTGCGGTTGGATTTCAAATTGAAGCTCGGATGGAGCCTTCCCCTGTTTTTGCTCGCCACCGTGAGCTGTTCACGTCGCCGGCCCGAATAGCTTCACCTCCGACCAAATTGACTGTAGCATTGTGATCCCTGAACTCCGTAGATGGTGTAGCCAAACCAAATTGACCGGAGCTACCTTGTATCAGCGGCACCCCAGTGGCCATCTTCTTCGAGTCCGGCATCAATGCCGGCGAGCTCCAGTAATTGATTGCAACCCAATTCCTCGCTGGAGAATGATCAGCAACACCCCAGAAGCGTTAATCCTCAACCAATTTCGAGTTTCATCGTCTGTAGCTTGTGGCCACCGTAGCTCACCTTAGTTCCTGAAAGCCGAAGAGTTCAACCTCACCGTTCGTCGTCGTTTCATCACCATTGTTCAATCTACTTTGTCCTGTAGATCTGCCTCAACCTACTGAGCATATCACTCCACTGCATCACCCTTCGATGTTGTGCCAAATCGCAAGATATAGCCGTGCCAAGATCTGTCCAGTACCTGTGTCTTGCCGTGTCGGCACTGTGGTTTCTCATCGCCGTTCATCACCGTCCGACCACCTTAGTTCCTGAAACCTCCACCACTGGATTCCTGTTGTATTCGCCTACCTCCTAGACATAGTTGGCGAAGCAAATCTCAAGAGGATCGATCAAACACTCAAGCCCTAGAATCTGGCCGTGCACTGACATTCAATTCTCTGTGTCCAGGGGCCTCTTTGCAAATTGCCTAAATTCTAGACTTTCTTGTGGAAACCACCTTGTCAAATAGCTACCTTATTACATTTTGCATCTAATGCTTTGATCAAATCACATTCTTCCCACTGGATATTATCAAACCACATCAATGCCATTCCTTGATAATGCCAGCCCTTGTCAGTTCATGTCAGCCAATGGCATTGGGCAAGTTTAACCACTTCTGTTTGTGCAACCTGAAAACCACCTTGTCCATTGAACTTGTAGAGCTATGTTCTACATTTTATTCAACTACCACACCTTGAGATAAACTCTCTATCATTCTCTGAAGCTATGTCAGAGCCCTGAACCGAATGTCGACCTTTTGACATTCGTCGTTTTTGACAAAAATAGCCGCGGACTTGATGTCCATATTGCAGCCTTGAAACCCTGAAAGTCTCTAGCATTCGTCCTCAACCCTAATTCCATAAATCTCCAAGATTAACTCAAATCCAGCTTTCAAGCTTACCTGTTCCAGTATCGCTGAGAGTATTTCTCCTTTGCATGTTGCATATAGATTATTAATGGATTGTGATTCCTGTTTGCTTGTTTGATCTTTGATTAGAACAAGAGCCTGAGTACAGAGATTTCGTCAGACCCGACATCGACTGCTGTACCTTACGACGCGGAAGGCAAGTCATATTCTTGGACATCTTGAACCTATATTTTATGAATTGTTAAGACATTGCCTTGACTATAAGCAGTATTGCATTTGATGAAATGACGAAGGTATGATATGGCAGTACTAGGCTGTATGCCGACAAAAGATGAGGAGATTCCTTATAAAATGATCAAACCGTGAGCCATAACTAATATATATGTATATATGTATATTCATGAAATAGAACCCTTGCCGTGGCCAGAGTTTGGTATGGAATGGTGGTGGCACTGATGAGTGCAGGGTTTGTGGAATGCACTGGTCATGGGCATGTAAGGACTAGAACCTTGTGTTGTGCTTCTATGCGGCATGAAAAACGTACCAACCACTTGCCCGGTTATGGGATGGGCGCAACTTAGTAGCTTTCTTTAGTATTAGCTTTTCCCTGCAATGGTTGTCGATCCAGTGTCTTGCGAGAACTGGTGGGCCGCAGAAGGCCATGAGTGATGTGAGTTCAGAAAAATCATGAGAGGAAAGGTGGAAAGAAGGAAGACGCCCTATGCCAGATTAAGTCGTGCGCGACTGTAATCAAGAGAGGCTATGTGTCTTGCGAGAACATAGACCCAGGCTAGGAAGTAAGGCAGTGGGGAGGACCCACAACAGTACTTGAGACTTAACTGTCTATTTACCGGGCAGGGAATTGTTAATGCTAGGACTGTAAACTGTTGTGTCATCTCGGCCTTGTCACATGCGTGAAAAGTCGCATGGAGAGGTACCGACTTGAAAGCCGAATGATTGGTGGATTAAAGTGGTACACCTTTGCAAAGTTAAAAACGTATTCGAATACTCCGAGCTCCCAGGTTTATAGGAGCCTGCGCGCTGTGGATCCTATCCACGTCGATGTGACACAAGTATGTTTTCTAAATAAAATATGGATAGACTTAGCTCATGTGTGCTTGACATGTGTTGTCATGAAATGAGGTGCTAACATGGGCAGACATGTGTTGTTGTGCTATGGTAGTACTTCTAAGAGTTTATAAAAGATATTAATAATATGTCATGATGAGCACTGCCATAGATTTGGAAAGAGAAAAAGTATTTTGCAACCTTCCCTCCTTCCCTAATAGCATAGGTTCATATCATTCTACTATATGTATCTACTCTTATCTATGACTTGCTGAGTACGTAAGTGCTCACCCTTGCAATTCACTATCCAATAGATGGAATGTCCCTGATTAAGACGAAGGCCTGGAGAACTTCTTGGATCCCTGAAGGAAGAGAGTCAGTTCCACCCAAGTCCTGAAAAGTGTTGCTCTGCTTTCAACTTCTTGCTGTGGGGGTTCACTTAGCTTCTGCCGAGTAGTTGTTCTTCTGCAATCAAACTTATTTACGCCGTGATGGCTTGTAATTTATTATGTTGTAATGAGGCCAGTTGGCCATACTGCTCAATGCAATGCAAATTAAACTGATGCAATATACTCCTATGTTTGACTCATCCTGGGAAGTCAAAAGGTAAGGGATCAGCTGCATTGAGCTGGGTCCCCATAGGAGTAGTCGTGTCCCCCTGTGAGGGCGGGATGCGGCAGCAGCCTCCCACATCGACGACCTGGCGGAGACCTTCCGCAATCTCCGCGTGTTTGGGCTCAAACTCAACCCGGAGAAGTGCGCCTTCGGGGTGCGCGGGGGGAAGCTCCTGGGTTTCCTCGTGTCCCAGCGGGGCATTGAGGCAAACCCCGAGAAGATCTGGGCATTCCTCGACATGCCCCCGCCGCGCTCCGTGAAGGACGTCCAGCGGCTCTCGGGCCGTCTGGCCGCGCTAAGCCGCTTCGTCTCCCGGTTGGGGGAGTGAGGCCTCCAGTTCTTCAAGATCCTCCGAGGGCTCGAGGGGTTCCGCTGGACCCCCGAGGCCCAGGAAGCCTTCAACGACCTCAAGAAGTACCTCACGAGCCCTCCAATGCTTGTGAGCCCGTCTCCAGAAGAGCCCTTGCTCCTCTACCTTGCCGCGACCCCCGTCGCCGTCAGCGCGGTCTTGGTGAAGGAGCAAGGGGGGCAGCAGCGTCCCGTGTACTACGTGAGTGAGGCCCTCCAAGGGGCCAAAACTCGGTACACGGAGATGGAGAAGATCTGCTACGCCCTCCTGATGGCGTCTCGGAAGCTTCTCCACTGCTTCCTGGGACACCCCATCACTGTCCCGTCGTCCCTCCTTCTGGGGGAGGTACTGCGGAACAAAGAAGCCACCGGCCGGATTGGGAAGTGGGGGGTCGAGCTCGCCCCCTTCTCCCTGTCCCTCACAGGCCGCTCCGCCATCAAATCACAGGTCCTCACCGACTTCATCGCAGAGTGGACTCCTGCCTCCGGGTCCGGGGATGAAGACCTCCCTGTGCCACCCCGATGCAGTGACCACTGGACCCTCATGTTCGATGGGTCGCTGTGTATCGCCGGGGCTGGGGCGGGAGTAGTCCTCCGGAGCCCCGAGGGGAAGGAACTCGAGTACGCCGCGTGGCTCGAGTTCCCCGCAACCAACAACGTCGCCGAGTATGAGACTTTGCTCCTCAGGATGCGCCTTGCATGCTCCTTGGGGATCCGGCGCCTCCTAGTGAAGGGAGATTCTCAGCTCGTAGTTTGCCAAATGGACAAGTCTTACCTGTGCCATGACGCAAACTTGAGTCTTTATTTGCAGGAGGTGCGGAAGATGGAGAGGCACTTCGATGGTCTCGAGGCCCGGCATATCCCGCAAGGGACAATGACTGGGCCGACGCTCCAGCCCGGGCGGCCAGTGCTCGGGAATCGCTCCCCAAGGGGGCCTTCTTGGAAATCATCACGAAGCCCTCGGTGGCCTCCCCGGACACGGGCGATGAGCCTCACGTCTCGGAGGTCGCCGAGATCACCCGGGCTCCGTCATGGATGGACCCCCTCATCTCCTTCATCAAGGGGGAAGGGGACCCTCCTAATGAGACCGAGGCTAAGCACGTCCGGGCCAAAGCCCGGGCATACCTCTTGCTGGAGGGGAGGCTCTACAACGGGAGGCTTCCGCCCTCCTGCGCTGCCTCCCCCGGCTGGAGGGACTCCAACTTCTCGAAGACATCCACGTGGGGAGCTGTGGTTCTCACCTAGCCCCGCGTTCCATCGCGGCTAAGACTCTCCGACAGGGCTTCTACTGGCCCACGGTCATGCGCGACGCGCGAGACCTTGTCTCCGCGTGCGAAGCATGCTAGAAGATGGCCAAGGGCTCGAAACCTCCCCCCTGTAGCGCTGTAGACTACCCCCATCACTTGGCCCTTCGTGCGCTGGGGGATGGACCTCTTAGGGCCCTTCCCCCCAGCACCCAGAGGATACAAGTATGAGGTGGTCACGGTCGACTACTTTACAAAGTGGGTTGAGGCGGAACCCTTGGCCAGCATCACGTCCCGGGCCGTTCAGCGGTTTTTCTGGAAAAACGTCGTCTGTCGTTTTGGTGTCCCCCGGGAAATCACCGTGGACAACGGGACCCAATTCGACTCGGATTATTTTCGGGAATTCTGCGAAGGCCTAGGGCTCGTCATCCACTTCGCCTCAGTGGCCCATCCTCGGAGCAATGGGGCCGTCGAGAGGGTCAACGGCGTGATCCTGCAGGGATTACGCCGGAGACTCGAGCAAACCGCTTCTAAGCGGGGTGCATGGGCAGAGGAGCTCCCTAGCATCCTCTGCTCCATGCGCACGACCCCGTCCCGGGGGACGGGGCGTACTCCCTTCTCCCTGGTCTACGTGGCGGAGGCAGTCCTCCCCCCAGAAATAGGCTTCCGGTCGCTGCGGGTCGAGCTCCTAGACGGAGTCACGACCGCAGCGTACCAGGCCAATGTGGCCAACCAGCAACTGGAAATCGACCTTGTGGAGGAGGAACGCGACCGAGCGCTCCTCCGCCACGCCATCTACGAGCGCGAGATGGCTCGCGCATACAACCAGCGCGTGCGCGAGAGAGCTTTTCGCCTTGGGGACCTTGTCCTCAAGCGCGTGACGGACCCCCAAGCCAAGGGTAAGCTCTCCCCCAAGTGGGAGGGCCCCTACAGGATCTCCGCGGTCCTGGGCTCGGGGGCCTACAAGCTCTCCAACCTTCAAGAGCAGGAGCTGAAGCACACGTGGAACTTTCGTTTACTTCGCAAGTTCTATGTTTAGCCTTACGGGCCTGTCCCCTCCCCCGGAGCGATCACAACGGAGGGGGAGGAGGGACACTGTATTTACTTTTCCCTCCCCCTTCGCGGCTTCGCAGGGGGAGGCACTGTATTTCATTTCGTTATCAATACATAGATCTTGCTCTTCAACTGTCTCATTGTAGGTCCTTCTTATCATTACCGCCCCTAACGGCGATGCCCTCCCCGCGAGGATGCCCTCCCCGTGAGGAAGCCCTCCCCGTGAGGATGCCCTCTCCGTGAGGAAGTGGGCCCAGACCCAGCAAGTCCCTCCTGTAGGGCGGCTTACGATCAGCCCTCGTGGACTAAGGGTGTAAGCGGCAACCCCTGTAGGATCTTCCTCAGGATTTTCTCCGTGAGGATTTTCTCTGGAATCTTCCTCAGGATTTCTGGCCTTATTCCCGACTCCCCGTTCTCATGGCGACCGGATGATTGTCTCCCGGAGAAGTTACGGATTTCTCGGACATTTCTTTCCCGGAGACCCTATTCCCGGCTCCCCGTTTTAACAGCGACCGGACGATCGTCTCCCTGGAAACTCGCCTCCGGAAATCTCATCAGGTTTTCTTGGGTTTCTTCCACACGAGGCCTTATTCCCGGCTCCCCGTCCTCACGGCGACCGGATGATTGTCTCCTGGAAGGTCTTTCCCTTGGAAACCTCGTTTTAGAATTTTCTAACTTGGAAAAATTCTTATGCTCCAAGTTATCTTCACCCCGGGGGCGTTGCTACCCCACAGCGCGCAGAGCTACCCTTCGGCCCGCTGTGGGCGGGGGGGATAAGGAACCCCCGGGTGTCGACCACACCGACCATCAGCAAACTTAGCTCATCCTTGTTAAAAGGAGTCGTCCAGACTATCCAAGAAGAAAAAAGAAAAGGAGTCAAAGAAGAAGCAAACACAGCTTTATTGATTGTCAAACCCGGAGGACATCTTCCCCCTCCGGTGGGCAGCAGAAACGATACAACCCGGGTTAAAACCCGGAAGTTCTCTACATCCTAAGGCTCCTACGCCTAATACTCCCGGAGGCCCTCTGCTAGCTCCCGGGCCAAGTCCCGGTACAATGCGCGCACGCGACGCCGAGCTTCCCGGAGCACATTCTCGGGCCAGTACTCGTAGACCGCCAGTGGAAGAATGTGAAGTGGGGGGACCATCCGGAACCCCGGACGCGGAGGGGACAATTCGGCGCGATGGTTGTCAAAATTGTCCAAGTGCCACTCTGGATGCCACCTTAACCAGACGGGCTCCCGGACGGCGTCCCCGCTGCGCTCCCCGGAGATGAGGCTTAGCAAGATTAAAGCCGCTTGGGCGTCTCACGGGGAGCCCCTCCCGGACCTTCGCCCGGGAGTAACCTCCCGAGAACCCTGGTAACATTGCATTCAATTCAAGATTTACAAAAATTTCTAACTCCATTGCATTTCAAAATATCTTTTTACAAGTGTCTGGGGCTTCTTCTAAGAAGCTACCGGGATCAAAACCCTAAGAAAAGCAAAAAGGGTCCTAACAAAGACCCGGGGGGAGGCTCATACTTTTTCATTTGTGTCCTCCCCCCTGGGGGCTTCCGTTGGGGCCCCAGCCGAGCCATCTGTTGCCGGAGGCGCCGGTGCTGGGAACCTCACCCGGATGATCCGGTCGTAGAAGCCCCCGGCGAGCTGCTCCACCTCCCGGCGCGAGGGCTCGAAGAACTCGGGGAAGCTTCGGGGGATGTGGCCCCGATCGCCCGGGCGCCTGTAACATCCTGAGTTTTGGGGTGAAAAGTTTCTTTCTTAAAAATCATGCATGCATATGTCTCTTCTAGATCAACCAAATCAGCCTCAGCTTTATTCTGTTCTAGCCCTAAAATCTCCAAAATTTATCCTGTGACCCCAAGTCAAGATCTGACTTTCCAAATTTGATCTATCAGTTATCCTAAACCTAAAAGCCTTCAGAACCCAGATTCAATTCTATCTCTAACTTCCAGAATTATCAACTCTTTTCTGTTTTCGAAAACAGAATATCTGTTATTACCTAAATACCCTAAGTTTCAGAAATTCAGATTTAATCAAAATCTTAGCCAAGTTCGTACCAGATTATTCCTGGAACATGATCATGGGTATGCCAATACCTTAAACCAGAAAGTTGGCAGCCAGATTTTATCATCTAAACCTTTTTCGCAAATCAGTCCAAGAGTTATTGCAAATTAGTCCTTTACCTGATATCTGGAAACCCAAAAAGGCTAAAATCTCCAGATTAACTTCAAACTCAAAATCTCTTCAGCAAATCTTTTCTAAATGCTATTTGTCACAAGTTTCTCTTCTGTTCAGATTCCAAAATCTCATCCTAAATCCCAGAATTCGAAATCAATTGAAATTCAGATTTCAATTACCCTAAAATGCCCTATTTTCAGTTCATATCAAAAATCATCCGAACATTTCAAATTTTATCTTCAATCTGTGCCAAATAATTTGTTGAATCAAATTTGCCAAATCAGCAGAATCAAAATCAGATCAAACCTTCCAAATCTCCAGAATTACAGATCAGTCCAAATCAAGAAATCAGAAATTGCAATCAGGCCCCTAATTCGACCAGGGCAGTAGCCAGTGCACGACCAGAAGCTTCGCCGTGCATTTGCGCCGTGCTTACTCGCCGCCGGCCACGCCTCGCCTGCGCCTAAGCTCGTACTCACTTGAGTTGCATGTGCACACGCGTCCACGCCCCAGCCATCGCCGTGGCAACGCCGTTGAACAGCTTGCTCCCGTGCGCGACCGTTGTCAGCATTTGCTTGCCACGTTGCTTTGCATTGCCAGCTCCAGTTGCCACTGCTTGCACCGCCCGACAATGTGGAGTTCCAAAGAGCCGACAAGCTGAGCAGTAGTCACCTCGCCTGAGCACCGTCGCGTCACCGTTCGCCGTTGTTGCTTCTGCGCCCAGCAACTCATGTCAACCGACACAAATTCCCTTGCTGCTATCTCCTTGCAAGCATCGCCCTGTGGTCTATTTAAGCAGCCATACCCTGTGTCATCTCCCCTTCACCAGGACTTAGCCAAATTTCCAAATCTCCTCGCCGTCGTCTTCTTCTCCGGCGAGTCCAGATTGAGGCCTCACGGTGCCAGCACGCCCTGCTGCACTTCTCGCCGAATTAACAGCACCAGAAGGTATAGCTCATCTCCCTCATCATGCTGTACCATCTAATTGAGTTATATTGCATCCAGTCGCCGGTGATCGCCGGAATTCCCGATTGCCCTGTTCCGGCAATGCAGACCAAATCACTTCGAATTAGCTCTCGAACTTGTGAAGAAAAATGATCAGTGAACCTTTTGAAGCAAGCCTATGCATCAATATCTCCAGATTGAGCTCGAATTGAAGTTTTCCCCAGTTTTGAGCTTCTCCAGAAACCGGCGATCATCGCCAGGCTTCTCCGGCCATCCTCCGGCCAAATTGATTGTCCAGATAGCTTCATCTTACCCTTCTTTCACTCTCCAAGCTTGGATTAGAGTTCTTTCGGCCTGTATCAAAAATCCCCAAATGGCAGTGTCTTCTTCTCCGGCGCAGTTCACCGGAAATCCTTTCCTGGCCGTTTCAGCTTCATCCACTTTGTCATTCAGGTGTGCCCCAACTTCCTGAGCATATTTGTCTTCTAGCTCGATCCCTGAAACTGCCCAGAATTCAAGTTACAGCTATGCCAAGATTTCTGTCCAGTGGCTTCACTGTGCCGTGTCGCCACCACACTTCTCCTTCAAATTTCATCACCTTCCAGCCATCTTCTGCCCTAGATCCTGTTGAATGATTTGTTCCTGTTATCATTGCCTACCTCCCAGACAAAGTGGTGCATCATTTGGAGCTCTAGATCAAAAGTTATGCCAAGCCCTAGTTTCTGGCCATGTCAAGATCAATGCCAGACTATGTCAGTCAGTGGCATTAGCCCTTTTCACTCCCTTCCAGATGTGCATTTTGGGCATAACTTTGTCTCTTAGATTCCTGAGGTTGTGATCTACATTTTCTTCTTCTATCACAACTTGATTTGAGCCCTTGAAATGCATGTTATGCTAAACCCTAGTTTTTGACACTATTCCAGTGCATGCCAGCCAATGGCATTGGCCTTGTTTACCCACTTCTGATTGTGCATTTTGAAAGCCACTTTGTCCACTGAATTTGTAGAGTTATGATCTACATTTTCTTCTACTGTCATAACTTGAGATAAGTTCTCTAGTTTTCCTTAAAGTTATGTCAGATTCTTGATCCGAATGTCAATCTGCCGACATTCGCTGTTCTTGATCAAACCAGCCACAAAACTGATGTTCTTATTGTAACCTTGAGATCCTAAGAGCATCTAACACCCATCCTTAGCCAAATCCTTGAAACCCTAGATCTCAACTCAGTTCAGCTTGCAATCTCAATTATCTCCAGTATCGTTCAGTCACTCTTGTAAAGCATATCTGCATATAGATCCTAAAACATCTTAATATATAAATAATATTTGTGTGTATTGTTTGGTTTGTCGTCGAGCAGATCTAGAAGCTGAGATCGAGGACTTCGCTGTTGAACCGTCATCAACTGCTGTTTCTTACGACGCGGAAGGCAAGTCATATCCTTGGTCATCTTGAACCTATATTTTAAATGTTGCTATAATATAACCTTGAATATAGGCAATATTGCATGTGAAAGATTGAGAATGGTTGATTTATGAATTGGCAGTACTAGACTGGTTATCTGTGAAATGTGAAATAAACAAGTTTTGAGCCATGAACTATTATATGTATCTATATACTTATATTCATGAAATAAAACCCCTAGCCGTGACCAGAAAAATGGTATGGATGGCTGTAGCACTGGAGGTGCTAGACTGCAAAGGAATGCAGGCACTGAAGGTGCAGGGTTGTGGATGGTCTGGTCACTGGCCTATAAGGACTAGAACCTTGTGTTGTGCGTCTAGTGGCATGAACAACGTGCTAACCGCAAGCCTGGTATGGGACAGGCCTGAACAAGTACTTATGTGGATCGTACATGAAACCCCTGCATGAGATGTGTTGTGATGATTGACTTGGAGGCTGACTCCTACTATCACTGAAGGTGATCTGATATTTGACCCAGTAATGGGAAAATGAGGTGGGGTGGAGGTTATGATACAGCCTACCACAACTGTGTTTCGCTGAGAGCCACAGGGTCAGGGGTGAATTGTAAGTGATGCATAACAAAAGTTCTTGTTATTTCCACCTTGCCACTCACACATGGTTGTGAGGAGGGGTCTAATCATTTTGATAGGATGGGCTTGAAAGTGGAATATCTTGCGGGTAAATTGGTACCTCTCTGCAGAGTTAAAAACGTATTCGAATACTCCGAGCTCCCGGGTTTTATAGGAGTCTGCTGCGGTGGATTAAATCCACGGGGTGTGACACAAGTACTATTTTCTAAATAAAATATGTTTAAATCAAGATTACCCAAATGACATGTGTTGTCATGATAAGGAGTGCTGCCGTGGGCTGTCGTGTGTCGACGTGTCGCGGTAGTGCTATAATCTAGTGAACATGAATGATGATGTTATATTATGAAAAGTGCTGCCATAAGATGAGATAAGAAAGGAAAAGATTATTTTACAAATATCCATAATTCTTGATTAGTCTAGGTTCATGTCATCACTACTATATGTATCTACTCTTACCTATGACTTGCTGAGTACGTAAGTGCTCACTCTTGCAACCTACAAATCAATAGACGGAGCAAACAACAATCAAGATGAAGGCGTGGAGTACTTCGTGGATCCAGAAGGAGGAGCGTCAGTCCCGTCATTTCCCTGATGTGTGTGTTGTTCTGCCGTCCACTTCTCTTTGTGGGTGGGTCACCTACCTTCTGCTGTGTAGATGTTATTTTGCTAAACCATGTATGCCGTGAAGGCATTGTAATCTCCTTATGTAATATCAAGGCCAGCAGGCCACACTGCTTAACTATTTTGTAAGTTACTCTGTTGCAATGTGATATACTCCTGTGCTTGACTTATCCTGGGACGTCAAGGGTATGTGTATGCTATGCATATATGGGACTAGCTGCAGCGAGCTAGATCTCTACAGGAGTAGTCGTAGTCCCAGTCTTGGGGCGCGACAGCGCCCACCCCCCGGGGCTCGACGAGTCCGGCCGCGGCCGCAACGACAGGGATCGCCTGGCCCCGCGCCCGGGCGTCGGCAGCCTCCGGGATGACGGAGACCTGCGTGTTGAGAAAACGCACGGCCTCCGAGAGGGTTGCCGGGGGCACCCCCGAGCTGCTCCCAGAGCCTAGGCTCACGCCAAGGCTCTCGAGGGCCGAGCGGACGGAGCGGCCCGCGTCTGTCACCGCTCGGATGCTCGAGCCCTCGAGCTCCCAGAACGCCTCCTCCCTCGCCTTGGCCTCCTGCCGAAGGCTGCCGTTGAAGGCCTCAGAGACGTGAACCTGGGCCCGAACCCGGGCCAGCTCCTGGAGGGCTTCATCGCGCTGCCCCAGGTAGGTCGCGGCCCTGTCCTCCGCGTCCTTAAGCAGCCGGCCGATCCGCTGCTCAAGGGCCCAGGTAATGGCCACCGCCTACAAACTATATTTTTAGAAAAAATTCAAGTGCAGGGCACGAAGGAAGACGTCACCGACTCGGGTTACCTGGGCCTGGAGAGATTGAAGCCCCCGGAAACGCTCATGGAGCGTCCCCTCCGCAACGAAGGCCTGCACCTTCCGGGTCTGCAGGCCCCCCGTATAGTCGGCGACCTCCCCCGCGGAAAGCAGGGGGGTCTCCCGCCCGGCGCCGGTCCTGTCGCGGCCGGTGAGGGGTTCCCAGACCTGGGCGTCCGGCAGCGTGGTCGGCGTCTTCGTCGCCAAGGAGGTGGCCTCCGTGGAAGTGGCCGGGGAGCTCTCCGAAGAGGTCACCGCCCGGGGGGGGGGGACCATCAGCCCTTTCCTCTTCCCGGGCGGGAAGGCCCCCGGTGCCACCACTTCCGGAGGAACCTCGAAGACCGAGGGGCTCCCCCCCTCGTCCACTGGCCACTCCATCTGCGGAGGTGCAGCCTCCGCGAACCTCACCTCCAACTTCTTCGGCTCCAAGGGGGTCGGGGGTGCTGGGAGGGCCGCCACCGAAGGCGGCGATGGGGAGTAGTTCGCCGAGTCAGACGCTGCCCCGTCCGCGGCCGGCTCCTTCCCCCGGGCCACAACGGGGCTCTTCGGGGGAGGGGGAGTTACTTCCTGCCGGGCCGGCGCCCGTTCGCGCCTGGTCCCGGGGGTCAAGTCCCAAGGCTTCGCCGGCGTCGTCGACGGGCCGGGGGCTTTTTGGACTCTGGCCTTCTTAGGCTCAGAGCCGCCGGCCGCATCCTTCCCCCGTTTGTGCCACCCGGGGGTGGGGAGGGGCTTCCTCTCCGGCAGCTTCAGCCCGTAGGCCTCAGCCACCATGTTCCGGGGAGGGCCCTCCCCCACGAGGCGCACGACGCGCTCGTGCTCGTCGGGGAAGTACCTCCCCAGGAGGTTCTCCGCTTTCCCCCGCGCCGCCGGGTACGGCCGGACTACAAAAGGTAAAGAGTTAGTCAAAATTCCAAAAATTTGTAACTGCAATGCATTAGGTAGCCGGGACTTACGTCGGGTCACCGGCTTGGCCGGGGGCCACTGTTCCGGTCCCATGCCAATCCACCTTCTCTCGCGTGAGAAGGGGAGATCCTTAGGAGCATCATCTCCTCGGCGGCATCCCGCATAGAGCGGGGTGCTCCGGGAGATGATCACCTTGCCGAGGAGCTCGCGCTCCTTGTCCGTCCACACCGGAGGCTTCGACGCGGAGGACCTGCTGTAAGAGGGGGGCTCCGGGGCGTACGCCACCTCGTTGTCCCGGACCTGGAGGTAGAACCACCTCCGGATCCAGTCGCCCCAGTGGTCCCGGGAGGCCGCCGCCGGGTAATCGGCCACCCAGGACGGCAGCATCTGCACCATCACCGAGCCAAAGGGGGACTTGGGTCCCCCCTTCACCTGGTGGGAGCTCCTCGCCGCCGGTTCGTAGAAGTACCGGAAGGCGCGTAGGGTGGGCTCCCGCCCGGTCGCCGTCTCGTAGAGCCAGATGAAGAGGCCCATCCGGATGATCGCGTTCGGGGTGAGGTGGTTTAGGGACACGTCATACTCCTTCAAAAACTCCCGGAGCAAGGGATGCACCGGGAGCCGGAGCCACGCCTCCAGGAAGGCCTCGAAGGCCACGATCTCTCCTGGCCTGGGGCGGGGGGCTCCGTCCTTCTTCACGGGGACCCAGATGTCCCTGTCCTCAACGACGCAGCGTTCGACCATGGACTCCGCGTCCTCGGCCGTGAACTCGGACGCCCAGAGGAAGTTCAGAGCGACCTCCTCCGGGGGCACCTCGGTCATCTTCGCTCGACCCTTCATTGCATCAGGATTGTTTTTTCCGGTGGCTAATGTTTCAGGAGGCTACGCCTAAAGGTTCCGGATGCCTGCTACCGGGAGCTAGCTCCCGGGAGAGAGCTACCGGGAGAGCTAAATGCACTAAGGCTGAGAAGTTTGG
The DNA here is from genome assembly GCA_019359835.1 of Pharus latifolius. Lineage (NCBI taxonomy): Eukaryota > Viridiplantae > Streptophyta > Magnoliopsida > Poales > Poaceae > Pharus > Pharus latifolius. The sequence goes on from CM033322.1 coordinate 68,985,151, forward strand.
AATGAAGTTCCCGGGCCCCCCAAGGCCCTATTTATAGGGGCGAGCCGTGATCCAGATGGGTGCCACGTGGCACTCCGCGGAGCAATCTGGGCCGTTGAAGTTCAAACTGTGCGCGGGAAACGAAGGGACTGCTGTGCAAACTGAGGTGCCGGTTCGAATCGCGAGCGCATTTATGGCGAAGCGGTGATCATAAGCGCGCGGCACGGGAATCGAAGCGTCACGGCTCCGGTGGCTTGGTCCGGAGATTTTCCCGGTGACATGTACCATTCCCACCGGGGACTCGAGCATCGTACCCGGGGGGCATGGGGGGCTGCTGCTGGGGGAAATCTCCGCGAGACTAAGTCCAAGTAAGTTGCGTCACATTTGCCCGGGGACGTGGCTTCCGGTGCCTGCCCCGGGCGCCGCCTCTTGGCTCCCGGGACCCGGCCTCCGGCGCCGGTCCCGGGCGCCGCCATTTGCCCGGGGACGTGGCCTCGGTGCCTGCCCCGGGCGCCGCCATTTGGCTCCCGGGACCTAGCCTCCGGCGCCGGTCCCGGGAGCCGCCTTTTGGCTCTTGGGACCTGGCCTCCGACGCCAGTCCCGGGTGCTGCCATTTGCCCGGGGACGTGGCCTCGGTGCCTGCCCCGGGCGCCGCCATTTGGCTCCCGGGACTTGGCCCCCGGTGCCGGTCCCGGGCGCCGCCATTTGCCAGGGGACGTGGCCTCCGGTGCCTGCCCCGGGCGCCGCCTTTTGGCTCCCAGGACCGGGCCTCCGGCGCCGGTCCCGGGCTCCGCCATTTGCCCCGGGACATGGCCACGGTGCTTGCCCTGGGCGCCGCCTTTTGGCTCCCGAGACCCGGCCTCCGGCGCCGGTCCCGGGCGCCGCCATTTGCCCGGGGACGTGGCCTCCGTGCCTACCCCGGGCGCCGCCATTTGGCTCCGGGGACCTGGCCTCTAGCGGCGCCGGTCCCGGGCGCCGCCATTTGTCCGGGGACCTGGCCTCCGGCGCCGGTCCTGGGAGCCGCCATTTGCCCGGGGACGTGGCCTCCGTGCCTGCCCCGGGCACCGGTCCCGGGCGCTGCCATTTGCCCGGGGACCTAGCCTCCGGTGCGTGTCCCGGGCCTCATCGTCCTTCTAAAGGTAAAGTCTTTGGTGTTCGTCACGTGCAGGTCACGTGAGGAGCGCCTCGGGAATCAGCGACCACCTGTCAAGCATCCAAGGCGTTTGACCGGGAGAAGGACGTTGCTACCCCTCAATCTGACGGTGGCTTCCGGGGTAGATTGGTCTTTTTGCTTCTTTTTGGGGCTATAAATAGCCCTTGTACCCCTCAGTTGTAACCAAGTGATTCATTTATTGGAATAGCCAAAACTCACAGGTGTGCTCCGGAAGCCTCTCTCTCGGAGAGAGCCTCCCCAGCCGATTCCGGCCGGGAGCACACCGACAGGACTATGGCCCCCACCGGGACCCGAAACTGTATAAATCCTCGTGTCAATTCTTGTGTTTGTCCGGCGGGGGAGGACCGGTCACCCTGTCAGCCCGCGCCGCGTAATCTTCGCTAGGATCGTTCACAAAACCTGCCGGGGTATTTGCAATACCACGACATCCAGCGGCTCTCCGGCCGCTTAGCCGCGCTCAGCTGCTTCGTCTCGCGGTCGGGGGAGTGAGGCCTCCAGTTCTTCAAGATCCTCTGGGGGCTCGTGGGGTTCCGCTGGACCCCCGAGGCCCAGGAGGCATTCGAGGACCTCAAGAAGTACCTCACGAGCCCTCCAATGCTCGTGAGTCCATCTCCAGAAGAGCCCTTGCTCCTCTACCTTGCCGCGACCCCCGTAGCCGTCAGCGCAGTATTGGTAAAGGAGAAAGGGGGGCAACAGTGTCCCGTGTACTACGTGAGTGAGGCCCTCCAAGGGGCCAAAACTCGGTACACGGAGATGGAGAAGATCTGCTACGCCCTCCTAATGGTGTCCCGGAAGCTTCATCACTACTTCCTGGGACACCCCATCACCGTCCCGTCGTCCCTCCCCCTGGGGGAGGTACTGCGGAACAAAGAAGCCACCGGCCGGATTGGGATGTGGGGGCCCGAACTCGCCCCCTTCTCCCTGTCCCTCACAGGTCGCTCCGCAGTCAAGTCGCAGGTCCTCGCCGACTTCGTCGTAGAGTGGACTCCTGCCTCTGGGTCCGGGGACGAAGACCTCCCTGTGCTGCCCCGACGCAGTGATCACTGGACTCTCATGTTCGATGGGTCGCTGTGTCTCACCGGGGCTGGTGCGGGAGTAGTCCTCCGGAGCCCCGAGGGGAAGGAACTCGAGTATGCCGCGCGGCTCGAGTTCCCCGCAACCAACAACGTCGCCGAGTACGAGGCTTTGCTCCTCGGGATGCGCCTTGCGTGCTCCCTGGGGATCCGGCGCCTCCTAGTGAAGGGAGATTCTCAGCTCGTTGTTTGCCAAATGGACAAGTCTTACATGTGCCATGACGCAAACTTGAGTCTTTATTTGTAGGAGGTGCGAAAGATGGAGAGGCATTTCAACGGCCTCCAGGCCCGGCATATCCCGCGAAGGGACAATGACTGGGCCGACGCCTTGGCCCGGGCAGCAAGCGGCCGGGAATCGCTCCCCAAGGGGGCCTTCTTGGAAATCATCACGAAGCCCTCGGTGGCCTCCCCGGACATGAGCGACGAGCCCCGCGTCCCGGAGGTCGCCGAGATCACCCGGACTCCGTCATGGATGGACCCCCTCATCTCCTTTATCAAGGGAGAGGGGGACCCCCCTTGTGAGACCGAGGCTAAACGCCTCCGGGCCAAAGCCCGGGCATATCTCCTGCTGGTGGGGAGGCTCTACAAGCGGGGGGCTTCCGCCCTCCTGCGCTGCCTCCCCCGGCCAGAGGGACTCCAACTTCTCGAAGACATCCACGTGGGGAGCTGTGGTTCTCACCTAGCCCCGCGTGCCATCGCGGCCAAGGCTCTCCGACAGGGCTTCTACTGGCCCACGGTCATGCGCGACGCGCGAGACCTTGTCTCCGCGTGCGAGGCATGTCGGAAGATGGCCAGGGGCTCAAACCTCCCCCCTGTAGCGCTGCAGACTATCCCCATCACTTGGCCCTTCGTGCGTTGGGGGATGGACCTCTTAGGGCCCTTCCCCCCAGCGCCCGGAGGATACAAGTATGCGGTGGTCGCGGTCGACTACTTTACAAAGTGGGTAGAGGCGGAACCCTTGGCCAGCATCACGTCCCGGGCCGTTCAGTGGTTTTTCTGGAAAAACGTCGTTTGTCGTTTTGGTGTCCCCCGGGAAATCACCGCGGATAACGGGACCCAATTCGACTCGGCTTATTTCCGGGAATTCTGCGAAGGCGTGGGGCTCGTCATCCACTTCGCCTCAGTGGCCCATCCCCGGAGCAATGGGGCTGTCGAGAGGGTCAATGGCATAATCCTGCAGGGGTTACGCCGGAGACTCGAGTAAACCACTTCTAAGCGGGGTGCATGGGCAGAGGAGCTCCCTAGCATCCTCTGCTCCATACGCACGACCCCGTCCCGGGCGACGGGACGTACTCCCTTCTCCCTAGTCTACGGGGCGGAGGCAGTCCGCCCCCCGGAGATTGGCTTCCAGTCGCTGCGAGTCGAGCTCCTAGACGGAGCCACGACCGCAGCGTACCAGGCCAACGAGGCCAACCAGCGACTGGAGGTCGACCTCGTGGAGGAGGAACGCGACCGAGCGATACTCCGCCACGCCATCTACGAGCACGAGATGGCGCGCGCATACAACCGGCGCGTGCGTGAAAGATCCTTCCGCCTTGGGGACCTTGTCCTCAAGCGCATCACAGACCCCCAAGCCCAGGGTAAGCTCTTCCCCAATTGGGAGGGCCCCTACAGGATCTCTGTGGTCCTGGGCTCGGGGGCTTACAAGCTCTCCAACCTTCAAGAGCAGGAGCTGAAGCACACGTGGAACTTGCGTTTACTTCGCAAGTTCTATGTTTAGCCTAACGGGCCTGTCCCCTCCCCCGGAGCGATCACGCCGGAGGGGGAGGAGGGACACTGTATTTGCTTTTCCCTCCTCCTTCGCGGCTTCGTAGGGGGAGGCGCTGTATTTCATTTTGTTATCAATACATAGATCTTGCTCTTCAACTGTCTCATTGCAGGTCCTTCTCATTACCGCCCTTAACGGCGATGCCCTCCCCGCAAGGATGCCCTCCCCGTGAGGAAGCCCTCCCCATGAGGATGCCCTCTCCGTGAGGAAGTGGGCCCAGACCCAGCAAGTCCCTCCTGTAGGGTGGCTTACGATCAGCCCTCGTGGACTGAGGGTGTAAGCGGCAACCCGGTCCCCAGCGGCCGTGGTAACGAGTCACTTTGGGAGACTAGTCCCCTACCCGAACACTCAGACCCGTCATCGGGCACTTCCTCCTCCGGGAGTAGACGCTCTCCTCAGTGGGACGTCTAATGGCTTTCTTGGATATCTTTTCCCCGGAGACTTTATTCCCGGCTCCCCGTTCTCACGGCGACCGGACGATTGTCTCCCAGAAGGATTTTCTCCGGAATCTTCCTCACGATTTCTGGCCTTATTCCCGGCTCCCCGTTCTCACGGCGGCCGGATGATTGTCTGCCGGAGAAATTACGGATTTCTTAGACATTTCTTCCCCGGAGACGCTATTCCCAGCTCCCCGTTCTCACGGCGACCGGACGATCGTCTCTCAGGAAGCTCGCCTCCAAAAATCTCATCGGGTTTTCCTGGGTTTCTACCACACGAGGCCTTATTACTGGCTCCCCGTTCTCACGGTGACCGGATGACTGTCTCCGGGAAGGTCTTTCCCTTGGAAACCTCGTTTTAGAATTTTCTAACTTGGAAAAATTCTTATGCTACAGGTTATCTTCACCCCGGGGGCCTTGTTACCCCCACAGCGCGCGGAGCCACCCTCCGGCCCGCTGTCGGCGGGGGGGGGGGGGGGGGGGGGGGGGATAAGGAACCCCCGGGTGTCAACCACACCGACCACGAGCAAACTTAGCTCATTCTTGTCAAAAGGAGTCGTCCAGACCATCCAAGAAGAAAATAAAAGAAGACTCTCAAAGAAGAAAGCAACAACACAGCTTTATTGATCACGACCCGGAGGACATCTTCCCCCTCTGGTGGGCATTGGAAACGGTACAACCCGGGCTCTAACCCGGGGGATTCTTTACATCCTAAGGCTCCTACACCTAATAGTCCCGGAGGCCCTTTGCTAGCTCCCAGGCCAAGTCCCGGTACAATGCGCGAATGCGGCGTCGAGCTTCTCGGAGCACATCCTCGGGCCAGTACTCGTAGCCCACCGGGGGAAGTATCCGAAGTGGGGGGATCATCCGGAACCCCGGACGCGGAGGGGACAATTCGCCGCTATGATTGTCAAAATTATCCAAGTTCCACTCCGGATGCCACCTCAACCGGATCGGCTCCCGGACGGCATCCCCGCTGCGCTTCCCGGAGTTGAGGCTTAGCAAGATCAAGGCCGCTTGGGCGTCCCCCGAGGGGCCTCTCCCGGACCTTCGCCCGGGAGTAACCTCCCGGGTGCCCTGGTAACATTGCATTCAAGTCAAGACTTAGAAAAATTTCTAATTGTATTGCATTCAAAATGTCTTTTTACAAGTGTCCGGGGCTTCCTCTAAGAAGCTACCGGGATCAAAATCCTAAGAAAGCTAAAAGGGTCCTATCTAAGACCCGGGGGGAGGCTCATACTTTGTCATTGGTGTCCTCCCCCTGGGGGGCTTCCGCCGGGGCTGGGAACCTCACCTGGACAATCCGGTCGTAGAAGCCCTCGGCAAGTTGCTCCACCTCCCGGCGCGAGGGCTCGAAGAACTCGGGGAAGCTCCGGGGGATGCGGCCCCCGATCGCCCGGGCACCGGCCCCTCGGTGCTCAACAAGCCCCGTCGCGGCCGCAACGACGGGGATCGCTCGGCCCTGCGCCCGGGCGTCGGCAGCCTCCGGGATGATGGAGACCTACGCGTTGAGAAAATGCACAGCCTCCGCCAGGGTCACCAGGGGCACCTCCGAGCTGCTCTCGGAGCATAGGCTCACGCCAAGGCTCTCGAGGGCTGAGCGGATGGAGCGGCCCGCGTCCATCACCGCCCGGACGCTTGAGCCCTCGAGCTCCCGGAAAGCCTCTTCCCTCGCCTTGGCCTCCTGCCGAAGGCTGCCGTTGACGGCCTCGGAGACGTGAACCTGGGCCTGGACCAGGGCCAGCTCTTGGAGGGCTTCGTCGCACTGCCCCAGGTAGGTCGCGGCCCTATCCTCCGCGTCCTTAAGCAGCCGGCCGATCCGCTGCTCAAGGCCCCAGGTAATGGCCGCCGCCTACAAACTCTAGAGTTAGAAAAAATTCAAGTGCAGGGCACGAAGGAAGACGTCACCGATTCGGGTTACTTGGGCCTGGAGAGATTGAAGCCCCCCGAAACGCTCATGTAGCGTCCCCTCCGCAACGAAGGCCTGCATCTTCTGAGTCTGCAGGCCCTCCGTATAACGGGCGACCTCCCCCGCGGAAAGCAGGGAGGTCCTCCGCCCTGCGCCGGTCCCGTCGGGGCCGGTGAGGGGTCCCCGGACCTGGGCGTCCGGCAGCGTAGTCGGCGTCTTCGTCGCCGAGGAGGTGGCCTCCGTGGAAGTGGCCGAGGAGCTCTCGGAAGAGGTCCCCGCCCGGGGAGGGACCATCAGCCCTTTCCCCTTCCCGGGCGGGAAGGACCCCGGGGCCTCTACTTCCAGAGGGATCTTGAAGACTGAGGGGCTCCCCCCTCGTCCACCGGCCACTCCATCCGTGGAGGTGAGGCCTCGGCAAACCTCACCTCCAGTTTCTCTGGCTCCAAGGGGGCCGGGGGCGCAGGGAGGGCCGCTACCGAAGGCTGCGATGGGGCGTAGTCCGCCGAATCAGACGCCGCCCCGCCCGCGGCCGGTTCCTTTCCCCGGGCCTCAATGGGGCTCTTCGGGGGAGGGGGAGTTACTTCTTTCCGGGCTGGTGCCCGGGCGCGCCCGGTCCCGGGGGTATCGTCCCGGGGCTTCGCCGGTGTCAAAACCGGCGTCGTCGATGGGCCGGGGGCTTTTTGAACTCTGGCCTTCTTAGGCTCAGAGCCCCCGACGGCGTCCTTCCCTCGTTTGTGTGACCCGGGGGTGGGGAGGGGCTTTCTCTCCGGCAGCTTTAGCCCATAGGCCTCAGCTACCAAGTTCCGGGGAGGGCCCTCCCCCACGAGGCGCACGATGCGCTCGTGCTCGTCGGCGAAGTACCTCCCCAGGAGGTTCTCCGCCTTCTCCCGTGCCGCCGGGTATGGCCGGACTACAAAAGGTAAAGAGTTAGTCAAATTTCCAAAAATTTGTAAATGCAATGAAGCAGGTAATGTTCTTACATCGGGTCACCGGCTTGACCGGGGGCCGCTGCTCTGGGCCCATCCCAATCCCCCTTCTCCCGCGCGAGAAGGGGGAGACCCTTAGGAGCATCACCTCCTCGGCACCGTCCCGCATAGAGCGGGTGCCCCGGGAGATGATCACCTTGCCGAGGAGCTCGAGCTCCTCGTCCGTCCACACTGGAGGCTTCGGCGCGGACGATCTGCTGTAGGCGGGGGGCTCCGGAGCGTACGTCACCTCGTCGTCCGGGACCCGGAGGTAGAACCACCTCCGGATCCAGTCGCCCCAGTGGTCCCGGAAGGCCGCCGCCGGGTAATCAGCTACCCGGGATGGCAGCATCTGCACCATCACCGAGCCGAAGGGGGACTTGGGTCCCCCCTTCACCAGGTGGGAGCTCCTCGCCGCCGGTTCGTAGAAGTACCGAAAGGCGCATAGGGTAGGCTCCCGCCCGGTCGCCGTCTCGAAGAGCCAAATGAAGAGTCCCATCCGGACGAGTGTGTTCGAGGTGAGGTGGTTTCGAGCCACCCCATACTCCTTCAAAAACTCCCGGAGCAGTGGATGCACCGGGAGCCGGAGCCCCGCCTCCAGGAAGGCCTCGAAGGCCATGATCTCTCCAGGCCTGGGGCGGGGAGCTCCGTCCTTCTTAACGGGGACCTGGATGTCCCCGTCCTCAACGACCCCGTGTTCAACCAGGGACTCCGCGTCCTCGGCTGTGAACTCGGATGCCCAGAGGAAGTCCGGAGCGACCTCCTCCGGGGGCACCTCGGTCGTCTTCGCTTGACCCTTCGGTGCCATCAGGTTTGTTTTTTCCGGTGGCTAACATTTCAGGAGGTTACGACTAAATGTCCCGGACGACTGCTACCGGGAGCTAGCTACCGGGAGAGCTAAATGCGCTAAGGTTGAGAAGTTTGGAATGAACTACCCGGGCCCCCCAAGGCCCTATTTATAGGGGCGAGCCGTGATCCAGATGAGCGCCACGTGGCACTCTGCGGCACAATCTGGGCCATTGAAGTTCAAACCGTGGGCACGAAACGAAGGGACTGGCGCGCAAACCGAGGTGCTGGTTCGAACCGCGAGCATATTTATGGCGAAGCGGCGCGGTCATAAGCGCGCGGCATGAGAACCGAAGCGTCACACTCCGGTGGCTTGGTCCAGAGATTTCCCGGTGACGTGTACCATACCCACCGAGGACTCGAGCATTGTCCCCGGGGGGTATGGGGGGCTGCTCTTGGGGGAAACCTCCGTGAAACTAAGTCCAGGTAAGTTGCGTCACCCTCGCCCGGGGACGTGGGGACGTGGCCTCCGGGCCCGGTCCCGGGCGCCGCCTTCTGGCTGCCGGGACCTGGCCTCCGGCACCGGTCCCGGGCGCCGGCATTTGCCCGGGGACGTGGCCTCCGGTGCCTGCCTCGGGCGCCGCCTTTTGGCTTCCGGGACCTGGCCTCCGGCGCCGGTCCCGGGCGCCACCATTTCCCCGGGGACGTGGCCTCCGGGGCCGGTCTCGGGCGCCGCCTTTTGGCTTCCGAGACCTGGCCTCTGGCGCCGGTCCCGGGCGCCGCCATTTGCCCGGGGATGTGGGCTCCGGTGCCTGCCCCGGGTGCCGCCTTTTGGCTCCCGGGACCTGGCCTCCGGGCCGGTCCCGGGCGCCGCCTGTTGGATGCCCGGGGACGTGGCCTCCGGTGCCTGCCCCGGGCGCCGCCTTTTGGCTCCGGAGACCTGGCTTCCGGGGCCGATCCCGTGCGCCGCCTTTTGGCTGCCGGGACCTGGCCTCCGGCGCCGGACCCGGGCGCCGCCATTTGCCCGGGGACGTGGCCTCCGGTGCTTGCCCCGGGCGCCGCCTTTTGGCTCCCGGGACCTGACCTCCGGGGCCGGTCCCGGGCGCCGCCTTTTGGCTTCCAGGACCTGGCCTCCGGGGCCGGTCCCGGGCGCCGCCATTTTCCTGGGGACGTGGCCTCCGGCGCCGGTCCCGGGAGCCGCCTTTGGCCTGGGGGCCTGGCCTCCGGTGCATGCCCCGGGCCTCATCGCCCTTCTAAAGGTAAAGTCTTTGGTTGTTGATCACGTGCAGGTCACGCGAGGAGCGCATCGGGAATCAGCGACCACCTGTCAAGCATCCAAGGCGCCTGACCGGTAGAAGGACATCGCTTCCCCGCAATCCGACGGTAGCGTCCGGGGTAGTTTAGTCTTTTCGCTTCTTTTTGGGGCTATAAATAACCCTTGTACCCCTCTGTTGTAAGACAAGTGATTCATTATCGGAATAGCCAAAACTCACAGGTGTGCTCCAGAAGCCTCTCCCCCGAGAGAGCCTCCCCAACCGACTCTGGTCGGCAGCATGCCGACAGGACTAGGGCCCCCACCGGGACCCGAACCTGTATAAATCCTCGTGTCAATTCTTGTGTTTGTCTGGCTGGGGAGGACCGGTCACCCGGTCAACCCGCGCCGCATTTTCTTCACTAGGATCGTTCACAAAACCTGCCGGGGTATTCGCAATACCACGACATACATAATCATGCATGTTGACCCAGCAATGGGAAGAGACTTAGGGGTGGGGGTAATACCCGCCACAACTGTGGTTCGCGAGAGATCCACAGGGTCGGGGGTGAATTGTGAGTGAAACATAACAAAAGTTCTTGTTATCTCCACCTTGCCACTCACAGTATGAAGTGAGCCAGGGGTCCAATCATTTTGATAGGAAGGGCATGAAAGTGGAATATCTCACGGTAAATTGGTACCACTCTTGAGAGTTAAAAACGCATTCGAATACTCCGAGCTCCCAGGTTTATAGGAGTTTGCTGCGGTGGATTAAATCCACGGGGTGTGGCACAAGTATGTTTTCTAAATAAAATTTGATAAGTCAAGATTACCCAAATGATATGTGTTGTCATGATAAGGGGTGCTGCCGTGGGCTGTCGTGTGTCGACGTGTCGTGGTAGTGCTATAATTTAGTGAACATGAATAGCGATGCTATGTTATGAAAAGTGCTGCCATGAGATGAGATATGAAAGAAAAGATAATTTTACAAACATCCATAATTCTTGACTAGTCTAGGTTCATAACAACACTACTATATGTATCTACTCTTACCTATGACTTGCTAAGTACGTAAGTACTCACCCTTGCAACCTACAAATCAGTAGATGGAGCATTCCATGTTCGAGATGAAGGCGTGGAGAACTTTGTGGATCCAGAAGGGGGAGAGTCAGTTCCGTCAAAGTTCTAATGTGTGTTGTTCTGCCGTCAACTTCTCACTGTGGGAGGGTCACCTATCTTCTACTGTGTAGTTGTTATTTTGCTAAACCATGTATGCCGCGAAGGTATTGTAATCTCTTTATGTAATATTAAGGCCAGCAGGCTACACTGCTTAAATATTTTGTAAGTTTTTCTGCTGCAATGTGAATATACTCCTGTGCTTGACTTATCCTGGGAAGTCAAAGGTATGCATATATGACACTAGCTGCAGCAAGCTAGGTCTCCACGGGAGTAGTCGTAGTCCTAGTTTCGGGGCGCGACAAAGTTATGGTATCAGAGCAGCATGAGAACTTGACTGTAGGATGACACCTTTAGGAGTTGGCTCGCCAGGAAGGCGTAAATTATTTAAAAACTATTTCTTTGAAAACTCTATTTTGATAAAAATGAGTTCTGTAGCTCCTTAAAAAACCCTTATTTCAAAAATTCTGTTGGTTTTCTAAAAGAATCAGTAAGATAGCAAAAGCGTGTTTTGTTTAGCTGGGGATGGTATAGATAGACCTGGTGGATGCTCTTGATAGCCTTGTGACTCGCTGTTGCTTTTTCAATGGATAACTTGTGTACTATGGCTAGAAGCCTAAATATTTTATGCATTAATGTAGTTTGCATTAATTTCGGCATTGCTGTCTTAGTGGGCCTTAGTTAGTTAGATCTTTCTAGATTCTCTTCAAAGCCATCATGGTTGATACAAGAAGGAGATCCCGAAGCGGTGGAGAAGGTAGAGAACAGACTCCGCAGGAAGAAGATCCTATGGCAAGAGACCCTTTGTTTCAGCAAGGATCTCAGAGTTCCAATTCTCTCCTAAATGAGCAACCCAGTTTGCAGGAAAGCTTTCAGTCTATAGAGAAGGAAAATATAGAGGGAGAGGGTCGGAAGAGAAGGATGCCCCAACAAGTGCGACCACAACTAAACTCAACCAGAAGAAGAGTCCCTACCGCCTTCAGTTTTCAACCATCATACCAGACTCCCAGACCAATAACAATGTTGTGCCCCAACTGCAAAGGAAACCACCTTCAGAAGAATTGTCCTCATTTCTGTATTCAGTGTGATCATTGTAGACAAGTTGGACATCGTCGAGATTGCTGTCCATGGATTCAACTCCCTATTTCCATAGCCAGATCTCAGGCAGGGACGCAGTCAGTAGCCAAGGGGAAAACGTTTTATTCTATGCGGAAAGATCATCAACCAAGGAACCGCTAGGATCTGTTCAAGCACTGCAAAAGATATGCCTAGAACAAGTACGTATAGTACAGCTATATTCTGATGTATTTCCAGAAGAACTACCAGGAATGCCAGTTATAGACTTGGAAGAGCTAAAGAGCCAATTGGAAGATTTGAAGAGCAAAGAATTCATTAGACCAAGAATTTCACCTTGTGGAGCCCCAGTCTTGTTTGTAAAGAAGAACAACGGAGCTCTAAGGATGTGTGTGGACTATCAAGCCTTACATGAAGTGACCATAAAGAACAAGTACCCATTACCAAGAATTGATGACTTGTTCGATCAACTTCGAGGAGCCAAAGTATTCTCCAAGATAGACTTAAAGTCTGGATACCATCAGCTGAAGATCAAGAAGGAAGATATATCGAGGACTACTTTCACTACTAGATACGGGCTGTATGAGTTTACAGTAGTACCATTTGGTTTGACCAATGCCCCAACAGCCTTCATGAATGTCATGAATAGCACATTTATGGATTTCCTTGACAAGTTTGTCATAGTATTCATAGATGACATTCTGATATATTCCAAGAGCATAGAAGACCATGAGCAACATCTACATCTAGTTTTGGAAAGGCTACGAGAAAGGCAATTCTATGCCAAGTTTGATAAATGTGAGTTTTGGATGTCAAGGATTGCATTTCTTGGACATGTATTGACAGCAGAAGGAATTTCAGTGGATCCAGCTAAAATTTCTGCTATCAAAGAATGGAAACAGCCCACCTCAGTTCCAGAAATCAGAAGTTTCCTAGGATTGGCAGGTTACTATAGGAGATTCATCGAAGGATTTTCCCAGATTGCCAAACCTCTTACTAACCTGCTAAAGAAGGATATTGCATTTAAATGGACCACTAAGTGCGAAGAAAGTTTTTAGAAGTTGAAACAGAAATTGACAACAACACCAGTCCTTACCTTGCCAGATAGCAAAGAAGATTTTCTCAGATCGCGGAGCATAGTTTACATCCAAGTTTTGGAATAGATTGCATGAAACCCTAGGAACTCAATTGGATTTCAGTACTGTATATCACCTACAAACAGGAGGACAAACAGAGAGAGTAAACCAAATCCTGGAAGATCTCCTGAGAGCCTGTATACTAGATTATGGAACATCATGGGATAAATGTTTACCATTTGCAAAGTTTACATATAATAACAGTTATCAAGCTATGTAAAGTTTAGTGGGAAATCATTCAGAACAAGAAGCCACTTGGGAGAAAGAAGAAGATCTCCAGCAAACCTACCATTATCTTTTCTTGTCTTAGGTAAATCTCAGGATGATATTTCTTTAAGGAGGGTAGATCTGTAACACCCTGGGTTTAGGGGTGAAAATTTCCTTTTCATGAAAGTCATGCATGCATGTATCTCTATAGTAGTAGCAAGATCAGTTCAACCCTAATCTATCCTAAGCCCCAAATATCCCAAAATCTTTCCTGTGAACCCAAATCAAGATCAGATTACTCAGATGAGATCTATCAGTAACTCTGAGTATAAAAGCCTTCAGAAGCCAAATTCAATTCCATCTCTAACTCTCAGATCTTGCGATTCTTTTCTGTTTTCGAAAACATGAATTTAATTAATATCCTAATTACTCTAAATACTCTGAACTCAGATTTGGCCAAATCTTGACCTAATCCAGACCAGATTATTCTTGGATTATGATCATGGGTATGCCACTACCCTAATCTAGAAAGTTGGCAGCCAGATTTCTTCAATTAAGCCCTTTTCACAAATCAGTCCAAATTGTATCGCGAATCAGTCCTTTTTTGATATCTGGAAACCCAAAAAAGCTAAAAAAATGCTAATCAACTCCAAATTCAAATCTGTTTTAGGGAACACCTCCCAAATGCTATTCAATACAAAATCTCCTTTTGTCGGAACATTAAAATCTCACCCAAAGTCTCAGAATTTCACTTTCGACAAAATCTAGATTATTAGTACCCTAATTACCATGTTTTCGTTTTATCCGAAAACTATTCAAATGATCTGAATTTCATCAAGTACCCTTGCCAAAATATTTGTTGAATAAAGTTTGCCAGAATTATGAAGTTCAAATCAGCCCTAGTCCTCCAAATCCCAGATTTTACAGTTTAGTCCAAACACCAAAAATCAGAATTACAAATCAGCCCAGCCTGCTGTTTCGACCAGGGCTCAGCCTTTTCGACCAGCAGTCGCCGGCACAGTGCTTCGACCACAGTTGCGCCGCGCTTCTTTGCCGTGCTCCTCGCCGCCGGTCATCACCGCCCTCGCCTGTGCTCGTACACGATTGTGCTTGCATGTGCACACGTGTCCGCATCTAAGTCATCGCCATGCGAGCAGCGGCGACCAACTCAACAGCGACGCTCGCCAGCAGGAGAGTTTGAAATCCACTCGCGTGCACATGTCGTTGCCGGCCAGCTACATCACCTTGCTTCTTCACCGTCTAGCACCAAGTTCCAACGCTACTGCCATCGACTGTCTGACGCAGCTGCAGAGCCGCTTTTGCCATCTCGTCGTCGCCGCCGTTGCTTCAACCTGAAGCTTCACCGACACAGGTTCCACAGCCTCCAGTATAGCAAGCTTCATCCTGCGCCTATAAATACCCGCCCAAATCGACTTCGTCTTCACCATTGCACTTCAGAGCTATTTTAGCCGTTAAATCCACCTTTTCTTCGTCTTCTTCTCCGGCTAACCGCTGAATTGAAGTGACCAGTTAGTGTCTCCTGTTTACCTTATCATATTATAGCATTTAATCGAGCCCCAGTGAATTCTATCACCGGCGATCGCCATAATTAGCAAACGCCTTGTTCTAGCAATTGCATCTTCTCCAATTCAAATTAGCTTTCGCTGTAGTGGAAGAAATTGATCAGTGAAGTATTCCCAACAAGTCTGTGAATCAAGATTTCATAATTAAGCTCGAATTGGAGTTTCTCCCTTTCTCGCGCGCCACCGGCGACCGGCTCACGTCGGCAGGCCGCACCACCATTCCTTCGGCCGAATTGACGTTACCAGAAGCTTCCCCTCATCTCCCTATTGCCCTCACAGCGAGCAATTGAGCTTTAAGGCTGTGTATCGATTTTGCCCAATTTAGCCCTTCTTCTCCGGCCGCGGCGTTGAAATTCTCGCCGGTGTCGCCTCAGGCTGTTTCCATTCAGTTCCACCATCTGCAGCAACTTAGAAACTCACCCGTGCCGTCAATTTTGAGTTTAAATGACCCCAGTGCGTTGTCACTGTTGAAGCCGTCTCCTTTTCCAGTGCAGTTCATCGCCGTTCGCTGTTGTGCAATGGTGCCGTTGAACGTGCCAATGGGCAAATATTGCAGGGCATCAAGAAACGCATTTTTGATGGCCTTAAGACACGCTCGGGGGCTTGGGTAGATGAGCTCTATACCGTTCTGTGGGCACTACGCATTACTTCTAGTCGAGCCACCGGTGAGACACCTTTCCATCTGGTATATGGAGCCGAGGCTGTGTTACCTATGGAAATTAGTATTGGTTCTGTCCGAACAGATCAATTCGAACAAGTTGATCAGAACGGACAACGATTACAAGATCTCATCCTCCTAGAAGAAAAGCGTGATCGAACTTTGGTCAAGTCCGCGGTGTATTTGTAAGCTTTGCGCAAATACCATAACAAAATGGTGCGACCGCGTAGTCTTCACGTGGGTGATCTGGTTTTACGTAAAATACAAAATCAATCGAATCGCAATAAATTTTCCCCTCAATGGGAAGGTCCCTACACTGGTGTCTCGGTACCATGACCAGGATTGACTCGGTTAGCAATAGAGGATGGTCGTATCTTATCCAATACATGGAACATTGATCAACTGCGCAAGTTTTACATGTAAGTTCTCCAACCCCTTTTCCTTTTCAATTAGCATGATTTAACAAAATCAGTACTTCTAGCTGTTTCATGTGATAATTATTCCTTTCGACCATATGTTACGAGTCTGGCTCGGGGGCTGGTCGCTGATAATTGTATCACTATAATACCCTGATCGGATTCGCTGGCCGATCTCGTGATCACTTCTAGACAAGACACCCCTCAATAAGCCATTTCTCAATGCACACGGGGCTTGCTGGCATGTCCTTGGTTATCAGAGTGGCTGTCGGTTTGCAATAAGGTTGGGTGTTGTATCGAACATGATTGTCCGTCTGGTCGGATATTCCAGGTCGTCGTTACACCCATATTTTTCCTGTGCTTATAATACTAAGTCTTCAGTATATATAATCTCAAGGGGGGGCTAGGGGAATATGGTCGCAACATGAAACAAAAAGAAGTGCTTTCCTTTAAAAATCAAGGCATGCATGTGCATTGTATAGTTATATCTGTACAGGTACAACATTTACAATAGGCCAAGCTCTTTCAAGAGGTCCTCTACTAGAGGTTTGACTTCCTCCATTATGACCTCAAGCTGGTCTTCACTCTCGACCTCTGCCTCTCCCACCACTGGATTTAGATCAAGATCTGGGCCATGGTGAAGATGAAGCCGCCAAAGGATAGCGGAGGCTGCTGATCGCACTCTTGTCTTGATCTCCTATGTTTGCCACCTTGTATCTTCAGGAAGATACTCGAGAAGTGACTCCACTTGGGTCGCGACCAGTGTGGTCAATTCATTAAGGCTAAGGTCATCCTTTTCGGTTTCGACCACATCAGCTCTTAGCAAACCAGCCACCATCTTTAGTTTTCGAAGATGTCTTGTTCAACACTGCTGCAGGCTGAGAGTAACGCATTCAAGTCCTTGTTCTCCCTACAGACAGAATCAACTTTTGAGTTCTGCAACTCGATGGTCGCCTAGAGATCCTTGTTCTCTTGGCAGAGCTGGCTTATTTGGTACTCTCGGGCTGTAATTGGCAACCATCACAAATAGTTCGCATAACAAATTGGTTTATCCTGGTCGAAAGTGCACTTACAGGAAAGCTGCAACCGCAGCTGTTGGAGTTCGGTCTCCAGGAAAGAGATCTTAGCGACTGCCCTGAACTCCTGGCTTTCCCGATCAGCGAGGCTCTTGATCAGAAAGGCATTTTCTCTGTGACAAAAGAGACAATTGTTAAAATAGGACTAAAATTCAGGCGAATGAGGGCACATCTTTCTTACCGCTGCAGGCGACTCGTTTCTTGTTGAGCGACCTCGATATGCTTCGCTACAGCTATCAACCTGGTCGCCACGTGAGTCAGTTCCTATGACACGGAAGTGGATTAGTTCCAGAGCCTGGGTATTCCTATGCTAATGCGAACTTAAAGGTCACAAGAGGTGTACTGCATACCTCAACATACTTGCCGAACGAGCCACTTTTCGGTTCAGCCAAAGGCTAAGTCTCTAGACTCACCTTATCCCCAGTAGGAGATGCAGATGAATGTGCCTGTTGAGCCTCTTCCATAGCTGGGGTCGCAGATTCCAATCTCTGCGATTGGACTTCTACAGCCACCCCATCTATAATGGCACGAAGAACTTCCTCGGCCCTGGGGATGGGACTTTTCTCGCCTGTGACCTCTGTAGCAAGAGAAGCTTCAACACTTGTGGAGTCACTGGGGGGCTTGGCGCTGCATCTCTGCACCTAAGCACATAAGAGAATCATCGGTTAGAATTTCTTCAGTCGATCACTTCAGTACGACCCTGTCCAAACAGGAGAGATTCTTACCTTACTCGAAATCCTACCCATTTCTGGGATTTCGAGGATGGTTCCCCGGGAAAAAGAGGACAGTCATCATTTGTCCTGGTCTTCCTCTTCCTAAATAGGACGTTGTCCTTTTCTCCCTGTGTGCATGCCAATCTATAAGAACACACATGAGGAATAATGAAAACCAAAGGCTGTAAGGGTCCATACCAGGGTAACTTCTGCTGTCGGTAAGGATGAAGCCATTGGTCCTGAAGTCTCCTGGACCACAGGTGTTGGAACTTCATCCGCGACCATGAGGTTGGAAGTGGTCGCGGGGTCCTGTTCAGTTAATCCCACTCCTGTCAATAGGAGTAGAGTAGTCACCGCCCCAAGACTGGCAGGAGTCTTTTCGCGGTGGATAAGGGGAATGTCGTTTTCCTCTTCCTGTGTGAGCATAACTTAATGGATGTGCACAGATGAATGAAAACGTTCAGGATTGTTGGAAATCTTACCACCAGCGCCCCTTCTATCAGAAGGGAAGGTGTTGCAAGTCCTGAGGCTTCATAAGCTTCAGGCACTAGGGTTTCACCCGTAACCACAGGATTATCAGTGGTCACGGGGCCCATTATAGTCGTCTCTGTCCCTGCGGTCAGAGACAGGACCTCGCTGGTTTGAGGAGCGATCACCTTCCTCTTGCGGCGAACCAGAGGAATGTCATCCTCCTCTTCCTCGCTCCCTTCACCCTGTACAACGAAGAAGTAATTTCTACTCGCACTTGGGGGTATAGGGGGCACTGAGTATCTTACCGCGGTCTTTTTCGTGCTAGGGGTTTTCTTCTACGAAGAAGCCTCTCCCAGAATCTTCTAAGGTTTCTTGGGAGCAGATTCCTTCACTACGCCCTTCGAAGGGGTCCTCTTCACCCTCTTCGCAGCTTGTTTCCCCGAGGGACCAACGCCCTCGTTGGGACGCGTCGCCTCAGCAAACTTCCCCAGAAGTTGTATCATTCCAAATGCTCTTGGTGATACAAGTGGATGATTTACAACAGAGCTTGTTAGGAAAGGTCATACCTTTCGGCGCTCCTGTTTGAGATCGTCGTCGGCGTTGATTAGGCTCTGGGGGCGAGGCGATCCCTGAGCTCCCTCCACAGTGGCGGTGTACACCTTAAGGAGGTAATTGTCCGCTTTTCAATCTCGGACAAAGGTAAAGCTGCGTCACAAACAAGCATGTTAACCAATACGACATTTTTTGGTCAATAAAAATGCATTTTTGTTGATTAAAGAACATACCATTATTGTAGTCTAAGGTACTATCTGCCATGGACTGGATTTCCCAAGCTGGATGAGCCCTTTCACGCAGGGGGCTTATCCAGTTCTTCACAAAGTCGTGAATGATGTCGCGTGCAGTCAGGCCTTGCTAGCTTGGGCCTGTTTCTTCTGCTCTGCGCTCAGAGCAGGAAGGGAGTCCAACTTGCTGGCCTTCTCCGGTCGGGAGTTCGTGAACCATAGTCCACTCTTCGACGGAGGGGTGTAGTGGAACCATTTATGGTAACACCCGTGCACAGAATCCCGGAGGGGTGGGAAGGGGTACTCTTTCTTCTCCCTTATCCAAAAGTAGATGCACCTGGTGGCATTGGCACTTTTTGACCATGCTGAGAAATAAAAGCGTCGGAAAAGCTCCACGCTTGGAAGCACTCCGACGAAAGCTTCGCATAGATGCTGGAAGATCGGCAAGATAAGAACAACATTTGGGTGGAGATTCACTAGCTCCAACCCATAATGCTCCAAGATTCCCTTCAAGAATTGGCTCTCTGGGAATCGAAACCCGCAGCTCAGGTACTCCTCAAAGATCACCAACTCGCCCTCTTGGACGATTGAGGTTTCTTGGTCTTCCTCCGCTGGTCGCCAGTTGATCAGCAGCCGCGGAGGGAGAATCTCTTCCTTCTCAAGTGCCACCAGGCTTTCTTTTGTATGGTGGACAGATCGGCTCCAGGATGCCATTTCTTACGAAGGATTGAGGAGAAAGGTGGTGATTTTGGAGGCGATGAAGAAGAGGAGTGCAAAAGAGGGTTTTGTGCGGTGAGAAACTCTAAGGCAAATGAAGGGTTTTTGGTTGTGTGGCTTCCTCAAGAAGCTACCTTCTCCTTTTATATGCCTGAGACAACCCTTCATCGAATATTTTATTAATTTCTCATAATGGGTGCCCTCTCTCTTGGAACCCATTATGCACTCCCTACAGTGAATCTGGAACAAAATATATCTTCATTATTTTTTGTTTCGAATTCGGGGGCTAGGGTGCATAAGCACAAAAATTTTACAAAGATTATGGAGGAAATGATCCTTCCCGTCTTTCGTAAACTAATTTTCATATGTTGATCACAATGCAGTTCTGTGATCGTCTCAAGGTTTGCATGTTGATCGCAATGCAAATCTGTGATCACTGCAAGTGGGTAATTACAACATGTACGATTACCATTCGATCAAGGTATTATGTCCTGATCACGGCTTCAGTTCTGATCGCGGATTCAGTTCTAATCGCAATACCAGTGCTAGTCGCGGTATAACACATCAATGCGTTTCTGATTGGAAAGATTGTTACTTCGGATTTACCTGTGTATGTGTGGTCGCAAAGGCATTCTTGTGATCATGTTTTCACATAGAGATTATGAAGAGTTTCAATTTGGATTATAAGTCTTGCATAATCCTTCTTGAGAAGTCAAGGTATGTAAGGCAAAGGAAATTTTTATTTCTGGCAGTCTTTACATACAAACGGGATACAGGCGACCAAAGCATCGTCCTGATCCGAGAGAAGTTTACAAAGTTCTCCTTGGGACATATTAGCGTCAGTGGGATCAACACTGGCTGCTCCTAGAGAACTGGCTATGGCTCTAAGTCTATCTACATCATCCCGAATCAGAGAAGCACTACTATTCCTGATCGTATCAGAGAGTTCTCGCTGGTGTCGAGCATAGTCCCTCTCCAAGCGGAATTGGTGCACCTCTTCGTGGGAATGGTCATAACATTCTGCCAGGTGCAGAATAGCCGAAGACATTTCTTCGGGCTTCTTCTCCAGAGCCTCTTTTTCCTTCTGGAGAGTCTGTTCGAAGGAAAGAGGTTGGATCTCAGCAGGCTAGTCGCTGGGGGCTCCAGAAATTTTTGTCTCTTGTACATGTATGTGTTAGTTTTACAAGATAAAATGACTAGCAGAGGAGATGAAAATAATTACCAATCCTTGGAAGTGAGAGGATGAAGTATTTCCCCCAAAAAGTAGATCACCCGACAAAAGTCGGGAACCATCAGGTCATGGAAGTGCAACTTTCCCACGAGAAAATTGGTCACCCAACAAAAGCTGAGGATCATCTGGTCGCGGGAATACAACCTTCCCACCAGAAAATTGATAACCCATCAAAAGATGGGGATCTCTTGATCGCAATGGAGAAAGCTGAGAAGAAAGCTTTGAAGGATTGTTATGGATCTCCAAAGGTGGAGATGAAGGTTCGACCTGCCGAGTTGCATGGACAGGGAGAACTACATGGGACAAGGAAGGGGAGTGCAATGATGCATCCCCAATCTTTGTGCCGCTGGAGGATCCCTCGTCAACCTTGGGTTTCTTCCTTGGGGGAACCAGTTCTTCGGTCACCTGTGAGTTCCCACAAAGCATTTTGGAAATGATCAGAATATCAAATGGCAACTCGAACCAAAAGTTCCAGAAAAGACTTACCTTCTGGAAGTCCTGGTCGAGTTCAGGTATCGCTTCCTCTTCATCACTTTCAATCTCAATGATGTTCTTGGGGTCTTGATTTGCCATTGAGGTGAAAACAAAAGAAAAGGAAAGATAGCTATGGAAAGGACTTAGCCGAGAAAGAACTTGTGAAGTTTCAGGGCTAAGAGGCTTCGGTATTTATAGCCTCCAAAAGTGACGGTTTGTTTTTCGAATGCCTCGAGTTCTTAAAACGCATTTACAGTTTTATCTCTGGTTAGAAAACAAATTCCGTGGCACTATCATTACCTGTCAGAAATAACCCAGGCCCGTCTCGGGAAATAAACCGCCACACTTAGTGCCCCACTAAGTGGAGAATTTGAAGAGTCGGGTCACTTATCCGATGTAACATTAAAATTTGAAGTAAATATGTCCCTTCGTTTTCTTCAAATTTGGGGGCTAGCTGATGATGATTGTTACTTGAGCTAGTTCGGAGTAATGTATATCTGGTTTAAGACAGATTCGAACCAGACAAGTGTTCGGAGGTCCGTTGCTATGATCTCAGACGACCTGAGAAGAGCGGACACATGGTCGCAGGCTTTGCGCAATCATGAGACCGCAGACAGTGTGCGGTCAGAGAGTCGTGGACTACCCTCGACCAGAGTAACTTGGGGTTGCTTAAGCTCTACAACAGGCATATCCCGGGAATCACGAAGATCCTTCCACGTATGAAGAGAACTGCCAGGAGGTTAATATGTGCGATTATCCCTTAATTGCATGTGTTAAGGCTGCGTGGAAGTTAAGTGCGGTTATCAAAACTGCACCCAAGCAGCCGTTCAAAGCTGTTGTACATTGGTGCCCTTTCGACCAGTATAAAAGGGTAAGCGGATGTACAGAGAACGGATCCGACGCATCGGAAGAATCCAACAGATCGAACAGACCAGACACAAGCTTTCTTAGGCAAGTTTAGTCGTATTTTAGACAATCACACGGAAAAGATCTTCGCCTGTGATGATCTTTTCCACAACTTTGTAACCTTTTTCCCATACATTGATCCGTTTGAGACCTAGCCTTGGTTTTTGCACTAGGCTCGCCCAGATTCTAATATGTGGAATAACGGGATCTTATACCGAAACCCCAAAGTAATCGCACAACTCTTTATTTCAAACAGGGCTTTACACGTCAAACGTTAGGCACACTTGTCTACGTCGAAGGAACTATAAGTGTCTAAAACTCAAATAAGTTCTATGACTCTTCGATGATCTAAAGTAGACCTATTACAAGGTATTTATAGTCCAATCGTATGAGTACGTATCAGACTCAATAAGCTAAACGTATTAGACTCATATAACTAATCCTAAACAGATAAGCTTAGTTATACACATTCGGATCGGATTACAATTCCGAACAGGGAATGAATTCCTTTTCCTGATCGTGGACCAATCCATGGTCGCGGACCCATCCATGTTCGCGTATCCTTCCCGAACACGGTTAAGGTCGCGAAGCCGCATGCGATCAGGACTTGGTCGCGAAGCCGCATGTGATCAGGACTTGGAGATCCTCCCGGATCATGACTCCCTTGTTGAGAAGGACCCAACCCCTGTTGCGACCTCTCGATCAAACTGGAGATGTGAAAATTGGGCTTGCCCATCTTCTTTGATGTACCACTTTGCCGCACATGCTCGTTGATCTTTCCGACCGATTCAAAAAGTCTCCTTGGTGCCACTGCGGGTGGTAGTCACCTTCTTTTCCAGAATCACATCTTCACGTAGAGGTTTGTCTCGTTGATAGACCAAGTCTTCAACAGATGGTACTATAGTATCTGGCTCATCATCCAGCATTGAAGGCTCAAAGAGTTTGAGGTGCTCAACATTAACAACCGAGTAGATATCCATGTATGGAGGTAACTCAAGTTGACAAGCATTATTACCCACTTTCCGCAAAATCCGAAAAGGACCATAACGAATGGGTTTGAGTTTCTTACCTTCACCTTTAAGTCTCTCCTTACTCAGATGTAACCATACCATATCACCTTCTTGAAATTGCGCATCAACTCGGTGCCGATCGTGTCGCGCCTTGTACTTGAGTTGAGCTTTCAGCAAGTTCTGTTCAACCACACAATGGAATCGTTGAATACCTTCCAGGAACTTTTGTGCTCGATCCTGATCAGATGCTTCCTTGCTGTTCTGTGCTGAGGTAGGGATCACAAACTCCATGTCGAATGGACTCTGGGGTAGAAATCCTAAACAGACCTCAAACGGGGACTTTCTAGTCGAACCATGCACTGCTCGAATAAAAGCAAACGACAGGTATGGTATGCTTTCATCTCAGGTCTTCGGGTGCTTCGAGTTATATCCTCTCAAGAGATGAACGACTGTGCGATTTACCACCTCAGTTTGACCATCAGTTTGTGGATGAAAAGCAGTACTCCTCTTTAGCTTGGTGTCCATCATTGTCCAGAGCGATCGCAAAAGTGACTAAGGAACCGGGTATCGCGATCAGACACAATAGAAGTCGGCAGTCCGAAGTGTGTCCAAACGTGTTGAAAGAATACTCGAGCGGCTTCTTCTCCCGTGATAATCTTCCAACAAGGTATAAGAACAATCATTTTGGAGAACCGATCAACGACCACGAATAGATAGTCGTTGCCACGTCGGGTCTTAGGCAATCCTCCCAAGAAATCCATGGATATGCTCTCCCATGGTCGCGATGGAACTGGCAAAGGAGTGTACAAACCTAATTTTCGGTTTGCCGATTTTGAGATACTGCAGAGACCACAGCCTCGAACAAAACTAGCCACATCTTGCTGCATATGCGGCCAGAACACATGTCGGTGAAGATTTTGCAACGTCTTTGTAACCCCAAAGTGACCAGCTACCTTCGATGTGTGCGCTTCTCGCATCCATTGAGTTCGAGGTGCTCCACGAGGTATGCAAAGTAAATTGCCCTTGTACAAGAGTCCTTCTCGACGAACGAACTCTGTAGGTTTTCCTATTTCGACCTCAGTCAGTGCTGTTTGAAAATCAGGGTCTTCACTGTACATAGTGACATAGTCATCATGACATGAGGGCTCGATCTGCATGAACGCTGATAAACAGAGGGTCGTAACTGGTGGTCATGACAACATGTCAGCCAATTTGTTGTGTACACCCTTCTTGTACTTAATCACCAGATTAAACTGCTGCAGATACGACATCCACTTCATGTGCCGAGCTTGCTGTAGCTTGGACTGAATTTGCAAATATTGCAATGGTTGATGGTCGGTGTGGACAACCGTCTCTTTCCCCAAGAGATAACACCGCCAATGTTTCATGGCCTAATGCAGTGCGCATAACTCCTTATCATAAGTTGGGTAGTTCTTATGAGCCCCCTGGAATAACTCGGAGTGATATGCCACTGGTCGACCTTCTTGCATGAGCACTGTGCCCATTGCATAACCTGAGGCATCGGTTTCTTGCTCGAATGGTTTCTGCAGATTCGGCAAAGCTAACACAGGCGCCTCGCTGATCTTCCTTTTCAGCAAGAGAAACGTGTCCTCATGTTTCCCTGTCCATTCGAACTTCTGATCGATCCTGGTTAATGCATGCAATGGAGAAGCCACAATCGAGAAGTGTCGGATGAACTTCCAAAGATATTGGCATGCTCCCACAAAACTACGCACATCTGTAATTGTTCGCGGTCGCGGCCATTCGCGAATCACTTTTACCTTGTCTGGGTCGATTTGCAACGTACCGTTGCCAACCAAGAATCCAAGGTAAACTAGAGTTTGCTGGCCGAACTCGCACTTCTTACGGTTGAGGCGAAGTCGATGTTGCCGAAGCTGATCAAACCTCTTTTCGACATGAATGAGGTGCTCATCCCACGATTGACTATAAACTAGTATGTCGTCGAGGTAAACGATCACAAAGTCGTCGATGAACTGTCTCAACACATCATTCATAAGACGCATGAAGGTTGCCGGGGCGTTGCAGAGACCAAATGGCATGACCAGCCATTCGAACAGACCTTGTCGTGTTTTGAACGCGGTCTTCCACGTATCCTCCTCTCGGATGCTGACTTGATGATATCCTGACTTAAGATCCAATTTGGAGAAGACAACAGCATGCTTCAATTGGTCTAACAGGTCGTCAATATGGGGAGGGGGGTACCGGTTCTTGATGGTGATCTTGTTCTGTGCTCGATAATTGATGCACATACGCCAAGTCCCATCTTTCTTTGGTACTAACACCACAAGAGATCCACAAGGTGAACTACTTGGCGGAATGACACCATCGTTTAGCAACTCACCAAGTTGTCTCTTGATCTCTTCATTCTCCAATACTGAGTTGCGATACATACTCAGATTGGGCAGTGTCGCATCGGACACAAGCAGAATTTCGTGCTCGATTGGTCGTTTCGGCGGACGACCCTGGGTAGTCTCGAACAGATCACTGTATTTCTCCAACAGTCCCGACAAACGACCAGAATTCTCTCGGCACGCCAACGACAATGTTGGTCGAGTATCCTCACCTTCACCAATGGGTCGAATCATGACAAGCACATACTTGTGACATGCATTAACAATTCGTTTGGCTTGATTTGCGGTAATCAAGTTCGAAGTGTTGACGTGGATGTCTCTACTGATCATGAAACTTAACTCCGTCTTTGGTGAGGTCGTACTCTTGCACTCACCGATGGAAATGAGCGTGTCGATCATACAGATACGGACTCCCAAATATCACCTGACAGATATCGATAGGGACAACATCGCATTGCACGTCATCGATATATCGTGCAGAGATCGCAAATTTCAACACACACTGACTCGTAATCTGTTGATTCACGTCGGATGTAAACCAACCCAGCGGATATGGTCGTGGGTGTTTGGTTTTCTTCAAACCAAGTCGCCGAACCAGTCCAGCGGAGACCAGATTCTTCTGACTTCCAGGATCGAATATCGCTGCGACCACTTCGTGCTTCACCGGGACATTGATGGTGAACAAGTCCTTTGTTGGGTGATGGTCGTTTGGTGGATCCGAACCCTTCTCCTTTGGCATTGCCATCAGAGACAAGGTCGTATCCGCCTCATTAACCGAGTTCACTCGAACAACTTTTTCGTCGGGTGAAGTCGCAGTAGCCGTGGCTGTTCTTTTCCCTGGTCCTTTTTCTTTGGCCGAAGTTCAGGATGAAGCTTGTAGCATTTGTCCTTAGTATGTCCCGCGACTTGACAATGTTCGCAAAAAGCACCCATGCCCGATTTGGAAGCGTTCTTCTTCGGACTCGGCTTTTTCTTTGTCGAGGTCGCACTTTCCTTTGTGCTTTTGTCGCTGCGTGATTTATTCTTCTTCTCGATCGCCATAGCAGTTGTGCTTGCGGTCGCGATGTCTTGGACGCCGAACAGACTTAGCTCAGTACTGATCGATTTCTGAAGTCCAGATGTGTATTTCCGAAATACCTGAGGGTCGGATAGTGAGATGCCAATGACCATTGCTTGTTGCCGAAACTCTGTTGTATAGTCTTGGACGGTCTGGTCGCGCCGTTGGTATAATTTATGCCAACGCTCCTATCTCTCCTCAAGGTAACCCATCGGATAGAATTCTTGTCGCAAAAGTCATTTGAATTGACCCCACACAAGGTCGTCAGCTTCACCACTGGTGACAAGGGCCTTCCACCATGTCTTGGCGTGGTCCTTCATCTTCAAAGGTGCAAACTTCACCTTTTGAGCGCTACTGAACCCTTTCAGGTCAAAGTAGGTCTCAAGTTGATCGATCCAAGAATCCAGCTTCTCGGCATCGATCACCCCATCATATATCGGTATATCAATCTTAGCGTCGACCTTAAAAGATCCGACAGCTAAGGAGGTGTTGGCGAGGTCGTCGGTTTTGTGGTCGCCTTCATCTTCATCTTTGTCTGTCCTCCGCAAGTCTTCACCAGTCTTCTCACCCATAACCTTCCCTACTTCAGGAGGTACAATCATGGCCTGCTGCTTAATCCAAGCTAGCACGGTTTCCATGTTGGTGGAGAGCTTAGCCACTTGTTCGACTAGGTTAGCTTGAACAGAGGTATCGTTAGACATTGTCGGAGACGCGGTTGTAAGAACCGTCAATTGATCGCCTGGAGTTTCGCCGGAGGTTTTGTAACCCTGGCGAGTCTTCACCATCCACAGGATAGGAAAGTTGCTCTGATACCAACTTGATCCGTTTGAGACCTAGCCTTGGTTTTCGCACTAGGCTCGCCCAGATTCTAATATGCGGAATAACGGGATCTTATACCGAAACCCCAAAGTAATCGCACAACTCTTTATTTCAAATAGGGTTTTACACGTCGAACGTTAGACACACTTGTCTACGTCGAAGGAACTATAAGTGTCTAAAACTCAAATAAGTTCTATGACTCTTCGATGATCTAAACTAGACCTATTACAAGGTATTTATAGTCCAATCGTATGTGTCGACGATTCGGACTCGGAGTCCTCAGCCGAACTTATGCAAAATTTGTAATAGCGAGACCTTTCAAGATGACCCTCCGGGAAGGTATGTAGAACAATGGCGAACAGGAGCACAGAGAAATTTATACAGGTTCGGGCCCTCGATGGTGGGAGTAATAGCCCCACGTCCTGTTAGGATTTCACTATAGGTGATAAAAGGTTACAAAATGGTAGAAAAACTCCTTCACAGGCGAAGGGTTTTTCCTATGTAAATGTACAGAATAAAGCCAGGAAGGCTTGTAAGAACTATCTAATTTAGGCCGTAGACTTGGCTGTTTTTAGTGGTTGAGATGCGTTGTATCTCACTTGTATCAGAAGTCTTGTTCTTCCAAATGGATCCAATCCCCCCGTTTGATGTACTTCACCACCCTTTTATACTGGTCGAAAGGGTGCCATGTCGTAACTGCATCAAATAGTTGTTTGGACGGTTGGATGCGGTTTATCAAACCGCTCTTAACTTCCAGGTAGGTTAAGCACGTGTTAATTGTGAATAACTGCATGTATTAACCTCCTGGCGGTTAGTCTTCTACGTGGAGGAATCTTCGGGATACTTGGAATATTCCCACTATAGGGATAACCGGACAGATAAATTTCAAGTACCTTGGTCGAGAATGTTCTGACCTCGGGATGTTGGCTGACCGCGCAACATCTCCAATATTCCGTTCGCGTATAGCATACGAACTTCTGACCGCGCAAAGCCTGCGGTCTGATTGCACGAGGCTTGCGACCTCATCGCGCAAAGCCTGCTACCTTAGGCTGATGCTTCTCAGAATGACTTGAGTTCACATCGCCGGGCACGTGTCTGACTTGAATCTGTCTTGAACCAACAGTGCATTTATTTGAACTGACCCGGGTGTCAATCCTCGTCAGCTAGCCCCCAAATTTAAAGAAAATGAAGGGACGTGTTCACTTTAAATTTAAAGAAATGCATCGGATTATTAACCCGACTCTTCAAATCCCCCACTTAGTGGCGCACTAAATAGGTCGGTTGGTTCCCCGAGACAGGCTCTGGATATTATGTGACAGCAATGATGGCGCTGTTGAAATGTTTTTTTAACCCGAGATAAAATTGTAAATGCTTTTAAGAACCCGAGGCATTCAGAACGTGAACCGTCATCCTGATGGCTATAAATACCGGGTCTTTGAATTTGTAAAGCTTCACAATTTCTTCTCACGGCTAAGTTCTTTCCAAAAGACACCTTCATTCTTCTCTTCATACATTTCCTGATGGCGGATCACAACATCATCGAGATTGAAAGTGATGAAGAGGAAATTCTCAAACAGGAGCCTGGAACGCTTGAAGATCCATCTCCTTCAAAGAAGAAGTCCAAGGTTGACGAAGGATCCTCCAGCAGAGCAAAGGTAGAAGATGAGCCCTCATCTTTTCTTCCTGCAGCTTTCTTCCCTGGAACCCCTTGCTTTTGTTTGGGTGATCAATTTTCTGGCCAGCAAGCGATGACTATTCGGCCAGAAGATCCTCAACTTGTGTTGGGGAAGCAATCTTTTGGTGGGAAGGTTGCTCTTCCGTCACCTGGCATCCATCTTTCCAGGATGGATACACCAACGTGTCGCGAGCAGGGACAGGTAATAATCCACATCTCCTTTTTGCTGATAGTTTATGGTTAGTATAACTAATCCTTGCAAATGTAGGAGATTGGAGGCCCTAGTGGTCAGCCTTCTGCTGCTTCGCTTCTTCCCCTTAGACGGACTCTTCTGGAGGAGAAGAATGCCCTGGAGAAGAAGACCGAAGAGATGTCTTCGGCAATTCTGCATCTGGCAGATTGTTTTGAACGATCCCGTGAAGAGGCGCACCAGTTCTGTCGAGAGAGGGACCACGCCCAGCAACAACGGGAACTCTCTGACTTAATTAGGAACAGTAGTGTACCTCTTGTTAGGGATGATGTAGATAGGCTTAGATTAGTTGCTAGTTCCCTGGGGGTTGTTAGTGTAGACCCTACTGACAACAATATGTCCCTAGGAGAACTTTGCAAACTTCTTTCGGATCAGGTCGACGCTTTGGTCGCCGGTATCCCTTTTGTATGTAAAGAATGCAAGAAATAAAATTTTCTTTCTTCATATAGATACTCTTCACATCTTCTGTGTGAATATATGGCCATGAGTAATGCTTTCGCGACCATTCATACACAGGGAAATTTCAGTTCTGCGATCAGAATCACACTTTTATAAAAGTACCGCGACCAGCCCTAATATCGCTATTATACTTAAAGCCGCGGTTAGAACTGAAACATATTGCGACCAGGATTGAGGTTCGACCAGACTGTCACTTCGATTAGAATCGGAGCTTAATCATGGTCACGACCATACCGTAACCCGGTCAAAATACATCCATACGTCCAAAAATTGAGTCGTATGATTTTTTCGGAAAAATGTCTAAAGCCTATAAAGGAAAAACGTCTTCTGAAAAGTACTGAAAACTTTTCAGTCTTTTTGCACTTGCAGTTTCCGAAACAAAGAAGTCTTTTTGTTTCAGATCCGATGCCTGAACACTTTAACGGGTCCGCCAGAGTCAATATCCATTATGGGAAATAAATGAATAAAATACTCGACGGAACGTTTGAGTGGAACGTTACTCACATTAATGTGTCTCCTCGGGCCTATAAAAAGAGCAGACGTCTTCTCAAAGAAGCCACACAGCCAAAAACCCTCATCGTTTCCGCCGCACAAAACCCTCATTCTTCTCAGCTTCCGTCTTCCCCAAAAATCACCAACTTTTCCTCTGACTCTCCACTGAGCAATGGCATCCTGGAGCCGATCCACTCACCATTCCGAGGAGAGTTTGATGTTGTTGGAGAAGGAGATCCTTCCCCCGTGGCTGTTGATCAACTGGCGGCCTGCGGAAAAAGATCAAGAAACCCCAACCGTCCAGGAGGGCGAGTTGGTGGTCTTTGAAGAGTACTTGCGCTGCGGGTTCCGATTCCCCGAGAGTCGGTTCGTCAAGGATGTCCTCGAGCATTATGGGTTGGAGTTGATCAACCTCCACCCAAATGCAGTGTTGATATTGGCGGTTTTTCAACACCTATGCGAGGCGTTCGTCGGAGTGTACCCCAGTGTGGACCTCTTCCAACGATTCTATTTCTCGGCGTGGTCGAAGAGCGCTAACGCCGCCGGATGTATTTACTTCTGGCTGAGGGATAAAAAGGAGTATCCCTTTCCACCCCTGCGAGACTCAGTGCATGGGTGGCATCAGAAGTGGTTCTACTGCACCCCGCCGAAGGAGAGCGGGTTGTGGTTTGAAAACTCGTGGCCAGAGAAGCCAAGCGAGTTAGACACTCTCCCGGCGATGAACTCGGAGTTCATGAAGCACGCCGAGGTAATTCTTCACTTAGTCGAAGAAGGGTTGATGGCTCAGGACATCATCCGAGACTTTGTGAAGAACCGGGTGTGCCCCCTGCGTGAAAGGGCTCATCCGGCTTGGGAGATTAAGTCCATGGCGGACGGCACCCTGGACTATAACGAAGGTATTCGTTTCTGACACCAAAAACCTTCATGTTTTTCTTGAAATACATTCATTTTAACTTGTATTCGGTAACAGTCCTATCCTCTGCTGAAATTGAGAGGCGGACTAACCACCTCCTCCGGGCGTACAACGCCGAGGTAGAAGGTGCCAAGGGGTTGCCTCGCCCCCAGAGCTTAATTCACGCCGGCGACGACCTCAGGCAAGAGTGCCGAAGGGTACATTCTCCACTTGGCCTCTGTTTTGCAAGTTTTATGTCTGTCCAGTACTAATCCCATGTGAATAGCTTCTTAGGAGGTTTGCTGAGGCGACGTTTCCTAGCGAGAACGTCGGTTCCCTGGGGAAGTCGACGACCAAGAACGTGAAGAAGATTTCCTCGAGACCCAGGACGAGGAATCCCGCCCCCAAGAAAGTCAGGCTAAATCTTGGGGAAGGGTCTTCGCGAAGCACTCCTCCTACAGCCCAAAAAACTGCGATAAGATATCAGATCCCTCCGCTCTTTCCAGGTGCGAACTCGAATTACTTCTTCGTCGTACAGGGAGAGGGGAGCGAGGAGGAGGAGGACGATGATGTCCCCCTAGTTCACCGGAGGAGGAAGATCGCGGGCTCTCCATCTGGTGACGCTCCAACCCCTTCCGCAGGGATGACTGCTACTGCAGAGGCGGCCGTAGCAGACCCCACGACCACCGAAAGCCTTGTGGTCGCGGATGATCCCCTAGCCCCTGAAGCTCCCGAGGCTTCAGAGCCAGTTGCCTCTACCTTCCCGGTCGAAGGGACGACCGTGGTAAGATTCTCCCACAGTCCGTTTTCTTCAATTCCCCCTGTGTACTTGATGAGCTAGTGCTTATGCAGGGAGAAGAGCTTCCCCCTGCGACTCCTGCTAGCCCCAGGGAGGAAAATACTCCTCCTCCGCAGACAGGAGCGGAGGTGGTTGTGCAAGATCCTGTGGCGATTGCACACGAGGTGCCGGCCCCGGAAACCCAGGAGACAGCGAGGTCTTCGGGTGGGACGTCGCCAATGGGATCGACTGCCCATGTAAAGATTCTTCTCGTTAGCCTTTATCTTTCCCTTGAAAAAATGTTCATAGGGGAACACACACAGGGAAGAGCGGCCTTGTTTTCCAAGAGGAAGATCAGGGTGGACGATAATTGTCCCCGTGCTCGAGGAGAACCTTTTTTGAAATCCCAAAAGCTAATGGGATTTCAAGTAAGGTAAGAACCTTTATCCTGGTTGTATTAGGAATGATGGTCATGAATCGTCACCATTTGATTTTTCTTTTCCTTTATCAGAAGAAAGGAAATAGCGCCCAGTCCTTCAACCACTTCGAGAAGGGTTGAGGTCACTGCCGGTGCAGAAACCTCCAGTGAGGGGCGCTCCATCCCCTCGGTCCAAGAAGTTGTCTGGGCCGTAGGGGGAGAAGCAGGCGCGAGGACCCAGTCGGAGTCAACGGCGACTAGAAGCAGTGCCCAGCAGGCACTTCCTCCAACTGCCCCTGCTGTAGGCACCTCTGGACCTTCAACAAATCTTCCCATCAGTCCGGAAGATGCCTCTCTACAGAAGTTCATGAAGGTATGATGAATCCCTCTCTGGGTGTCCTGATTTGTACATAGGACACCTTTAACTCCCTTTTTTGCATCACAGGAACTATCCCGGATGATGGCCCAATCGCGTGCTACGGCGGCGAGCATGGTGGCCATACAAAGCGAGCGAGACAGCTTGCGCAGGTAAGGATCATTACTCTTCAATTTGTAAAGATACAAATTTAACTATGACCACTCCTTCTGTTTTATTACAGGAAAGTGGCATCGTTGGATAAAGAAGTGGCCACAGTCAGGCTTCACTCGATCTCAGTGGCTAGGAACCAAGAGATTGAAAACAATAAACTGCGGTCACAACTTGCTGGTAAGTTGATTCCTGATTAGGAATACTCGTCCTCATAATCTGTGAGTAATATTTTCTCTCGTTGCAGCGCAAGCTGGTCAAATAATGCAACTCAGTCAGGACAATAAAACTCTCCAGGATTCTATCCAAGCCTCCACAAAGGCGATTGGAAATCTGAGCCGTTGAGTCTTCGAAAAACTGAAGGCGGTGGCTCATCTTCTGAAGGCTGATGTGGTCGAAACCACACGAGACAATCTCAGCCAAGATGACTGGTCTGCACTAGTTATGGCTCAAGCAGAGTCACTTCTCGAGTATCTCCCTGAGGATACACAGCGATGAGAAGAGGTGATCAGAACCAGAGTTCGGTCAGCCGCTTCCGCTATCCTCAGCCGGGTTCGACTTCACTATGGCCCAGATGCAGATCTGAATCCACTAGTGGGACCGGTTGAGATCGAGAGTGAAGAGCAACTAGAGGCCGTCATGGAGGAGATTAGTCCCCTTGTAGATAAGCTCCTGACCGAGCTCGGGATCGAATGATCCCTATACCTGTACAGAAACAGTTGTATACGATGCAATGCACATGAAAATTCATTTTTGAAAATGAATATATTTCTGTTTTATGTTGTTTTGTATTATAAACACCCCTAGCCCCCGCCTGTGATTGTAGATACTGAAGGCTTAGTATTACAAACACAGGGGAAAAGTGAATATAACGACCAGGGATGTATGATCAAATCAACAATTATGATTATTATAACACCTAGCCTTGTTTGCTAACCAGCAGCCACTCGGATAACCGAGGACTTATCAGAAAGCCCCGTGTGCGTTGAGAAACGACTTATTTGGGAGTGACTTATCTGAAAGTGGTTATGAGATCGGCTAGCGAATCCGACTAGGATGTTATAATGATCTAACCGCGTGCGACCAGCCCCCGAGCCGAATTCACAGTGGATGGGCATAAAGGGAAATATTCATCATATAAACGCAAAACATTTTTTAAATTTATGAAAAAATGCTAATTGAACAGGAAAAATGGGGTTCAGTACTTACACGTAGAACTTGCGAAGTTGATCGATGTTCCAAGTATTGGACAAAATTCGACCATCCCCCATGGCTAACTGCGCGGATCCTGGTCGCGGCACCGAGACCACAGTGTAGGGGCCTTCCCACTTCGGGGAGAATTTTTTGTGATTAGACTGATCTTGGATTTTTCGTAAGACTAGGTCGCCCATGTGAAGACTACGTGGTCGCACCCTTTTACTGTGATACTTGTGCAAAGCTTGCAAGTATGCCGCGGACTTGACCAAAACGCGATCACGCCTTTCTTCTAAGAGGATGAGATCTTGTGACCGCTGTTCGGACTGATTAATCTGTTCGAATTGTTTTGTCCGAACAGACCCAATACTAACTTCGATAGGCAATACAGCCTCGGCCCCATAGACCAGATGGAAGGGCGTCTCACCGGTGGCTCGACTAGAAGTAGTTCGTAGTGCCCATAGAACAGTATAAAGCTCGTTTGCCCAAGCCCCCGAGCGAGTCTTAAGGCGATCAAAAACACATTTTTTAATGCCTTGTAGTATCTGCCCATTGGCCCGCTCTACAGCACCATTGCTTTGTGGATGTGCCACAGAACAAAGAACACCTTAGTTCCAATCTGGTCGCAATAGTCTAGGAAGAGACCACTAGCGAACTGAGAACCGTTATCGGTGATGAGGCGGTTTGGAACACCAAATCGAGCAACAATGTTCTTATGAAAGAACTTTTGTGCTGCTGATGCGGTAATATTTCGTACCGGTTCGGCCTCGATCCACTTTGTAAACGTGTCAATGGCTACGAACAGAAACTTGTACTCATTGACCGCTTGTGGCATAGGACCTACAATATCCATTCCCCAGACCGCGAAAGGCCATGCGAGGGGAATGGTTTGTAACGCATAGGCAGGTTGATGAACCTGTCTCGCGTGGAACTGACACTGTGGACATGTTTTGACCATGTGCTTGGCATCATCAAGTGCCGAAAACCAGTAGAATCCTTGTCGAAAAGCTTTTCCGACTAGTGTCCGATATGACGTGTGTGCACCACATACACCGTCATGTATTTCTTTCAAGAGGGATTTTCCTTCCTCCTGAGATATGCAACGCATGAATACTCCTTGAGTACCCTTTCTGTACAGAACCCCATCTATGAGTTTGTACAGTCGCGCTTTTCGAATTAATCGATTGCTTTCGGTTTCGTCCTTGGGTAGGGTCCCTGTAACATCTCTATTTTTGACTAGCTTTTCTGCTTACGAGTCAGCATATATTCTTTGGAATCCCTGTTGTCTCAACCCTATCTTGATCTTAGGTATGCCACTACCTTAACCTAAAAAGTTGGCAGCTGAACTTCATTCCCCAGATCATTTTCACATTTCAGTCCAAAAGTGTTTCAATTTAGTCCTTTTCAGAAGTTTCAGAAAACCCAAAAAGGCTAAAAGTCCCAGATCATCTCCAAATCCAGATCTGATCAAGTGATTACCTCTCTTTCATTTTTCTGAACATTTTCCACTTCTGGGAGAATTCGAGAATCTCAACCGAAACCCTAGTTTCAGCCTCGACGAAAGTTTCAAACCCTAATTACCCTGTTTACCCTAATTACCCTGTTTTCGATTTTTGCCAAAACCACCAGATCTTATCGGATTTTACCATTTTTCCTTCTGGATGAGTCTAAGACATTTTGTAGCACTTAGCTGCAAAGTCAAAGTTCAAATCAGCCCTTCAGATCTCTGAAATTACAATTAGGCCCAAATTCCCGAGCCAAAACCTTCACAGTTTAGTCCAAACCGTCACAAATCAGTCCAAAGTTTGCAACCAGGTCCCTGTGCCCTTTTCGACCAGAGCAGTTCGACCAGTGCTCGTTCGACCAGCGCCCCGCCATTTGTCGCGCCGTTGAACTCGCCGCCGGCGAAGTCCCTCGCGCTGCCACCTTCACAGCCACGTAGCCACCAACTGTACCGCCACCGTGGAACGCTTCAACCGCACCGTACCGTGTTCTTCCCCGCGCGCGCGCGTGCCTGCTGTTGTGAGCTCCACGCCACATGGCTGCCATCCCGGAGATCATCGTCTCGCCTCCCTGACGAAACCCCGATTTCGCGCGATGCTCCGCCTCTGGCAGAGCCCCGCCATGTCCCGAAGTACCACGATGACCGCCCCAGCGCCAGAAGGAAAATCTCCCCGGCGATTGCTGCTGCTCCCGAGAGCTTCACCCCGCGGCTATATAAAGCCCCCCCCTTGCCCAGCGTTTCTTCACACACCACCGTAGTTGAACACCTTAGCCTCCACCACCAGAGAGCAACCGAGTTCTCCAGCGCCGCCGTGAAGACTTTCTTCTCTGGCGAGTTGCTTCTGAGGCCACCGATGCCAGCTTCGCCCGAAGCTTCTTTCTCCAAACCAACGCCACTAGTAAGCTCCCTTCATCCCTCTCTTCGTACCATACCATCTAATTGGCCCCCGGCGAACCCTAGCGCCGGCGATCATCGGAAAACCCAAATGCCCTGTTTCCTCAATGCTGCCCGATTCAACCCGAATTAATCCTCATGCCAGTGATGAGAATTGTCCAGTACACCCATTCGAGCAAGCCTACAAACCTAGATTTCAAAATTGAGCAGCGATCATAGCCTTTCCGAAGTTTGCGCGCCACCAGTGAACTGGTCCTCGTCGCCAAGCATCTCCGGCTACTCTCCGGCCGAATTAACCCTGCAAATAGCCCCCTCACCTCACCCTCTCACTCCCTGAGCAACGAATCGACTTCAAACCCTTTAAACCGAAAACGCCCAATTTAGGAGTCATCTTCTCCAGCGCCGGTCGCCGGAATTTTCCCCCGGCCGATCTAGCTCCGCACACTTTGTCCCTTAGATAGATCTCAATACCCTGAGAAATATTGTCTACTAGCTCGACTTCTGAATCGACCTGAATCAAAAGTTATGGTCATGCCAAGGTTGTTGTCCAGTGGTTCAGTTCATGTCCAGACCACCGTGTTTGCTCACCGGATTTGGCCATCCTCCGGCCACTTTCAGCCTTTGAGCCTGTTTAGAGTTTTGTAGCTGTTATCAATGCCTAAACCCCAGACAAAGTTTTGCATCAATTGGAGTCCTGAGTCAAAAGTTATGCAATGCCCCAGTTTCTGGCCATGTCTAACACTATGTCAGTGCATGTCCACCAGTGGCATTGGATGATTTAGACCTGTTACTTTTCAGCAATTGAAATGCCACTTTGTCCAGTAAGCCTTCTTAGCCATGTCAAGCCATGAGCCGAATGTCAGCCCTTCGACATTCAAGTCCTTTTGAGCCCATCTCTTCGACCAGTGTCAAGTGACCTTGTCTAAACCATTTCACTGCATGCATGATGTATTTGCGTATTATTTTCGAGTGCTTGTATGCTTATATAGTATGTATGTGTTGTTCGTACCCGCCGTGGAACCAGATGTTGAAGGAGCAGAGGAGATCCCCGAAGATTCATTTGAGCAGCTAGACCCATCACTGCAAGGCAAGTCTCAAACCCTTGATCATGTCTAGCCTGTTATTTTGAAATGAAGTATGTTATCTGTTTTCAAGTATATGCATGCCTTAGATTCAAATAAGAACTATGTTTCAATAAATGATTAGATATGACCTAAATGATTGTAAAGCCCCTTTTGACATTGAATACCCCTGCACCCTTGTTACCCTAGATTATCATGCTTAGGCTATGCTATGCTTAAAGATTATATGATAAATGTTGAATGGTCACATATGAGAAAAGCATGTTCAAAACCCCTTTTGTGAAAGATAATGTGATTGGAATCGATAGTGAGGATGGTTTGATTGGATGGTGCTGTGTGCGCACTGGGAATGTGAAAGACTCCTCACTAGAGATTCATAAGGACTAGAACCTTGTGTTGTGCTTCTATGCGGCATGAAAAACGTACCAACCACTTGCCTGTTTATGGGACAGGCGCAACTTAGTAGCTTTCTTTAGTGTTAGCTTTTCCCTGCAATGGTTGTCGGTCCAGTTTCTTGCGAGAACTGGTGGGCCGCAGAAGGCCATGAGTGATGTGAGTTTAGAAAAATCATGAGAGGAAAAGGTGGAAAGAAGGAAGACGCCCTATGCCAGATTAAGTCGTGCGCGACTGTAATCAAGAGAGGCTATGTGTCTTGCGAGAACATAGACCCAGGCTAGGAAGTAAGGCAGTGGAGAGGACCCACAACGGTACTTGAGACTTAACTGTCTATTTGCCGGGAAGGGAAATAGGTAATGCTAGGACTGTAAACTGTTGTGTCATCTCGGCCTTATCACATGCGTAAAAGTCACATGAAGCTGATCTGACTGAAAAGTCGAATGATTGGTGGATTAAGGTGGTACACCTTTGCAAAGTTTAAAAATTATCGGATACTCTGAGCTCCCAGGTCATGGAGTCTGCGCGCTGTGGATTCTATTGACGTCGATGCAGCACAAGTAGCTTTTGGAAGATTTTTCACAAAATCTGAGTAAAGTGGTGACTCATGAAAGACCGCCACACATAACATTTCTGAAAACCTAGCTTAGGATTTTACAAATCTCGCTTTCGAAAATAAAGACCCTTTCTTCAAAGCTGTATGTGAAGATCTATTATATATACCTATACAAAGCCAAAGAGCTATTCCTTGAGAAATTTCCCCCTCATCTATATATACATGCATTGTTACTTGGGACTTGTTGAGCACCATGTGGACAATGTCCTCACCCTTGCTTTTACAAACAAATTTAAAAGAAGGATTCGTCGACCCTGAATCTTACGGTCTTGAACCCAATGTGGAACAAGAAGAAGAAACTGAAGACCAAGCTTGGTAGAGGGTTATATACCAAGGTGGAGTCAGATGTGGAGAAGGCCCGTACACCGCTGCTGCAGAAGAAGAAGACTGATGAAGTCTTTTTGCTTATTATTGTGTTTCATTTTGTGCCGACCTTTGTGTCGAGAACTCCCTAATTTGTATCAACATTTAAATGCGTCATTTTGGCGCTAAGTTATTGTAAGGTTGGTCCTTGTGATCAGCACTTGTTTTTAATTACTCACATTTTTATATGATGCATCCTTTTGTTGTGAGCTGCAATGTACCTTTTCTGAGTGCAATCCACCTGGGCGGTTGCCACTGGAATCCTCAAATGAGGGTCCCACAGAACTTGGTATCAGAGCAGAAGACTCGATTGTAGGTCGTAACCCTTAGATAGACTTTGGCGTCCCTAGAAGAAAAGTTCGCTAGTTCTTTGTCAAAAATTTGTTTGCGAAAACCTATTTTCCTTAAGAAAAATGTTATTTTCGATTTTTGGAAAAAGGCTTTAGACTTCTCTTTAAACTCATAGATGCCTTTCGTTCTGTCTTCAGTTGGCTTCCGACAGGAGATACCTTCATGGAGACGAGCTTGGATCATGGGCACTGTTGCTATGGATGATGCTGCAATTTCTTGGAGCACGGGACAGTCAGAGGCCAGTGTATTGTGTCTGGTAGGATGAGATCAACGGACGACCCATAGGTTGTCGGGCCTCAGTGATTGTCTATGAGATTCCCGAGCACGGGAGAGGCTCAGTAAGATGTCAAGCCCACAGAGAAGAGGAGGATGCTATCTTAGACGCTGCCCGTCGTGCTGTAGGTTCCGTCCGGCAGATGTACAGCGACTACCTTTCTGATTCCCCCTACCGCTTCGTGCCTTACCAGGTCCCCGGATCAGAGTACCGAGTTGTTCTTCCGTCCAGCGACCAGGAGAACGCTATTCTGACGAAGACTCGAGACGTCGTTCGCGCTTCGGAGATTGGATACACCCGCCTACTTCGAGACTACGAGCGTGTTCGCGATGACCGCCACTACCTTGAGGGCATGCTTATTCGGGCTTGTGCAAGTCTCCGAGAGAAAGAAAGACAAATTCAAGAAATGGCTAAATCAAGTGGAGAGAAGGACCTCGAAGCTGCAGAATCAGTGGTCAAGAAGAGTCACCCAAAGTTGAGGATCACCGCTCGCAAGAAGGTAGGAAACTTGAAGGAGTATCTCAGCGGTTTCATGCGTGCGTCGCGTGGCATAGTCATCAACGGTCAGGCGATCGAGCTTCCTTGCACCGCACAGAAGGAGAAGACCCCCGAAGGAAAAGGGAAGGAGACTATCAACATCGACGACGACAAGGAGGATGATCCGATGGATGCAGATGACGATGAGGAGGAGGATCCCGAGGAGGTAGAGCCCTGTGATTCTTCTGATGATGCTGAGGAGTGACTGCAGACTTCCTTCGATTCGACCTTTTGTGCCTAACCCAGCAGATGTTAGATTTCCTTTTGTTGTAGCAGTTGTTTTAGTATGATGGATGTATGCTGGTTGTTAGAGGAGCTCTGTAAGCCGATGAGGCTAGAAGCTTTGTATCTTTTGAAAAATTGATTTATGAAAAAGTCATTTTGCATATCCTTACTCTTATCTCTTGAGTTACATGCCAGCACTCTGCTAGCATCCCTGTGAATGATTCTTTTCGAATCAATGTCTCTATTCTTAACCTCCTGTTTGAGTAGGATGGTTAACACGCGAGCAAGACCCCAGGAAGGAGAGCTAGAGGGAAACCCTAGCAATGCAAGGGCTACACCCAGAGCGAGAAGCCGCACCAACCCAGATAGACCAGGATCTTCGACGGTGCCACAAGGAGGTGACATCAATGATGTACTGCTATGGATGGAGCGAAACCGACAGGAATCAGCAACTGTACAGAACCAAATTTTGGGACAGTTGATGCAACATATCGTATCTGGACAAGCTGAAGGATCCGCAACGGTTGCAAAGTTAACTGACTTTCAGAAAACATGGCCCCCCACCTTTTCGAGTACAGAAGACCCTATAGTAGCCGATGATTGGCCGAGAGACGTGGAAAGGAAGTTGAATACTGTTAGGTGCAGCGATGAAGAAAAGCTCTTGTACGGATCAAACCAACTAGCTGGACCCGCTGCTGCTTGGTGGGAGAATTACCAGACTGTGCACACCAACAGAGCTTCGATCACCTGGAACGAGTTCAAGGAGGAATTTCGTAGATAGCACGTCCCAAAAGGCGTTGTCCAGGCAAAGCGCCGAGAATTCGTAAATCTGCGACAAGGGAATAAGACCGTGAAACAGTACCTGCATGAATTTATTCAACTGGCAAGGTACGCCCCTGAAGATATTGCGACAGAGGAAAGGAAGATAGACAGGTTTTGCGAAGGACTACAAAACTCCTTGCAATACCAGCTATCATCTCATGAATTTACGGACTTCCACGTCCTGATAAACCGGCTGCTTAAGATGGAGGAGAAAAGAGGAATAATTGAAGAAGACCGAAAGAGGAAGGCTTTGCCCAACTCTTACCAAGGAAGTGCTAGTCGAGGGAGACCAATTCCTACTTACCGACCAGCCTTCAGACCGCCTCAAAGACCCCAAAGGCCTGCGCCTACTGCAATAGCACAATGTACCGGATGTAGAGGAAACCACTTCTTGAAAGATTGTCCCATGAAGAATGAAGAATGCTTTCACTGTGGAAGAAAGGGACATCGCAGGAACACTTGTCCGCTACAACACTTGCCATCCAATGTTGCCCGAGCACAAGCTGCAAGACCCCCTGTTCCAGCCCAAGGCTTCGCTAGAAATGCTCCACCCTCCAGAGGAGGAAGGTTCCAAAATGGCCGAGGAAGAGGAGTACCTGCTGCAGGTCGCGGAAGACTCAACTTCGCAACTGCCGTTGAAGCAGGAGAAGCATCAGACGTCGTAATCGGTAGGATCTTTATCCACTCTGAACTTTCAGTTGCATTATTTGACCCTGCTGCTACTCATTCATTTGTGTCAAGACCTTTCGTGTTCAGAAATGAGTTGCCAGTATCTGCATTAGAGCTCCCTATCTTAATTCAATCCCCTGGAGCTCGAATGCCTGTCAACTCTATCTGTAGAAATATCGCCTTTAGTATTGGCAATCTAGGATTCCTAGCAAACCTGCTAGTTTTGGACCTTCAAGGATTAGACGTCATCCTCGGAATGGATTGGCTAGCCAAGCATAAAGGCCAGATGGACTGTGAACAGAAAGCAATAACCCTGACGAATGCTGAAGGAAAACAAGTCACATTCCACGCAGAGAGATCAATAGTGAACAACCGAGTGTGTAGTTTGAACAGCTTGGAAGGAGTTGAGTTTGAAGGAGTTCCAATAGTAAATGAATATCCAGAAGTTTTTCCTGAAGAGCTTCCTGGAATGCCACCAGATCGGGACATTGAGTTCTCAATCGAATTAAAACCCGGATCTGCCCCTTATGCAAGAAAGCTTGCGCGTATGACAAGTGAAGAACAAGAAGAATTAAGAAAGCAAGTGGAAGAATTGGAAAGAAAGGGATTTGTTAGAACAAGTTCCTCACCTTGGGGAGCCCCTGTGCTTTTCGCTAAGAAGAAGGACGGCAGTCTACGACTTTGTGTCGACTACCGGAAACTGAACGATATGACGATCAAGAACAAGTACCCTTTGCGAAGGATCGATGATCTCTTTGATCAACTAAGAGGAGCGAGGATATTCTCAAGGATCGACCTAAGGTCCGGATACCACCAACTGAAGATTCGAGAACAAGATATTCCAAAAACTGCATTCATAACAAGATATGGATTGCATGAGTTTACCGTGGTGCCATTTGGTTTAACGGATGCACCAGCAGTGTTCATGAATTTAATGAACAAGGTTCTCATGGAATTTCTGGACAAGTTTGTCATTGTGTTTGTCGACGACATCCTCATCTTTTCGGAGTCAGAGGAAAAGCACGCACAACATCTTAGGATGGTGCTGGAAAAGTTAGTAGAACATCGACTGTATGCCAAATTCGATAAGTGTGCCTTTTGGTTAAAAGAAATTTCATTCTTAGGCCACATTATCTCTGGCAAAGGAATCTCAATGGATCCGTCAAAAATTCAGGCTATCATGGAATGGAAACAACCGGAGACAGTGACTGAAGTAAGAAGTTTCCTAGGATTAGTTGGATATTACCGGAGATTTGTCAAAGGATTCTCCAAGATCACAAAGCCACTCACCAGACTACTGAAGAAAGATGTTTCATTCGACTGGACAGAAGGATGTGAAAAGAGCTTTGAAGAGTTGAAGAAGATATTAACAACCGCACCTGTCCTTACGTTACCAGATAACAAAAAGGATTTTGAAGTCTACTGCGATGCGTCAAAGCAAGGACTAGGTTGTGTCCTTATGCAAGAAGGGAGAGTCGTAGCTTATGCATCAAGACAATTGCGACCACATGAGGAGAATTATCCAACTCACGACTTGGAATTAGCCGCCGTCGTTCATGCGCTAAAGATTTGGCGACACTATCTACTTGAAAATAGATGTGAAATCTACACGGACCACAAGAGTTTGAAATACATCTTCACCCAACTGGACTTGAACATGAGACAGCGAAGATGGCTAGAGCTGATTAAAGATTATGACCTTGGAATACACTACCACCCTGGAAAAGCAAATGTAGTAGCTGAGGCCTTAAGCAGAAAATCCTACTGCAATCAAGCACAGACATTAGGAATACCACCCCAATTGCTTAGAGATTTCGAGAAGTTGAATTTAGAGTTTGTTGAACAAGGAACCATCGCCGCATTAGCAGTGAAATGCGAGCTGAAGGACCAAATCCGAAGAGCTCAAGAAGTAGACCAGAGTATTCAGAAGAGGAAAGAGGACATGAAATACGAGGATGT
Organism: Pharus latifolius; assembly: GCA_019359835.1. Taxonomy (NCBI): domain Eukaryota; kingdom Viridiplantae; phylum Streptophyta; class Magnoliopsida; order Poales; family Poaceae; genus Pharus; species Pharus latifolius. Next base: position 69,028,745 of record CM033322.1, read on the forward strand.
GATTGACCTCCGTGAGGACGAAGAAGGAATTTTGTGGTATCATAACCGAATCTGTGTTCCAGAAGATAAGGAAATCAAGAACATGATACTGCAAGAGGCCCATTGTACCCCGTACTCTATTCACCCAGGTAGTACAAAGATGTATCAAGATCTAAAGGATCGGTTTTGGTCGAAAGGAATGAAGAAGGAAATTGCCAAGTTTATAGCTTCTTGTGACACCTGTCAAAGAGTGAAAGCAGAACACCAGAAACCTGCAGGACCGCTGCAACCCCTACCAACCCCGGAGTGGAAATGGGATGAGATTGGAATGGATTTCGTAGTTGGTTTACCAAGAACCCAACAAGGATACGATTCTATATGGGTCATAGTCGATAGATTGACGAAAGTGGATCATTTTCTACCAGTAAAGACGTAGTACACAACGCAAAAACTGGCAGAAATATACCTTACCAGGATTGTCACGCTACATGGAGTACCAAAAACAATCGTCTCAGACAGAGGAGCACAATTTGTATCAAGATTTTGGGGAGAGTTACAGAAGTCCCTAGGAACGAAGTTGAAGTTCAGTACAGCTTACCACCCGCAAACTGGAGGTCAAACAGAAAGAGTGAACCAGATTTTAGAAGATATGTTGAGAGCGTGTGCTTTAGACTATGGGAATTCTTGGGAACAATTTCTGCCGTACGCAGAATTTACCTACAACAATAGCTATCAAGTGAGTCTACAAATGGCCCCTTATGATGCGCTTTATGGAAGAAAGTGCCATACGCCACTATATTGGACCGAAGTGGGACAGAAACAATTTTTTGGACCGCAATTAGTAGAGGATGCCACAGCTCATGTGAGGATCATACAAGAGAGATTAAAAATGGCCCAGTCTCGACAAAAGAGTTGCGCCGACAGAAGAAGGAGAGAACTATCCTTTGAGATAGGTGATTACATATATCTCAAAGTGACACCCTACAAGGGAGTTCGACGATTCCAAATAAAAGGAAAGCTAAGTCCGAGATACGTAGGACCATACAAGATTTTGGAAAGGCGAGCAGAAGTAGCATACAAACTGGAGCTACCGCCTGAATTAGCAGGAGTTCATGATGTCTTTCACGTATCCCAACTGAGGAAATGCTTGAGAGAACTAACGGAGCAAGTGTCTCCCACAGAAACAGAGGTTCAACCAGATCTGACATATCAAGAATACCCAGTCAAGGTGTTAGAGGTCAGCGAAAGGAGGTTAAAATCAAGGACCATAAAATTCTGCAGAGTCCAATGGAATAACCACACCGAAGAAGAATCGACTTGGGAAAGAGAAGAAGAACTGCGTCAGAATTTTCCCTACCTGTTATCAGACTCATTGGAATCTCGAGGACGAGATTATTCCTAAGGAGGGTAGGTTGTAACATCCCTATTTTTGACTATCTTTTCTGCTTACGAGTCAGCATATATTCTTTGGAATCCCTGTTGTCTCAACCCTATCTTGATCTTAGGTATGCCACTACCTTAACCTAAAAAGTTGGCAGCTGAACTTCATTCCCCAGATCATTTTCACATTTCAGTCCAAAAGTGTTTCAATTTAGTCCTTTTCAGAAGTTTCAGAAAACCCAAAAAGGCTAAAAGTCCCAGATCATCTCCAAATCTAGATCTGATCAAGTGATTACCTCTCTTTCATTTTTCTGAACATTTTCCCCTTCTGGGAGAATTCCAGAATCTCAACCGAAACCCTAGTTTCAGCCTCGACGAAAGTTTCAAACCCTAATTACCCTGTTTACCCTAATTACCCTGTTTTCAATTTTTGCCAAAACCACCAGATCTTATCGGATTTTACCATTTTTCCTTCTGGATGAGTCTAAGACATTTTGTAGCACTTAGCTGCAAAGACAAAGTTCAAATCAGCCCTTCAGATCTCTGAAATTACAAATAGGCCCAAATTCTCGAGCCAAAACCTTCACAGTTTAGTCCAAACCGTCACAAATCAGTCCAAAGTTTGCAACCAGGTCCCTGTGCCGTTTTCGACCACAGCAGTTCGACCAGTGCTCGTTCGACCAGCGCCCCGCCATTTGCCGCGCCGTTGAACTCGCCGCCGGCGAAGTCCCTCGTGCTGCCACCTTCACGGCCACGTAACCACCAACCGCGCACAACTGTACCGCCACCGTGGAACGCTTCAACCGCACCGTGTCGTGTTCTTCCCCGCGCGTGCGCGTGCCTGCTGTTGTGAGCTCCACGCCACATGGCTGCCATCCCGGAGATCATCGTCTCGCCTCCCTGACGAAACCCCGATTTCGCGCGATGCTCCGCCTCTGGCAGAGCCCCGCCATGTCCCGAAGTACCTCGATGACCGCCCCAACGCCAGAAGGAAAATCTCCCCGGCGATTGCTGCTGCTCCCGAGAGCTTCACCCCGCGGCTATATAAAGCCCCCCCCTTGCCCAGCGTTTCTTCACACACCACCGTAGTTGAACACCTTAGCCTCCACCACCAGAGAGCAACCGAGTTCTCCAGCGCCGCCGTGAAGACTTTCTTCTCCGGCGAGTTGCTTCTGAGGCCACCGGTGCCAGCTTCACCCGAAGCTTCTTTCTCCAAACCAACGCCACCAGTAAGCTCCCTTCATCCCTCTCTTCGTACCATACCATCTAATTGGCCCCCGGCGAACCCTAGCGCCGGCGATCGTCGGAAAACCCAAATGCCCTGTTTCCTCAATGCTGCCCGATTCAACCCGAATTAATCCTCGTGCCAGTGATGAGAATTGTCCAGTACACCCATTCGAGCAAGCCTACAAACTTAGATTTCAAAATTGAGCATCGATCATAGCCTTTCCGAAGTTTGCGCGCCACCAGTGAACTGGTCCTCGTCGCCAAGCTTCTCCGGCCACTCTCCGGCCGAATTAACCCTATAAATAGCCCCCTCACCTCACCCTCTCACTCCCTGAGCAACGAATCGACTTCAAACCCTTTAAACCGAAAATGCCCAATTTAGGAGTCATCTTCTCCAGCGCCGGTCGTTGGAATTTTCCCCCGGCCGATCTAGCTCCGCACACTTTGTCCCTTAGATAGATCTCAATACCCTGAGCAATATTGTCTACTAGCTCGACTTCTGAATCGACCTGAATCAAAAGTTATGGTCATGCCAAGGTTGCTGTCCAGTGGTTCAGTTCATGTCCAGACCACCGTGTTTGCTCACCGGATTTGGCCACCCTCCGGCCACTTTCAGCCTTTGAGCCTGTTTAGAGTTTTGTAGCTGTTATCAATGCCTAAACCCCAGACAAAGTTTTGCATCAATTGTAGTCCTGAGTCAAAAGTTATGCAATGCCCTAGTTTCTGGCCATGTCTAACACTATGTCAGTGCATGTCCACCAGTGGCATTGGATGATTTAGACTTGTTACTTTTGAGCAATTGAAATGCCACTTTGTCCAGTAAGCCTTCTTAGCCATGTTCTACAACATTCCCTACTATCACATCTCCAGAAAACAGACCTAGAACCAATTTAGGGCAATGTCAAGCCATGAGCCGAATGTCAGCCCTTCGACATTCAAGTCCTTTTGAGCCCATCTCTTCGACCTGTGTCAAGTGACCTTGTCTAAACCATTTCCCTGCATGCATGATGTATTTGCGTATTATTTTTGAGTGCTTGTATGCTTATATAGTATGTATGTGTTGTTCGTACCCGCCGTGGAACCAGACGTTGAAGGAGCAGAGGAGATCCCCGAAGATTCATTTGAGCAGCTAGACCCATCACTGCAAGGCAAGTCTCAAACCCTTGATCCTGTCTAGCCTATTATTTTGAAATGAAGTATGTTATCTGTTTTCAAGTATATGCGTGCCTTATATTCAAATAAGAACTATGTTTCAATAAAATGATTAGATATGACCTAAATGATTGTAAAGCCCCTTTTGACATTGAATACCCCTGCACCCTTGTTACCCTAGATTATCATGCTTAGGCTATGCTATGCTTAAAGATTATATGATAAATGTTGAATGGTCACATATGAGAAAAGCATGTTCAAAACCCCTTTTGTGAAAGAAAATGTGATTGGAATCGATAGTGATGATGGTTTGATTGGATGGTGCTGTGTGCGCACTGGGAATGTGAAAGACTCCTCACTAGAGATTCATAAGGACTAGAACCTTGTGTTGTGCTTCTATGCGGCATGAAAAACGTACCAACCACTTGCCTGTTTATGGGACGGGCGCAACTTAGTAGCTTTCTTTAGTGTTAGCTTTTCCCTGCAATGGTTGTCGGTCCAGTTTCTTGCGAGATCTGGTGGGCCGCAGAAGGCCATGAGTGATGTGAGTTCAGAAAAATCATGAGAGGAAAAGGTGGAAAGAAGGAAGACGCCCTATGCCAGATTAAGTCATGCGCGACTGTAATCAAGAGAGGCTATGTGTCTTGCGAGAACATAGACCCAGGCTAGGAAGTAAGGCAGTGGGGAGGACCCACAACGGTACTTGAGACTTAACTGTCCATTTGCCGGGCAGGGAAATAGTTAATGCTAGGACTGTAAACTGTTGTGTCATCTCGGCCTTGTCACATGCGTAAAAGTCGCTTGAAGCTGATCCGACTTAAAAGCCGAATGATTGGTGGATTAAGGTGGTACACCTTTGCAAAGTTTAAAAAGTATTGGATACTCTGAGCTCCCAGGTCATGGAGTCTGCGCGCTGTGGATTCTATTCACGTCGATGCAGCACAAGTAGCTTTTGGAAGATTTTTCACAAAATCTGAGTAAAGTCCGCCACACATAACATTTCTGAAAACCTAGCTTAGGATTTTACAAATCTCGCTTTCGAAAATAAAGACCCTTTCTTGAAAGCTGTATGTGAAGATCTATTATATATACATATACAAAGCCAAAGAGCTATTCCTTGAGAAATTTCCCCCTCATCTATATATACATGCATTGTTACTTGGGACTTGTTGAGCACCATGTGGACAATGTGCTCACCCTTGCTTTTACAAACAAATTTGGAAGAAGGATTCGTCGACCCTGAATCTTACAGTCTTGAACCCAATGTGGAACAAGAAGAAGAAACTGAAGACCAAGCGTGATAGAGGGTTATGTACCAAGGTGGAGTCAGATGTGGAGAAGGGCCGTACACCGCTGCTGCAGAAGAAGAAGACTGATGGAGTCTTTTTGCTTATTATTGTGTTTCATTTTGTGCCGACCTTTGTGTTGAAAATTCCCTAATTTGTATCAACATTTAAATGCGTCATTTTGGTGCTAAGTTATTGTAATGTTGGTCCTTGTGATCAGCACTTGTTTTTAATTACTCGCATTTTTATATGATGCATCCTTTTGTTGTGAGCTGCAATGTATCTTTTCTGAGTGCAATCCACCTGGGCGGTTGCCACTGGAATCCTCAAATGAGGGTCCCACAGTCCCATGTTCAAGATAGACTCTCAATGGATGAGTCCAATCCTGTTCCTGACCGAGGTTGGTAACGGAGGCTATTACCGGATCATCCTCGACCGAAGTCATGATCGAAGGACGATCCAAGTGTTCAATGAACACTCCTGCCGGAGCGGATGTGCGTGAGGAGCCAATTTTGGATAATTGGTCTGCGAGCATGTTGTCCTTTCGCGCAATGTATTGGACTTCGAAATGACTGAAGTGTTTTTCTAATTTCCTCACTTCCCCCAGGTAATGAGCCATTGTCTCATCGGAGGTGCTGTACTCCTTGTTTACCTGGTTTACGACCAGTTGTGAGTCTCCCCTCACCACTAATCGACGGACTCCGAGGAATTTGGCTGCCCGGAGCCCTGCAAGAAGACCTTCATACTCTGCCGCGTTGTTGGTCGCAACAAAGTGTAGTTGGATGACATACTTAAGCTGTTAGCCCTGGGGCGTAACAAAGACCACTCCAGCCCCCGAGTGTTGAAAAATACGGGAGCCGTCAAAGTACATTGTCCAGTAATCGGGGCACTCCAATTCCTCTGGCCACTGCACGGGTGGCTCAGGGTTGGTCCCTTCGACCACAAAGTCGGCCAAAACCTGAGACTTAACCGCCGTGCGGGGCGTGAAATGGATCTCGAAGGCACCGAGTTCGACCGCCCATTTGGCGATTCGACCAGACTTCTCTGGGTTTCGGACAATATCCCCCAAAGGAAAAGAGGAAGGTACTGTGATCTTGTGCACTTGGAAGTAGTGTCGTAGCTTACGGGAAGCCATCAGTAGCGCGTAAAGTATCTTCTGGACCTCAGGGTAACGCTCCTTAGGACCATGAAGTACTTCACTCACATAGTAGACGGGTCTATGTATTCCTTCCCTATCCGCGATCAGAACGGCGCTGACCGCGTGCGGTGTGGCCGCCAGATAAAGGAACAATGGTTCTCCTTTGTCGGGAGACACCAATACTGGCGGACTGGATAGATATGTCTTCACCTCCTGAAATGCTTTTTCGGCCTCATTATGATGCTTCCGCAAAGCTTTGAAGAAAGGCAATCCCCTTTCGCCTAGTCGCGAGATGAAGCGACTTAAAGCCGCCATGCGACCAGCTAGGCGTTGAACATCCTTCATGGTCGAGGGTGATCTCATTTGTTCAATGGCCCTGATTTTCTCAGGATTAACTTCAATGCCCCTGGAACAAACAAGGAAACCAAGGAGTTTTCCTGAAGAAACCCCGAAAGAACATTTCTCTGGGTTTAATTTTATTCCAAAGCGATTCAAATTACAGAAGGTTTCAGTGAGATCGTCCAAATGAGACAATCTCTTGGTACTTTTTACAACCAATTCGTCTACATATGCTTCGAGATTTAGCCCTATCTGGGAAAGAAAGGTCTTTTGCATCAAGCGCTGGTACGTGGAACCTGCGTTCTTGAGACCGAACGGCATTCTGACGTAGCAGTACGTGCCGAACGGGGTGATGAAGGCAGTTTTCTCTTCATCGTCTTCTGCCATGCTAATTTGATGATATCCTGAGTAAGCGTCCAGAAAACTCATCCGTTCGCAACCCGCAGTTGAGTCGACCAGCTGGTCGATGCAGGGAAGGGGAAAGTCATCCTACGGACAGGCAGCGTTGAGGCTAGTGTAGTCGACGCACATGCGCCACTTACCATTTGACTTGCGGACCATGACCGGATTGGCGAGCCATTCCGGGTGATCCACTTCACGGATAAACCCGGCCTGTAGGAGTTTGTCCAACTCCTCTCGGATGGCTTCCTGTCGGTCAGCAGCAAAACGCCTGAGCTTTTACTTTATTGGTCTTTGTCCAGGTCGAATTGCTAACCTGTGCTCAATTACTTCCCTTGGGACACCGGGCATATCGGACGGTTTCCACGCAAACACATCTGCGTTAGCCCGGAGGAAGGCAATGAGATCGAGTTCCTATTTGGCGTCCAGAGCTGATCCAACCCGAACTGTCTTGGATGGATCATCTGGGTACAAAGGAACCAGTTTGAGTTTTCATCTGGTCGAGGAGCAGCCTTGATCGCGTCGGTAGCGACAGTGGCGACCTGAGCGTCCTGGAGGGGAAGTTGATTGACCATCTCCAGAGATAGCCGGTCGCACGTGAGTGCCACGTTGCGACTGCCTCAAACCGAGATGACACCTTTGGGGCCAGGCAATTTCCCGCACTGATAAGCATAGTGCGTTGCCATCATGAACTTAGCAAGAGTTGGCCTGCCAAAGATTGCATTATAAGCTGAATCACAATCGATTACGTCAAAAGTAACCAATTCTATTCGGAAGTTGTCTGGTTCTCGCAGTGTGACCGGGAGGACCACTTGTCCCAATGGCATCATTGAGGGGCCTGGGATTATCCCATAAAACGGATGGATTATGGGCTTAATCTTCGAACGAGGAATTTGCATCTCGTCGAGTGCCTTGACCAACAAGATGTCAAGGGAGCTTCCTCCGTCGATCAGGACCCTTTCAACTCTCGCATTACTGATGATCGGGGTAATGACCAGAGGGAGCCTCAATGGTTGTGTTAACCCCGCCGGACAATCAGTGCGATCAAATGTTAAAGGTGTATCCGACCAACGGGGGTATTGAGGTTCACCAAGGGATGTCTTCGTTTGGTTAACCTCTCTGTAAAAGGCCTTAAACTGCCTTTTGGAAACGAAAGAAGAAGAACCTCCAAAAATAACATTAACATGATTTTGAGGTACCTGGTCGGACATTTCCTCATCTCCGTCGGCGTCCCTAAGTCCGCACGCCTGTTCTTTAGGTGGTAAGGTTGGCATTGGCCCAACTCCCTGGTAGAAGTCATCTAGTTGCTTCAACCAACTCCTGCAATTCTTGAGGTCATGGCCTGCGGAGTTGTGGAGTGGACACCACTTCTTGCCCTCCTGCGGATTAGTGGACTTTTCTGGCTGGTCGACATTTCGACCACCAGAGGCAGTTTTATTTTTGAATGAAGGCTTGTTACCTTTGGTCGAAGGCGGTTTCTCTGCGACTGCGACCTTGCGGTATTGTCCAGAGCGGTTCCTCTTCAACTTCTTCGACTTCCCACCTGATGAAGATTCTGGCTTCTTGCTTGAATCTTCCTTCCTGGCATCCTTGAAGCCTGGTTGAGGTGGTAGGTCCCCCTTGTCGACCATTCGATTCCATTCGACCGCTTCGGCTGCATCAGAATATCGATCGGCCATGTCGAACAGATCGGCCACTGATCGAGGAGGGTGGATAAGCAAGTCCTCAGTGAATCTCCGGTATCGAACGGCATCTTTAAATGCTCTGATAACGGAGCCATTAGATATGTTCGGGATGGTGTTCCTCACCCCGACAAACCTCTTGACAAACTGCCGAAGCGTTTCGGTTGAAGTTTGCCGTAGCCGATGAAGGTCGTCCTCTTTACCCGGCTTTTGGTAACAATTTTGGAAATTACTGAGGATGTCATTGCATAACATTTCCCAATTGTAGATGGAACCCTCGGGCTGATTAAACAGCCAGGTTCTAGCCGGTCCTGCGAGGACTGTAGGCAGGTAGTTGGCCATGACCTTGTCATCGCCTCCCGCCGCTTGGATGGCAGTGATATAGATTTGAAGGAACTCGGATGGGTTCTGAGTTCAATCAAACCTCTCAATGGCCCCTGGTCGAAACTTATCGGGCCAAACGACTGCTCGTAGGCCAGGCGAAAAGGCTTTACAACCAACGTAGGGACCGTGAATCGCACTGTGACTCTCGGCTGTATCTCGGGCGACCTCACGTAGTGGCGAAGTTACTCGCGGTCCCAAACGAGAATGGACAGGAACTCGTTCCCTACTACGAGAATCCTGCATTCGCCGGTATCTGTCCTGTGGGGACGGTACGGGCGGCGGGTAACTTCGTCGGCCGGAACCAGAATGAGGACAATCTCGTTCGCGGGAACGTGTTACCGAGTGGGAAGAGGCCGTTGGGGTCGCTTCAGATGCAACCTCATCCAGTCTCTCCGTCAGGATCCTAAAAAAGGCCGATTTCTACGCATCCGTGACCGTAGGAGGAAAGTTACGCATGACTTCCGCGATAGATCGCAGTCGACCATGGGTACTTCCCCTAGGGGCACCAGGTGTTATTGTTTCTTCGTCCACCGGGAAACGCTCCGGTGGTAAAGAAGGGGTCTGGTCACGTTTGCGACCACGCGACCGTTGAGAAGAACCCGGAGCAGCATCGTAACGAGCCTGCGCATCTTGACGAGCCTCTAGGGCAGTTCCGCGTAGTTCGTTGTTTTGTTGCTCGAGATCTTGATCCTCCTTCTGTTTGCGATCTTGTTCTTCCCTAGCAGCCTGTTGATCGGGAGTTTCTTCCGACAACGCAGCAAACTGCCTAGGGAGAGAGGTTGCCGATGGGGAAAACATCTCAGTTTGTTCCGAGTCGGACTCGAAATCAAAGAGATGGTGAAGGTTATCAGGGTCGAACCTTCCGGGACTGATTTTCGGGTCAACATCATCCTTCCCCTCGGCGGGGTCGTATGACGGACCGGATTCATCGCCTAGCGCATTAAGAACCTCTGTGGGTTCTGACCTTGCGCTAGTTGCTCCCTGGTCGATAGACATGACCTGGAGGGACGATTCAACCTGTGGAAGATTCTGGCCTTCAATCTCCTCCATCGGGACAGGATCGCTCGGAGAAGGCATTGGGAAATGAGCATAGTCCTCGACATCGAAATCGTTCTGGGAATCATATGCTCCAGCCATGTTTCAGCGAACCTCCGGATTAAAACTAGGACGCCTTGAGAAAGCCCCCACGGTGCGCGCCAGCTGTCGACGATTCGGACTCGGAGTCCTTAGCCGAACTTATGCAAAATTTGTAATAGCGAGACCTTTCAAGATGACCCTCCAGGAAGGTATGTAGAACAATGGTGAACAGGAGCACAGAGAAATTTATACAGGTTCGGGCCCTCGATGGTGGGAGTAACAGCCCTACGTCCTGTTAGGATTTCACTATAGGTGATAAAAGGTTACAAAATGGTAGAAAAACTCCTTCACAGGCGAAGGGTTTTTCCTATGTAAATGTACAGAATAAAGCCAGGAAGGCTTGTAAGAACTATCTAATTTAGGCCGTAGACTTGGCTGTTTTTAGTGGTTGAGATGCGTTGTATCTCACTTGTATCAGAAGTCTTGTTCTTCCAAATGGATCCAATCCCCCCGTTTGATGTACTTCGCCACCCTTTTATACTGGTCGAAAGGGTGCCATGTCGTAACTGCATCAAACAGTTGTTTGGACGATTGGATGCGGTTTATCAAACCGCTCTTAACTTCCAGGTAGGTTAAGCACATGTTAATTGTGAATAACTGCATGTATTAACCTCCTGGCGGTTAGTCTTCTACATGGAGGAATCTTCGGGATACTTGGAATATTCCCACTATAGGGATAACCGGACAGATAAATTCCAAGTACCTTGGTCGAGAATGTTCTGACCGCGGGATGTTGGCTGACCGCGCAACATCTCCAATATTCCGTTCGCGTATAGCATATGAACTTCTGACCGCGCAAAGCCTGCGGTCTGATTGCACGAGGCTTGCGACCTGATCGCGCAAAGCCTGCGACCTTAGGCTGATGCTTCTCAGAATGACTTCAGTTCACATCGTCGGGCACGTGTCTGACTTGAATCTGTCTTGAACCAACAGTGCATTTATTTGAACTGACCCGGGTGTCAATCCTCGTCAGTGTGAGTACGTATCAGACTCAATAACCTAAACGTATTAGACTCATATAACTAATCCTAAACAGATAAGCTTAGTTATACACATTCGGATCGGATTACAATTCCGAACAGAGAACGAATTCCTTTTCCTGATCGCGGACCAATCCATGGTCGCGGACCCATCCATGTTCGCGAATCATTCCCGAACACGGTTAAGGTCGCGAAGCTGTATGCGATCAGGACTTGGTCGCGAAGCCGCATGCGATCAGGACTTGGAGATCCTCCCGGATCATACATAGTGAAATCACAACAGGACGTAGGGCTATTACTCCCACTATCGAGGGCCCGAACCTGTATAAATCTCTCTGTGTCCCTACCGACATTGCTCATCATCCCTTCCCAAAGGGACACCCTGAAAGGCCTCACAACTCACAAATTCTGCATAAGTTCGACTAAGGACCCCGAGTCTGAATTTTCGACACATAGAGATCCTGTACGGGCCTTCCCACTTAGGGGAATGTTTGCCTTGGGCTTGGGGGTCAGTCACGCGCTTGAGAAGAAGGTCCCCAAGGCAGAAAGCTCTCGTGTGGACACGTTGGTTGTATGCACGCGTCATTTCGCGCTCGTAGATGGCATGACGGAGGAGCGCTTGGTCACGCTCTTCCTCGACGTGGTCGACTTCCAACCGTTGATTTGCTTCGTTGGTTTGGTATGCCGCGGCCGTAGCTCCGTCTAAGAGCTCGACCCGCAGCGACCGGAAACCAATCTCCGAGGTGAGGACTACCTTAGCCCCGTACACGAGCGAAAATGGGGTGCGCCCTGTTGCTCGGCTCGGGATCGTGCGCATGGAGCAGAGGATGCTCGGGAGCTCCTCCACCCATGCGCCCCGCCTGGAGGCGGTCTGCTTGAGTCGCCAGCGTAATCCTTGTAGGATCACACTATTGAACCTTTCGACAGCTCCATTGCTCTGGGTATGAGCTACAGAGGTGAAGTGGAGGGTAGCCCCCAAGCCTTCACAGAACTCTTGGAAGTATATCGAGTTGAATTGGTCCCCGTTGTCGACGGTGATCTCTCGGGGGACCACAAAGCGACATACGATATTCTTCCAGAAAAATCGCTGTACTGCTCGGGAGGTGATGCTGGCCAGCGGCTCAGCCTCCACCCACTTGGAGAAATAGTCCACTATGACCACCGCATACTTGTTGCCCCCTGGCATTGGGGGGAAGGAACCGAGGAGGTCCATCCCCCAGTGCACGAAGGGCCAAGTGATGGGAATGGTCTGCAGCATCGCGGATGGTAGTCTGGAGCCCTTTCCCATTTTCTGGCAGGCCTCGCATGCGGAGACAGGGTATCGCGCATCACGGACCATACTGGGCCAATAAAAACCCTGGAGGAGAACCTTTGCTACAACCGCGCACGGAGCCAGGTGAGACTCGCAGCTCCCCAAGTGGATGTCCTCGAGGAGCCGGAGTCCCTCTGCTCGTGGGAGGCAGCGGAGCAAGGCGGAGGTCCCCCGCTTGTAGAGCTTTCTCTCTAGTAAGAGATATGCCCGTGCCTTGGCACGGAGGCGCTTCGGCTCGGCGTCACTGGGGGGCTCCCCACCCCCTTTATGAAGGAGACGAGGGGGTCCATCCAGGACGCGGCCTGGGAGATCTCAGAGACCTCTGGGTCATGGGACTCGGGGTCCACGCCCGGAGAGGTCACCGAGGGCTTCGCGATGATCTCTAGGAAGGCGCCCCCGGGGAGAGCTTCCCGGGTGCTGGCCGCCCAGGCCAAGGCATCGGCGCAATCATTGTCCCACTTGGGGATCTATCGGGCCTGCAGGCCCTCGAAGTATCTCTCCATCTTGCGCACCTCCCCCAAGTAGAGGCTTAGGTTTGTGTCATGGAACAAGTATGACTTGTCCATTTGGCAAACCACGAGCTGGGAGTCCCCCTTGACTAGGAGGCGATGAATCCCCAAGGAGCGCAACGAGGCGCAGCCCCAGGAGCAGGGCCTCGTACTCGGTGACATTGTTCATAGTGGAACTCGAGCCTCGCTGCGTACTCCAGCGTCCTTCCCTTAGGGCTTCGGAGAACTACCCCCGCGCCAGCCCCGGCGAGACACAAGGAGCCATCAAACATGAGCGTCCAATGGTCGTTGCGCCGGGGCGGCTCAATGGGAGTCTCCGCCTTTGTCCTGAAAGGGGGGTCTATTCCGCCACAAAGTCATCGAGGACTTGTGATTTGATGGCGGAACGGTCCATAAGGGATAGGGAGAAAGGAGTCAGCTCGGCTCCCGACTTCCGATCCAGCCGGTGGCTTTCTTGTTTCGCAGCACCTCCCCTAGGGGGAGGGAAGATGGGACCGTGATCTGATGACCCAGGAGGTAGTGGCCGAGCTTCCGGGATGCCATCAGGAGGGTGTATCAGATCTTCTCCACCTCTGTGTACCGTGTCTTAGCCCCTTGGAGGGCTTCGCTCACGTAGTACACGGGGTGCTGTTGCCTGTCTTGCTCCTTTACCAGTACCGCGCTTATAGAGATCGGAGTGGCGGCGATGTAAAGGAGCAACGGTTCTTCTGGAGACAGGCTCACGAGCATTGGAGGGCTCTTGAGGTACTTCTTCAAGTCGTTGAAGGCCGCCTGGGCCTCGGGAGTCCACTTGAACCCCTCTGGCCGAGTGGCCGGTAAGCCTCTGTACGTCTTTCACAAAGCGCAGTGGGGGCATGTCCAGCAGAGCCCGAAATTTTTTGGGGTTGGCCACTATGCCTAGCTGGGACATGAGGAAACCGAGCAGCTTCCCCCGGCGTACGTCGAAGGTGCACTTTTCTGGGTTGAGTTGTAACCCGTACTCGCAGAGGTTGCGGAAGGTCTCCTCTAAGTCGTCGACGTGAGCGGCTGCACGGAGGCTTTTGACGACCGCGTTGTTGATGTAGACCTCTACGTTGCAGCCGATCTGGTCCTTGAGGACCAGTGACATGAGGCACTAGAAGGTTGCCCAGCGTTCTTTAGCCCGAAGGGCATGTGGATGTAGCAGAAGGTGCCGAGGGGAGTTATAAAACTAGTCTTTTCCTCATCCTCCTTAGCCATCCGAACTTGGTGGTAGCCCGAATACGCATCCAGAAAGCTCATAAGCTCACACCCCGTGGTCGAATCGACCAGCTGCTCGATCCGCGAGAGTGAGAAGTTGTCTTTTGGGCAAGCTTTGTTGTGGTCGGTGAAGTCCACGCACATCCTCCACTTAACGCTTGACTTCTTCATGAGGACGGGGTTCGCCTGCCATTCGGGGTGCAAGCCCTCCCGAACGAAGCCTGCTTCTCGGAGCCTGGTGATCTCAACTTTGATAGCCTCTTGGCGCTCGAGGGAGAGCTTCCTCAACTTTTGCCTTACTGGGGGGTGACTGGGTGTTACTGCGAGCTTGTGCTCAATAACATCCCGGGCGATGCCCCACATGTCGGTGGGCTTCCACGCAAAGACATCGGAGTTTTTGCGGAGGAAAGCCGCATGTTGTGCCGCATACTCTTCGAGGGGTCCGCCTCGATCTTGATGATTCTTTCCCCGTCCTCTGGGGACAGCCGAACTTTCCGAAGGTCTCCCTTCGGGCGTGGTTTTGGGAGAAACTTCCCGAAGGGGATGACCGGGGAGTCCAGAGCCAGGGGGAGCCCCCCCTGGGGCCTTGATCAGGTTGACGCTCCCGATCGTCGTGGTGGCACACTCGTGAAGAGCACGGGCCACGTCCTGGTTGCCTTGGGCGGTGATCACGCTGCGAGGCCCAGGGATCTTCACACAGAGATAGCTCTGGTGGATTGCTGCCCCCAGACGGTTGATAGTGGTTCTCCCCATGATCGCATTGTATGAAGAGGAAAGATCCACCACGTCCAACTGGACCATCTCTGTCCGGTAGTTGTTCGGGGCACCGAAGCTCATGGGGAGATCAACCTTCCCCACCGGGTAGATGGTCTTCCCCGGGATGAAGCCCTGCAAGGGCCCAGCTGTGGGTTGCAGCAGCTTTTCATCCACCTGCATTTCCCTAAATGCCTTCAGGTACAGGATGCCAGTGGCGCTTCTGCTGTCGATGAGGATGCACGCTAGCTAACCGTTGTAGACGGTAACAGAGACGATGAGTGCGTCGTCGTAGGGGAAGCGAACCCCACGCACATTTTCCGCTGTAAGGGTGAGGGGGACGTCCGACCACTTTGGTGGCTGAGACGTGTTTAGCACCCCGACTACCCTTCCCGCGCATACTCCCTGCGCTGGCGCTTGGTGTCCCGCCCCGACACGAATCCCCCAGTGATGACGTTTACACATCTCTTGGAGGTTTGGAAAGGCAGCTCTTCGGCTGAGCCCCTTTCCTTTGCCTGTCTCTGCTATTCCCCCAAGGGAGTAGGGAGAGCTAGCAAGGTCGGCGGAGGGGACAAGGAGGTAGGGCTCCCCCCCTGCCCACGCTGGTCGAGGAAAGTGGCGAAGTGTTGTAGAAGTTGGTGGCATTCCCGTGTAACGTGGGTATTGGACTTGTGGAAGGCACACCACAAATTGGCTGTGCCCTCCTTGTCTCCCTTCATGGGGCCTTCCCAGCCATGGGATGACTGTCCCCCCCTCATGGCCTTTCGGCTTGTGGAAGGGGTGGTTGCCCTTGTTGCCTTCGTGCGAGGTGCCTCCACCCTCGAGGACAAAGGTGTCCCGAGGCGGTGGCTTGTTGCAGTTGCCCCTCTTGGGACGCTTGTTGGGTGGTCGTTGGCCTCCTGGTTAGTGGGGCAGGCACCCCCTGGTTCTTCTTCCAGAGGTCATCCTCCTTTGCCTGGGCATACATCTCAAGCACTTTGAAGAGCTCGTCGGCAGAGGAGGCACATCTCTGGGAGAGTCTCCGATGGAGCACCTCGGGGAGGATCCTGCTCTTGCACACCTCGATGACTGTGGAGTCAGGGACATGAGCCACTTTTCTCTTGACCTGAGTGAAGCGTTTGAAGAAGCTGCGGATGGTCTCTCCCGCCCTCTGCCGGACGGTGTAGAGCTGTGACGAGTCCAGGGGACGCAGTAGTTCCCTTGGAAGTTCGCATAGAACTCTCGTTTGAGCTGTGCGAAGGACTTGATGGAACTAGCCCTCAGGTTGTAAAACCATGAGCGGGCAATTCCAGTGAGATAGAGGGGGAAGACGTTGCAATGCACCATCTCGTCCCCCCAGTCGCTGAGATGGTTGTGGAGTACACCTCCATGAATTCATAAGGAGCGGCCTCATCGTTGTAGTGCTCGATGTGCGGTGGACGGTAGGGCCGTGGCCAGCGAATGCACCGGAGGCGGCGGAACAACGGCTAGTTTGCCTCCTCAATTTCCTGGGGAGATTCCCGGTCGCTGTCCCCTTTGATAGGGGACACGCGCTCATTGTCGGAGTCGGGGAGGGGTTCCAGCGGCCCGCCGGAACGGTGGTAGCGCCTCGTCTCCTCGGGGTTAGTCGAGCTAACCTCTTCAATCTCCGGGTATCCCCCAGAGGTGGCGGTAGCCTCTTCGACCTATCTCTTCCCCCGGTCGGGCCAGGAGCGTGGCTCACCACGGCCGTGAGCCGGGGGGAGATCCGAACGGTAATGAGAGGGGGCCTCCCCGGATTTTGTAGTACGCATTCTCTCTACCTCCTCCTAGGTGAAATGGGTCTGATCCACCGGGGGAGCCCTCAAGGGTGGTCCCGGCGTAGGAGGGAGCTGATGCGTGATCGTCGTCGGCCCAGAGGATGCCACTGGTGTGCGGGACTGGCCCGGCACCGGATGAGCATCCGGGGTGGTGACGGGAGCTGGTGCGGGGAGGGTTTCCAGAGCGGCCACCAGCTCTGGTGCCGGAGCGCCCCCAGGTGTTGACCCGGGGAGACCTCCGGACACATGAGCGGTCGTGGGGGCGGGGAAGGCTCCTGGCGCGGGGGGACCCCCATCGATGGCAGAGTTCCCAGTGAGATGGTAGCCCGCCTGCGGAGGTTCTAGGCCCGGTGCCAAATAACCTCCCGGGACGGGGAAAGTTCCAGGCATGGGCTGGCCTCCCAGCGTGGGAAACATTCCTGTGCGGGGAAGGCTCCGGGCACAGGCAATCCCCCTGATGCGGGAAACATTCCTGGTAAGGGGAAGGCGGCCGGGTGCCCCATAAAGAACGGTGGCGGCACCACCATAAACAAGTACGGGGGCGGGTAGACGGGAGCCGGGGGCGGCGCTAAGACATGCAACAACTCGTCCAGGGTGTGCTGGGTATGGAGTTGGCCCGTGACCAAGGCCCCAAGCAAGGGGACTCTTCTACCGGAGACTACGGGAGAAGAAAGTGGTACCTCTGTCCTGGTATCCCCAAACAATATGGTCGTTACAGCAGCATCTTGCGGGGGCAGTGATAAGTCTTAATTTGGTGGAATTTTACCCTAGGCTTAGTATTGAAAATGTGCAACAATGATGCTTAAAATTCCTTTGATACGTCATTTTATGTGACTTTTGTTAACATTTTTACCATCTGCTTTCACGAGTGTGTTCATCATGTTTCAGGGAACAAATGTACAAAATTTGGAGTTATTTTGACATCGTTTGGATAGGAAACGAAGTGGAGAAAGAAGATGCTGAAAATCTGGAAAAAAACAGCAATCTGACCCGAAATTAGACCCGAATCCGACCCAAAACCCGATTTCCGAATCCAAAACAGACCCGTTAGTCGGTTTAAAGTCCGAATCTGAGACAATTTCCTTCCTAAATAAGTCTTGAGTTGTAATTGGTTAATTCTAAGACTTATGTACTATAAACAGAGAAGCTTTTGGCTCAATTAGACATGCTTTTTTATATACTAGCCATTAGGGTTTAGTTTAGTTTAGTAGAGCCACCTTCTCTATTTTATTGCTTTTGTAAGCCGGCAAGGACGGCAACTTCAATTCTCA
Source organism: Pharus latifolius (assembly GCA_019359835.1). Lineage (NCBI taxonomy): Eukaryota > Viridiplantae > Streptophyta > Magnoliopsida > Poales > Poaceae > Pharus > Pharus latifolius. Next base: position 69,046,669 of record CM033322.1, read on the forward strand.
AGCAATCAAGTAAGTTTTTATTTATTTCTTCTTATTATTTCTGCATTCTTATGGCGTTTTGCGAGTAGATCCCTTCTAGGGTTAGGGATGACCTAATCCAGAAGGCGTGACTCTTCCTTGGTTTTGATCTCAAGTTTTGGAGTTATTTACTAATGTTTTCTTCCTCTAAACCCTAAATTCTCATTTCGGCAACAGACGTAACAGTTGAGCCTCAGCTAGAATTTAGGGGAGTTCATGAGTCCTTAGCGCTTTGACGCGGGACCCTGAACAGGAGAGAGGTTCTCGCCAATCGTGACAGTGGAAGCGATCCTGTGGGACCCTCATTTGAGGATTCCAGTGGCAATCGCCCAGGTGGATTGCACTCAGAAAAGGCACATTGCAGCTCACAACAACAAGATGCATTATATAAAACTGCGAGTAATTAAAAACAAGTGCTGATCACAAGGACCAACATTACAATAACTTAGCGCCGAAATGACGCACTTAATTGTTAATACAAATTAAGGAGTTTTCGACACAAAGGTCGGCACAAAATAAAACGGCAACGATAAACAAAAGGACTTCTTCAGTCTTCTTTCTCTGCAGCGGCGGTATTGCTTGGGCCTTCTCCACATCGAACTCCACCTTGGTGCATAACCCTTTCACCAGATGGGTCCTCAGTTTCTTCTTCTTGTTCCACATTGGGTTCAAGATCATAAGATTCAGGGTCGGCGAATCCTTCCTCCAAATTTGTTTGTAAAAGCAAGAGTGAGCACATTGTCCACATGGTGCTCAACAAGTCCCAAGTAACAATGCATATATATATAGATGATGGGGAGTTTCTCAAAGAACAGCTCTTTGGCTCTGTGTATAAATATATAATAGATTTTCACATGCAGCTTTAAAGAAAGGTCTTTATTCTCGAAAGCGGGGCTTTTGAAATCCTAAGCTAGATTTTCAGAAATGTTGTGTGTGGCGGTCTTTCATGAGTCACCACTTTACTCAGATTTTGTGAAAAACTTCCAAAAGCTACTTGTGCTGCATCGACGTGAATAGAATTCACAGCGCGCAGACTCCATGACCTGGGAGCTCAGAGTATCCGATACTTTTTAAACTTTGCAAAGGTGTACCACCTTAATCCACCAATCATTCGGCTTTCAAGTCGGATCAGCTTCATGCGACTTTTACGCATGTGACAAGGCCGAGATGACACAACAATTTACAGTCCTAGTATTAACTATTTCCCTGCCCGGTAAATAGACAGTTAAGTCTCAAGTACCGTTGTGGGTCCTCCCCACTGCCTTACTTCCCAGCCTGGGCCTATGCTCTCGCAAGACACATAGCCTCTCTTGATTACAGTCGCGCATGACTTAATCTGGCTTAGGGCGTCTTCCTTCTTTCCACCTTTTCCTCTCATGATTTTTCTGAACTCACATCACTCGTGGCCTTCTGCGGCCCACCAGTCCCCGCAAGAAACTGGACCGACAACCATTGCAGGGAAAAGCTAACACTAAAGAAAGCTACTAAGTTGCGCCCGTCCCATAAACAGGCAGGTGGTTGGTACGTTTTTCATGCCGCATAGAAGCACAGCACAAGGTTCTAGTCCTTATGAATCTTTAGTGAGGAGTCTTTCACATTCCCAGTGCGCACACAGCACCATCCAATCAAACCATCCTCACTATCGATTCCAATCACATTTTCTTTCACAAAAAGGGGTTTTGAACATGCTTTTCTCATATGTGACCATTCAACATTTGTCATATAATCTTTAAGCATAGCATAGCCTAGCATGATAATCTAGGATAACAAGGGTGCAGGGATATTCAATGTCAAAAGGGGCTTTACAATCATTTAGGTCATATCTAGTCATTTTATTGAAACATAATTCTTATTTGAATCTAAGGCATGCATATACTAGAAAATAGTTAACATACTTCATTTCAAAATAGCAGGTGAGACATGATCAAGGGTTTGAGACTTGCCTTGCAGTGACGGGTCTAGCTGTTCAAATGAATCGTCAGGGATCTCCTCTACTCCTTCAACGTCTGGTTCCACGACGGGTACAAACAACACATACACACTATATAAGCATACAAGCACTAGAAAATAATACGTAAATACATCATGCATGCAGGGGAAATGGTTTAGACAAGGTCACTTGACATTGGTTGAAGAGATGGGTTCAAAGGGCTTGAATGTCGAAGGGCTGACATTCGACTCATGGCTTGACATTGCCCTAAATCGGTTCTAGGTTTGTTTTCTGGAGATGTGATAGTAGGGAATGTTGTAGAACATGGCTCAAAAGGCTTAGTGGACAAAGTGGCATTTCAATTGCTCAAAAGAAACAAGTCCAAATCATCCAATGCCACAGGTGGACATGCACTGACATAGTGTTAGACATGGCCAGAAACTAGGGCATTGCATAACTTTTGACTCAGGACTCCAACTGATGCACAACTTTGTCTGGGGTTTAGGCATTGATAACAGCTACAAAACTCTCAACAGGCTCAAGGGCTGAAAGTGGCCGGAGGGTGGCCAATTCTGGTGAGCAAACACGGTGGCCTGGACATGAACTGAGCTACTGGACAGCAACCTTGGCATGGCTATAACTTTTGATTCAGGTCGATTTAGAGGTTGAGCTAGTAGAAAAAATTGCTCAGGGGGTTGAGATCTATCTAAATGACAAGGTCTCATCGGCTGGTTTGGCCGAAAAACGAACTCCGGCGATCGGGGCCGAAGACGAAGGCACCGATTTGGGGGTTTTCGTTCCAGGGCGTTTGAACTCAATTCAACGCTCGGGAAGCATCTAGGGGCTGTCACAAGGCTATTGGTGCACTCAATTTTGCCAGAGATCGGCTGGAGAAGCACAGCGGCGTGCTCCGGCGAACTACCGAGGCTCGAACATGGAAATCCGGCGCTCGGGGCAAAATTGGCGAATCCAAGCTTGCAGGTTTGTTCCTCCTAGCTCACTGATCAATATCCTCTACAGGCACGAGGATCAATTTGGCTTGAATCGCTCGGCATTGCGGGAACAGGGGATTTTGGTTTTCCGGTGATTGCCGGCGTTGAGGTGCGCCGGGGACCAATTGATGGCTACGGTACAAAGAGAGAGGTGTAGGGAGCTTACTGGTGGCGTTGGTTTGGAGGGGGAAGCTTCGGGCGAAGCTGGCGCCGTTAGCTTCAGGAACTGCTCGCCGGAGAAGACGAACTTCGCGGCGGCGCTGAGGACTCGGTTGCTCTCGGGTGCTAAGGCTAAGGCAAGGAAGCTGTGGGGTGGTGTGAGGCAATGCTGGGCAAGGGAGGGGGTTTATATAGCCGTGGGTGAGGCTCTCGGGAGCAGCAGCAATCGCCGGGGAAGATCTTCTTCTGACGCCGGGACGGTCATCGATGCACTTCGGGATGCGGCGGGGCTCTGCCAGAGACGGTGAATCGCGGGATATCAGGATTCGGTCAGGGTGGTGGCGATGATCTACGGGATGGTGGCCAAATGGCGTAAAGCTCCTGGCAGCAGCAGCAGCAGCAGCACGCGCGCGCGGGGAAGAAGGTGGCACGGTGGGGCTTGAGCGCTCCACGGTGGCGGTACAGCTGCGCACGGCTGGTGCCTACGTGGCCGTGAGGTGGCAGCGCGGCGAACCTCACCGGCGACGAGTTCAACGGCGCGGCAATTTGGCGGTTGCTGGTTGAAAACTTCACAGGGACCTGGTTGTGAACTTTGGACCTATTTGCAACGATTTGGACTGATCTGTGAAGGTTTTGGCTCGGGAGTTTGGACCTATTTGCAATTCTGAAGATCTGAAGGGCTGATTTGAAATCTGATTTTGCAGATGAGTGCTACTAAATGTCTTGGACTCATCTAGCAGGAAAAATGATGAAATCCGATAACATCTGGGGGTTTTGACAAAATTCGAAAACAGGGTAATTAGGGTAATTAGGGTTTGAACTTTTGTCGAGGCTGGAACTAGGGTTTTGGTCGAGATTCTGGAATTCTTCCAGAAGGGAAAAATGTTCAGAAAAATGAAAGAAAGGTTATCACTTGATCAGATTTGGATTTTGAGGTGATCTGGGACTTTTAGCCTTTTTTGGGTTTTCTGAAACTTCTGAAAAGGACTAAATTGAAACACCTTTGGACTGAAATGTGAAAACGATCTGGTCAATGAAGTTTAGCAGCCAACTTTTTAGGCTAAGGTAGTGGCATACCTAAGATCAAGATAGGGTTAAAATATCAGGGTTTCCAAAGAAGTTATGCTGATTCGTAAGCAGAAAAGATAATCAAAAACTGGGGTGTCACAACCTACCCTCCTTAGGAATAATCTCGTCCTCGAGATTCCGAATAGTCTGAGAATAGGTAAGGAAAATTCTGACGCAGCTCTTCTTCTCTTTCCCAAGTTGATTCTTCTTCGGTGTGGTTGTTCCATTGGACTCTGCAAAATTTTATGGTCCTTGACTTCAATCTCCTTTCACTGACTTCTAACACCTTGACTGGATATTCCTGGTATGTCAGATCCGGTTGAACCTCCATTTCTGTGGGAGACACTTGCTCCGTTGGTTTTCTCAGGCATTTCCTCAGTTGGGATACGTGAAAGACATCATGGACTCCTGCTAACTCAGGCGGTAGCTCTAGTTTGTATGCTACGTCTCCTTGTCTTTCCAAAACCTTGTATGGTCCTACATACCTTGGGCGTAACTTTCCCTTCATCTGGAATCGTCGAACTCCTTTGTAGGGTATTACTTTGAGATATACGTAATCGCCTATCTCGAAGGATAGTTCTCTCCTTCTTCTGTCGGCGTAACTCTTTTGTCGAGACTGGGCCGTTTTCAATCTCTCTTGTATGATCCTCACATGAGCCGTGGCATCTTCCACTAATTGCGGTCCAAGGAATTGCTTCTGTCCCACTTCGGTCCAATATAGCGGCGTACGGCACTTCCTTCCATAAAGTGCTTCGTAAGGGGCCATTTGTAGACTCACTTGATAGTTATTGTTGTAGGTAAATTCTGCGTATGGTAGAAATTGTTCCCAAGAATTTCCATAGTCCAAAGCACAAGCTCTCAACATATCTTCTAAAATTTGGTTCACTCTTTCTGTTTGACCTCCAGTTTGCGGGTGGTAAGCTGTACTGAACTTCAACTTCATTCCTAGGGATTTCTGTAATTCTTCCCAAAATCTTGATACAAATTGTGCTCCTCTGTCTGAGATGATTGTTTTTGGTACTCCATGTAGCGTAACAATCCTGGTAAGATATAGCTCTGCCAGCTTTTGCGTTGTGTACTGCGTCTTTACTGGTAGAAAATGAGCTACTTTCGTCAATCTATCGACTATGAACCATATAGAATCGTATCCCTGTTGGGTCCTTGGTAAACCAACTATGAAATCCATTCCAATCTCATCCCATTTCCATTCCGGGGTTGGTAGGGGTTGCAGCGGTCCTGCAGGTTTCTGATGTTCTGCTTTCACTCTTTGACAGGTGTCACACGAAGCTATAAACTCGGCAATTTCCTTTTTCATTCCTTTACACCAAAACCGATCCTTTAGATCCTGATACATCTTTGTACTACCTGGGTGAATAGAGTACGGGGTACAATGGGCTTCTTGCAGTATCATGTTCTTGATTTCCTTGTCTTCTGGAACACAGATTCGGTCATGATACCACAAAATTCCTTCTTCGTCCTCACGAAGGTTAATCACATTCTCGTGTTTCATGTCCTCTTTCATCTTCTGAATACTCTGGTCCACTTCCTGAGCTTTTCAGATTTGGTCCTTCAGCTCGCATTTCACTGCCAATGCGGCGACGGTTCCTTGTTCAACGAACTCTAAACTCAACTTCTCGAAGTCTCCAAGCAATTGGGGTGGTATTCCTAAGATCTTTGCTTGATTGCAGTAGGATTTTCTGCTCAAGGCATCAGCTACTACATTCGCTTTTCCAGGGTGGTAGTGTATTCCAAGGTCATAATTTTTAATCAGCTCTAGCCATCTTCGCTGTCTCATGTTCAAGTCCTGTTGGGTGAAGATGTATTTCAAACTCTTGTGGTCCGTGTAGATTTCACATCTATTTCCAAGTAGATAGTGTCGCCAAATCTTTAACGCATGAACGACGGCGGCTAACTCCAAGTCGTGAGTTGGATAATTCTCCTCATGTGGTCGCAATTGTCTCGATGCATAAGCTACGACTCTTCCTTCTTGCATAAGGACACAACCTAGTCCTTGCTTTGACGCATCGCAGTAGACTTCAAAATCCTTTTGTTATCCGGTAACGTAAGGACAGGTGCGGTTGTTAATATCTTCTTCAACTCCTCAAAGCTCTTTTCACATCCTTCTGTCCAGTCGAATAAAACATCTTTCTTTAGTAGTCTGGTGAGTGGCTTTGTAATCTTGGAGAATCCTTTGACAAATCTCCGGTAATATCCGGCTAATCCTAGGAAACTTCTTACTTCAGTCACTGTCTCCGGTTGTTTCCATTCCATGATAGCCTGAATTTTTGAAGGATCCATTGAGATTCCTTTTTCAGAGATAATGTGGCCTAAGAATGAAATTTCTTTTAACCAAAAGGCACACTTATCGAATTTGGCATACAGTCGATGTTCCACTAACTTTTCCAACACCATCCTAAGATGTTGTGCGTGCTTTTCCTCTGACTCTGAAAAGATAAGGATGTCGTCGACAAACACAATGACAAACTTGTCCAGAAATTCCATGAGAACCTTGTTCATCAAATTCATGAACACTGCTGGCGCATTCGTTAAACCAAATGGCACTACAGTAAACTCATGCAATCCATATCTTGTTATGAATGCAGTTTTCGGGATATCTTGTTCTCGAATCTTCAGCTGGTGATATCCAGACCTCAGGTCGATCCTTGAGAATATCTTTGCTCCTCTTAGTTGATCAAAGAGATCGTCGATCCTTGGCAAAGGGTACTTGTTCTTGATCGTCATATCGTTCAGTTTCCGGTAGTCGACACAAAGTCGTAGGCTGCCATCTTTCTTCTTAGCGAAAAGTACAGGGGCTCCCCAAGGTGAGGAACTTGTTCTAACAAATCCCTTTCTTTCCAATTCTTCCACTTGCTTTCTTAATTCTTCTTGTTCTTCACTTGTCATACGTGCAAGCTTTCTTGCATAAGGGGCAGATCCGGGTTTTAATTCGATTGAGAATTCAATGTCCCGATCTGGTGGCATTCCGGGAAGCTCTTCAGGAAAAACTTCTGGATATTCATTCACCATTGGAACTCCCTCAAACTCAACTCCTTCCAAGCTGTTCAAACTGTACACTCGGTTGTTCACTATTGATCTCTCTGCGTGGAGTGTGACTTTTTTTCCTTCAGCATTCGTCAGGGTTATTGCCTTCTTTTCACAGTCCATCTGATCTTTATGCTTGGCTAACCAATCCATTCCGAGAATGACGTCTAGTCCTTGAAGGTCCAAAACTAGCAGGTTTGCTAGGAATCCTAGATTGCCAATACTAAAGGCGATATTTCTACAGATAGAGTTGACAGGCATTCGAGCTCCAGGGGATTGAATTAAAATAGGGAACTCTAATGCAGATACTGGCAACTTATTTCTGAGCACGAAGGGTCTTGACACAAATGAATGAGTAGCACCAGGGTCAAATAATGCAACTGAAAGTTCAGAGTGGATAAAGATCCTACCGATTACGACGTCTGATGCTTCTCCTGCTTCAACGGCGGATGCATAGTTAAGTCTTCCGCGACCTGTAGCAGGTACTCCTCTTCCTCGGCCATTTTGAAACCTTCCTCCTCTGGAGGGTGGAGCATTCCTGGTGAAGCCTTGGGCTGGAATAGAGGGTCTTGCAGCTTGCATACGAGCGACATTGGATGGAAGGTGTTGCAGTGGACACGTGTTCCTACGATGTCCCTTCCTTCCGCAGTGAAAGCACTCCTCGTTCTTAAGGGGGTAATCCTTCAAGAGGTGATTTCCTCTACATCCAGTACATTGGGCTATCGCAGTAGGTGCAGGCCTTTGGGGTCTCTGAGGTGGTCTGAAGGCTGGTCGGAAAGTTGGCATCGGTCTCCCTCGACTAGCACTTCCTTGGTAAGAGTTGGGCAAAGCCTTCCTCTTTCGGACTTCTTCAATTATTCCTCTTTTCTCCTCCATCTTAAGTAGTCGGTTTATTAGGACGTGGAAGTCTGTGAACTTGTGGGATGACAGTTGGTATTGCAGGGAATTCTGTAGTCCCTCGCAAAACCTATCGATCTTCCTTTCCTCTGTCGCTATATCTTCAGGTGCGTATCTTGCCAGTTGAATAAATTCATGCAGGTACTGTTTCACGGTCTTACTCCCTTGTCGCAGATTTACGAATTCTCGGCGCTTTGCCTGGACAATGCCTTTTGGGACGTGGTATCTACGGAATTCCTCCTTGAATTCATTCCAGGTGATCGAATCTCTGTTGTTGTGCACGGTTTGGTAATTCTCCCACCAAGCAGCAGCAGGTCCAGCCAATTGGTTCGATCCGTACAAGAGCTTTTCTTCATCACTGCATCTGACGATATTCATCTTTCTTTCCACATCTCGGAGCCAGTCGTCTGCCACGATGGGGTCTTCTGTGCTTGAGAAAGTCGGGGGTCGCGTCTTTTGAAAATTAGTTAACTTTGCGCCCATCACGGGTCCTTCAGTTTGTCCGGATGCAATATGTTGCATCAGCTGTCCCAAGATTTGGTTCTGCACAGCCGCTGACTCTTGCCGATTGCGCTCCATCCATAGCAGCACATCGTTGATGTCACCTCCCTGTGGCATCGTCGAAGATCCTGGTCTATCGGGGTCTGTGCGGCCTCTCGCTCCGGGTGTAGCTCTTGTATTGTTCCCTCCTTCCTGGGGTCTCGCGCGTGTGTTAACCATCCTACTCAAACAGGAGGTTAAGAATAGAAACATTGATTCAGAAAGAATCATTCATAGGGATGCTAGCAGAATGCTGGCATTAACTCAAGAAGTAAGAATAAGGATATGCAAAATGACTTTTCCATAAACCAATTTTTCAAAAGATACAAAGCTTCTAGCTTCATTGGCTTATAGAGCTCCTCTAGCAACCAGCATACATCAATCATACTAAAATAACTACTACAATAAAAGGAAATCTAGCGTCTGCTGGGCTAGGCACAAAAGGTCGAAAGTCTGCAGTCACTCCTCAGCATCATCAGAAGAATCACAAGGCTCAACCTCCTCGGGATCCTCCTCCTCATCGTCATCAGCATCCATCGGGTCATCTTCGTTGTCGTCGATGTTGATAGGCTCCTTCCCTTTTCCTTCGGGGGTCTTCTTCTTCTGTGCGGTGCAAGGAAGCTCGATTGCTTCACCGTTGATGACTATGCCACGCGACGTAGGCATGAAACCACTGAGATACTCCTTCGAGTTTCCTACCTTCTTGCGAGCGGTGATCCTCAACTTTGGGCGACTCTTCTTGGTTACCGACTCTACAGCTTCAAGGTCCTTTTCTCCACTTGATTCAGCCATTTCTTGAATTTGTCTTTCTTTTTCTCGGAGGCTTGCACGAGCCCTAATAAGCATGCCCTCAAGGTAGTGGCGATCATCGCGAACACGCTCGTAGTCTCGAAATAGGCGGGTGTATGCAATCTCTGAAGCGCGAACGACGTCTCGAGTCTTCGTCAGGATAGCGTTCTCCTGGTCGCTGGACGGAAGAACAACTCGGTACTCCGATCCGGGGACCTGGTAAGGTACGAAGCGGTAAGGGGAATCAGAAAGGTAGTCGCTGTACATCTGCCGGACGGAACCTACAGCACGACGGGCAGCGTCCAAGATAGCATCCTCCTCTTCTTCTCTACGGGCTTGGCGTCTAACTGAGCCTCTCCCATGCTCGGGGATCTCGTAGACAATCACCGAGGCCCGACAACCTATGGGTCGTCCATTTATCTCATCTTGCCAAACGCAATATACCGGTCTCTGACTGTCCCGTGCTCCAAGGAATTGCAGCATCATCCACAGCAACAGTGCCCACGATCCGAGCTCGTCTCCATGAAGGTATCTCCTATCGAAAGCCATCTGAAGACAGAACAAAAGGCATCTATAAGAGAAGTCCAAAATCTTTTTCCAAAGATCAAAATAACATTTTTCTTAAGGAAAATAGGTTTTCGTAAACAAATTTTGACAAAGAACTAGCGAACTTTTCTTCTAGGGACGCCAATTTCTATCTAAGGGTTACGACCTACAGTCGAGTCTTCTGCTCTGATACCAAGTTCTGTGGGACCCTCATTTGAGGATTCCAGTGGCAATCGCCCAGGTGGATTGCACTCAGAAAAGGCACATTGCAGCTCACAACAACAAGATGCATTATATAAAACTGCGAGTAATTAAAAACAAGTGCTGATCACAAGGACCAACATTACAATAACTTAGCGCCGAAATGACGCACTTAATTGTTAATACAAATTAAGGAGTTTTCGACACAAAGGTCGGCACAAAATAAAACGGCAACGATAAACAAAAGGACTTCTTCAGTCTTCTTTCTCTGCAGCGGCGGTATTGCTTGGGCCTTCTCCACATCGAACTCCACCTTGGTGCATAACCCTTTCACCAGATGGGTCCTCAGTTTCTTCTTCTTGTTCCACATTGGGTTCAAGATCATAAGATTCAGGGTCGGCGAATCCTTCCTCCAAATTTGTTTGTAAAAGCAAGAGTGAGCACATTGTCCACATGGTGCTCAACAAGTCCCAAGTAACAATGCATATATATATAGATGATGGGGAGTTTCTCAAAGAACAGCTCTTTGGCTCTGTGTATAAATATATAATAGATTTTCACATGCAGCTTTAAAGAAAGGTCTTTATTCTCGAAAGCGGGGCTTTTGAAATCCTAAGCTAGATTTTCAGAAATGTTGTGTGTGGCGGTCTTTCATGAGTCACCACTTTACTCAGATTTTGTGAAAAACTTCCAAAAGCTACTTGTGCTGCATCGACGTGAATAGAATTCACAGCGCGCAGACTCCATGACCTGGGAGCTCAGAGTATCCGATACTTTTTAAACTTTGCAAAGGTGTACCACCTTAATCCACCAATCATTCGGCTTTCAAGTCGGATCAGCTTCATGCGACTTTTACGCATGTGACAAGGCCGAGATGACACAACAATTTACAGTCCTAGTATTAACTATTTCCCTGCCCGGTAAATAGACAGTTAAGTCTCAAGTACCGTTGTGGGTCCTCCCCACTGCCTTACTTCCCAGCCTGGGCCTATGCTCTCGCAAGACACATAGCCTCTCTTGATTACAGTCGCGCACGACTTAATCTGGCTTAGGGCGTCTTCCTTCTTTCCACCTTTTCCTCTCATGATTTTTCTGAACTCACATCACTCGTGGCCTTCTGCGGCCCACCAGTCCCCGCAAGAAACTGGACCGACAACCATTGCAGGGAAAAGCTAACACTAAAGAAAGCTACTAAGTTGCGCCCGTCCCATAAACAGGCAGGTGATTGGTATGTTTTTCATGCCGCATAGAAGCACAACACAAGGTTCTAGTCCTTATGAATCTTTAGTGAGGAGTCTTTCACATTCCCAGTGCGCACACAGCACCATCCAATCAAACCATCCTCACTATCGATTCCAATCACATTTTCTTTCACAAAAAGGGGTTTTGAACATGCTTTTCTCATATGTGACCATTCAACATTTGTCATATAATCTTTAAGCATAGCATAGCCTAGCATGATAATCTAGGATAACAAGGGTGCAGGGATATTCAATGTCAAAAGGGGCTTTACAATCATTTAGGTCATATCTAGTCATTTTATTGAAACATAATTCTTATTTGAATCTAAGGCATGCATATACTGGAAAATAGTTAACATACTTCATTTCAAAATAGCAGGTGAGACATGATCAAGGGTTTGAGACTTGCCTTGCAGTGACGGGTCTAGCTATTCAAATGAATCTTCAGGGATCTCCTCTACTCCTTCAACGTCTGGTTCCACGACGGGTACAAACAACACATACACACTATATAAGCATACAAGCACTAGAAAATAATACGTAAATACACCATGCATGCAGGGGAAATGGTTTAGACAAGGTCACTTGACATTGGTTGAAGAGATGGGTTCAAAGGGCTTGAATGTCGAAGGGCTGACATTCGACTCATGGCTTGACATTGCCCTAAATCGGTTCTAGGTTTGTTTTCTGGAGATGTGATAGTAGGGAATGTTGTAGAACATGGCTCAAAAGGCTTAGTGGACAAAGTGGCATTTCAATTGCTCAAAAGAAACAAGTCCAAATCATCCAATGCCACAGGTGGACATGCACTGACATAGTGTTAGACATGGCCAGAAACTAGGGCATTGCATAACTTTTGACTCAGGACTCCAACTGATGCACAACTTTGTCTGGGGTTTAGGCATTGATAACAGCTACAAAACTCTCAACAGGCTCAAGGGCTGAAAGTGGCCGGAGGGTGGCCAATTCCGGTGAGCAAACACGGTGGCCTGGACATGAACTGAGCTACTGGACAGCAACCTTGGCATGGCTATAACTTTTTATTCAGGTCGATTTAGAGGTCGAGCTAGTAGACAAAATTTCTCAGGGGGTTGAGATCTATCTAAATGACAAGGTCTCATCGGCTGGTTTGGCCGGAAAACGAACTCCGGCGATCGGGGTCGAAGACGAAGGCACCGATTTGGGGGTTTTCGTTCCAGGGCGTTTGAACTCAATTCAACGCTCGGGAAGCATCTAGGGGCTGTCACAAGGCTATTGGTGCACTCAATTTTGCCAGAGATCGGCTGGAGAAGCACAGCGGCGTGCTCCGGCGAACTACCGAGGCTCGAACATGGAAATCCGGCGCTCGGGGCAAAATTGGCGAATCCAAGCTTGCAGGTTTGTTCCTCCTAGCTCACTGATCAATATCCTCTACAGGCACGAGGATCAATTTGGCTTGAATCGCTCGACATTGCGGGAACAGGGGATTTTGGTTTTCCGGTGATTGCCGGCGTTGAGGTGCGCCGGGGACCAATTGATGGCTACGGTACAAAGAGAGAGGTGTAGGGAGCTTACTGGTGGCGTTGGTTTGGAGGGGGAAGCTTCGGGCGAAGCTGGCGCCGTTAGCTTCAGGAACTGCTCGCCGGAGAAGACGAACTTCGCGGCGGCGCTGAGGACTCGGTTGCTCTCGGGTGCTAAGGCTAAGGCAAGGATGCTGTGGGGTGGTGTGAGGCAATGCTGGGCAAGGGAGGGGGTTTATATAGCCGTGGGTGAGGCTCTCGGGAGCAGCAGCAATCGCCGGGGAAGATCTTCTTCTGACGCCGGGACGGTCATCGATGCACTTCGGGACGCGGCGGGGCTCTGCCAGAGACGGTGAATCGCGGGATATCAGGATTCGGTCAGGGTGGTGGCGATGATCTACGGGATGGTGGCCAAATGGCGTAAAGCTCCTGGCAGCAGCAGCAGCAGCACGCTCGCGCGGGGAAGAAGGTGGCACGGTGGGGCTTGAGCGCTCCACGGTGGCGGTACAGCTGCGCACGGTTGGTGGCTACGTGGCCGTGAGGTGGCAGCGCGGCGAACCTCGCCGGCGACGAGTTCAACGGCGCGGCAATTTGGCGGTTGCTGGTTGAAAACTTCACAGGGACCTGGTTGTGAACTTTGGACCTATTTGCAACGATTTGGACTGATCTGTGAAGGTTTTGGCTCGGGAGTTTGGACCTATTTGCAATTCTGAAGATCTGAAGGGCTGATTTGAAATCTGATTTTGCAGATGAGTGCTACTAAATGTCTTGGACTCATCTAGTAGGAAAAATGATGAAATCCGATAACATCTGGTGGTTTTGACAAAATTCGAAAACAGGGTAATTAGGGTAATTAGGGTTTGAACTTTTGTCGAGGCTGGAACTAGGGTTTTGGTCGAGATTCTGGAATTCTTCCAGAAGGAAAAAATGTTCAGAAAAATGAAAGAAAGGTTATCACTTGATCAGATTTGGATTTTGAGGTGATCTGGGACTTTTAGCCTTTTTTGGGTTTTCTGAAACTTCTGAAAAGGACTAAATTGAAACACCTTTGGACTGAAATGTGAAAACGATCTGGTCAATGAAGTTTAGCAGCCAACTTTTTAGGTTAAGGTAATGGCATACCTAAGATCAAGATAGGGTTAAAATATCAGGGTTTCCAAAGAAGTTATGCTGATTCGTAAGCAGAAAAGATAATCAAAAACTGGGGTGTCACAGATCCTCTGACTGTTGACCCAGCGCCTCGAACTGGAAACTTAATTTGTCTTGAAAAACAATGAAAATTAATTCACAATCCTCGGACCTTGAATAGAATTACACCGGATGGTTATGAAATTCCCGAAACCCTAGGTTTTAATTCCTGTTTTATAAATCCAGATTTCATACCTGCAATTTACTGCTTTAAAACCCTAGATTGATAGCTTTAGTAGTAGAATTAGTTATAGAAAAATAACCCACAACTCGTTTAGACTTAATCAATGATCCATTAAGTTAGAAGACGAATACGGTTGTTCCTTGTGGAATTCGACCCTCAAGTGCTCAACGTTCAACCATCCACTTGTGGTATTACAAAATCACACTGTTTTAGGTGCGATCAAGTTTTTGGCGCCGTTGCCGGGGAACAACGGTAATTCATCTTTTTAGATTAATTTTCACTGATATAAGTCAATCTCACTTCTCAATCTTGCTTCTATTTTTCTTTTGCTTTTTCTTTTCTTTACACTACTAACCTTTCAGGGATGGTAGTGCAAAGCTGGATAGCTCAGACGAACCTGTCAAAACTGCGCGCCAACTTCGGTACGGGCAAGACAGGTAAGATCAGAGGAAAACTCGCAGCTTTTCGAAGACATCGAACAAAAACCAACAATGGAGGACCAAAAAAGACTCAAGGATTATGCAACCCCACTCAGCATGGGATTGCAATCAGGTATTCTTAGACCACTTAGTGAATCAAACAATTTTAATCTAAATACTATCTACGATTTAATGAAAATATACCTCAATAAACAAATTTGAAGACCTCCGAAAACCAAAACTTGATCAAACCACCAGCAGTTTCTTCCTCCTCTCTTTTTCCTCCTGCGCTTTTGAATTTGGTTCAACAAAACCAATTCAGCGGTCTTCCCGCTGAAGATCCATTACTACATTTACATATGTTTCTTGAGCATTGTGATACTTGCAAGATCCATGGAGTAACACATGATGCACTTCGTTTGAGGCTCTTTCCTTTCTCGCTTTGCGAGAAGGCGAGGGCATGGCTATACACTCTTCCTCCTGTGTCAATCACTACATGGGATGAACTCTCACGGGTTTTTCTTGGTAAGTTTTTCCCTCCTGCTAAACTGTTCAAATTGGCAACCAAATTGCATCTTTTTCTCAGCAGGTAGGTGAATCACTTGATGACGCTTGGGAACGATACAAGGACTTGCTGATCAAATGTCCGCATTACGGACTAGAGAAGTGGCTTGTAGTTCAAATGTTCTACAGCGGATTGAACTACAATGCACGAATGGCCGTAGATGCCGCAGCTAGCGGTGCACTAATGAACAAAAGTGTAGATGAATCATAAGACCTCATCGAAGGAATCACTCAAAACTACACTCAATGGGGAACCGAACGAGCTGCTCAACAAGCTCCGACCAACAACATGGAGGTAAGTGTAATGTCACAATTAGCCGAGCAGGTAGCACTCTTGACTGATAAATTATCAATTCTTGGATCTTCTGCTACTTCATCTGTTAATGCAATTGCACCTATATGTGAACTATGCGGCATACATGGCCACTATGGCCATGAATGCCAATTTAACCCATCCATGGAGCAGGCAAACACTTTTTAGGGTATGCAACTGTTATGGAGTTTACGTATCAGATACGAAGATTTAATATTAAACTCATCCTGTAGTTTGGATAAGATTTGAATGACATCAGGAAACCAAATCTGTTAGGATTCCTTCACATGGTAGTTCGGATAAGATTTGAATCACATCAGGAAACCTAATCTGTTAGGATTTCTTCTGCATGTGCAATTCGGATAAGATTCGTATCACATCAGGAAACCAAATATGTTAGGATTACTTTTGCATGGCCCTATATAAAGAGAGGTATGATGGGTTTTGAGAATCATCACAAAAGCCATAGCTGCCATCTCTTTTTGCTAGCCCCTAAACCCTTGTCGTGCGTGTTGGTGCTAGCACACCATCGTACGACGTTCCATCCCAGTACATGTGGATACCGGTAGAGGCGCTGTTGCAATTGCTGTGCTGATTAGAACGATCCGTGAGTGGTCGTTGTCATCTACATCTGCTGATTAGGACGATCCACAAATGGTTGCTGTGAACATTCGATCGCTTCACCAAATCTGCTTCCCTTGTTGGTAACAATCTAATCTATGATCTATTACTTGCAGCCTTCGAGTAAAATTTTTTGAAATTCTGCTAATGTAGCTTACTCGGTTTCCTACAGTGGTATCAGAGCCAGGATGTACAGTATTAGATTTGGATTAATAATATATATGTGATATATGAAGTTATAGTTAGATTAGATCTACTAGTTTATTCAATTTGTTACCGTATAAGTTTCATTATACATGTTTGTTTCGATATCCAAGTGTTGTGATGAACTATTGTTTGGCCGACCTTAATATGAACTAATGTCTAATGATCCTAGCATGAGCCAGAGGGAGGTGATGTTAGGGTCTATATGACAATAGTAGATTGGATCTTCTAAATCATATGTGTATAGATTGGATCTATATATGACATTAGCTGCCTATTCTAGATGTTCATATTGGAGTTAATATGAATGACTTAAGGGGATTTAAACCAATCAGATTGGTTCAAAAATTTGATTAATGTGGTTAATTCAAAATAATAATAATAATAATAATAATAATAATAATGAAGATTATACTTGACAACCAGAAGCTATCAACTTTGGTGTCTAAGGAAAGAACACATTATAAGTTTTTTCTTAATAAGCCCTGCTCAACGGAACACTTTTCTTCATGGTGTGAGCGAAAACAGTCACGGTCTTTCCTGGCCAAGGTTACTACCAACGGAAGTTAAATATAGTCGTGGTTATGCATGTTAGATCATCTAACTGATGGTTATTTTCATGCATATAGATGTTGTGATATCTTTTAACCCCTCATGAAACATAAAGATTATACTTGACAACTAGAAGCTATCAACTTTGGTGTCTAAGGAAAGAACATATCATAAGGTTTTTCTTAATAAGCCCCGCTGAGCGGAACACTTTCCTTCATGGAGTGAGCGAAAATAGTCGCAGTCTTTCTTGGCCAGGGTTACTGCCAACGGAAGTTAAATATAGTAGAAGTTGCACCTGTTAGATCATCTAGCTGATGGTTATTTTCGTGCATATGGATGTTTTGCCATGTTTTAACCCCTCATAAAAATTAAGTGTTTATTATACCCTTCCAATTGCTACACCTGTCAAGATTTTGATTGTTGCTTGGTGGGCCTGACAAATCAGGGCACCATCAATTATCTTAATAAGGCAGGATGTGCGTTGGACACCCATAAGCATAGAATTGGTTTAACTTAACAAGGCCACCTAACTGGTTTTGGGCTTTGGGGCATGGTGTTGGGATGACACCCAACAAATAAGAGTTATATATGATATAATTAGTAAGGAGTTGCTTACCTAAATAACTAGGTTTCTAGCAGTGATGCCAAAACTCACTAGAACTTAGTGAAATATGGATCTTGGCCAACTATATATATATTTCTTGAGGGATTTTTGTTCTAAAATATATAGTTGGTACATCTTTTACTGAATTGTTTAATTGTTGGGGGAAATCTCTGCGAGACTAAGTCCAGGTAGGACAAGGCCCCCGGTGCCTGTCTCGGGGGCCGCCATATGCCCGGGAACAAGGCCCCTGGTGCCTGTCCCGGGCGCCGCCTTTTGCACGGGGACAAGGCCCCCGGTGGTTGTCCCGGGCGCCGCCTTTTGACCTGGGACAAGGCCCCCAGTGCTTGTCCCGGGCACCGCCTTTTGCCCGGGGACAAGGCCCCCGGTGCTTCTCCTGGGCGCCGCCTTTTGCCCCGGGACAAGGTCCTCGGTGCCTGTCCCGGGCGCCTCCATTTGCCTGTCCTGGGCGCCGCCATTTGCCTGTCCTGGGCGTCGCCATGTGCCTGGGGACAAGGCCCCCGGTGCCTGTCCTGGGCGCCGCCATGTGCCCGGGGACAAGGCAACCGGTGCCTGTCCCAGGCACCGCCGTTGGCCCGGGGACAAGGCCCCCGGTGCCTATCCCGGGCGTCGTTGTCCTTCCGGGGATAGGAGTCCTTGGTCCCGAGTAACGTGTGGGCCACACGAGGAGTGCCTTGGGAATCAGCGGACACCTGTCAAGCATCTGAGGGGCCTGGCCAGGAGAAGGAGGATGCTACCCCTCGATCCAATGGTAGCAGGCGGGGTAGTTTAGTCTTTTCGCTTCTTTTGGGGCTATAAAAGCCCTTGTACACCTCTTGTAAAATCTAAGTTGCTCATTATTGCTAGAATAGACAATCTCACAGGTGTGCTCTGGAGCCTCTCCCCCCGGGAGAGCCTCCCCAGCCGACTCTGGTTGGGAGCACGCCGACAGGACTAGGGCCCCCACCGGGACCCGAACATGTATAAACTCTCGTGTCACTTGTTGTGCTTGTCTGACGGGGGAGGACCGGTCACCAACCTTCAAGAGCAGGAGCGGAAGCTCACCAACCTTCAAGAGCAGGAGCTGAAGCACACGTGGAACTTACGTTTGCTTCGCAAGTTTTACGTCTAGCCTACACGGGCTCGTCCCCTCCCCCGGAGCGATTGCGCCGGAGGGGGAGAGGGGACATTGTAATCACCGTTCCCTCCCCTTTCGCGATTTCGTGGGGGGAGGCGTTGTATTTTGGTTCATTGTTAATACAACTGGATTTTCTCTTCAAACTCTTATCTCAATGTAGGTTCTCTATACTACCACCCCACGGTGATGCCCTCCCCGCGAGGACGCCCTTTCAACGAGAATGCCCTCCCCGTGAGGAAGTGGGCTCTCATGACCCAACAAGTCCCTCCCATAGGGCGGCTTATGATCACCCCTCGTGGACTGAGGGTGTAAGCGGCAACCCGGTCCTCAGGGACCGTGGTAACGAGTCACATTGGGAGACTAGTCCCTTACCCAAACACTCAGACCCATCATCGGGCACATCCTCCTCCGGGAGTCAATGGTCTCCACAGTGAGACGGAGTTCTTGGATATTTTTTCCCGGAGACCTTATCCCGGCTCCCCGTTTTCACGGCGATTGGACGATTGTCCCCCGGAAAAGTTCTCTCCGGAAATTTCATCTCGGGTTTTCTTGGATATTTTTTCCCAGAGACCTTATTCTCGGCTCCCCGTTCTCACGGCAACCAAACGATTGTCTCCCGAAAAAACTATCTCCAGAAATCTCGTCTCGGATTTCCCCGGAATTTTTCCCCGGAGACCTTATTCCTGGCTCCCCATTCTCACGGCGACCGGACGATTGTCTCCCGGAAAAACTATCTCCGGAAATCTCATCTCGGATTTCCCCGGACGTTTTTCCTCGGAGACCTTATTCCCGGCTCCCCGTTCTCACGACAACTGGATGATTGTCTCCCGAAAAACTATCTCCGGAAATCTCGTCTTGGATTTCCCCGAACGTTTCCCCAGAAAAATTGGAATTTTTTACCTTGGGAAAACTTGGACAAATTCTTAGACGACAGGTCTTCATCCTGGGGGCTTTGTCACCCCCACAGCGAGCTGGGCGCGGAGCTACCCCCCAGCCCGCTGTGGGGGGGGGGGATAAGGAGCCCCCCAGGAATCACACCGTCCCGGACTTCAAAAATAAATGAGCAAAAACATAGCTCTATCTTATCAAAGAAAGAAAGAAATCTTGAAGCAAACACTTGGCTTTATTGATCATTTAACCGGAGGACATCTTCCCCCTCCGGTGGGCATCATTACATCGAATATGATACAACCCGGATTATAACTGGGAAAGTTTATGTCCTAAAGCACCTACGTCTAATAATCCCAGAGACCTTCTGATAGCTCCCGGGTCAGGTCCCGGTACAAGCCGCGTATGCGGCGCTGGGCTTCCCGGAGCAAGTCCTTGGGCCAATACTCATAGCCCGCCGGTGGAAGTATCTGAAGAGGCGGGATCATCCGAGACCCCGGACGCGGAGGGGATTGTTTGGCACGATGATTATCAAAGTTATCCAGGTGCCACTTCGCATGCCATCGCAACCGGATTGGCCCCCGGGCTACGTCCCCGCTGTGTTCCCCGGAGAAGAGACTCAACAAGATTAAAGCGGCTTGGGCTTCCCCCGGGGGGCACCCACCAGGGCTCAAAGGCCTCGCCCCCGAGGAACCTCTTCCGGACCTTCGCCCGGGAGTAACCTCCCGGGAAACCTGGTAAAATCGCATTCATATAGACTTAGGAAAATTTCAACTTCTATTGCATTTCAAAATGTCTTTTTACAAGTTGCCGGTGCTTCTTCTAAGAAGCTACCGAGAACAAAATCCTAAGAAAGCAAAAAGGGTCCTATCTAAGACTCGGGGGGAGGCTCATCCTTGGTCATTGGTGTCCTCCCCCCGGGGGGCTCCCGCCAGAGCCGGTGCATCCGCTCCCGGAGGCGCCGGTGCCGGGAACCTTGCCGGGATGATCCGGTCGTAGAAGCCCCCGGTGAGCTGCTCCACCTCCCAACACGAGGGCTCAAAAAACTCCGGGGGATGCGGCCCCCGATCGGGCTCCCACCCCCCAGTGCTCTACGAACCCAGCCGCGGCCTCCACCACCGGGATTGCCCAGCCTCGCGCCCGGGCATCCGCAGCCTCCGGGATGACGGAGACTTGTACGTTGAGAAAACGCACAGCCTCCGTGAAAGTTGCCGGGGCTGCCTCGGGGTTGCTTCCGGAGCCTAGGCTCACGCCAAGGCCCTCGAGAGCCGAACGGACGAAGCGGCCCGCGTCCGTCACTGCCCGGACGCTCGAGTCCTCAAGCTTACAGAGGGTGTCCTCCTTCGCCTTGGCCTCCCGGCGGAGATGGTCGTTGGCGGTCTCGGAGGCGTGGATTTGGGCCCGGACCCGGGCCTGCTCCCGGAGGGCATCATCCCGCTGCTCTTGGAAAGCGGCGGCCTTCTCCTCCACCTCCTTTAGCGCCCACCCGAAGCGCTGCACGAGCCCCCAAGTAATGGCGGCCCCCTACAAATCCTAGAGTTAGAAAAAATTTCAAAGAGGGGCACCGAAGGAAAGCCCATTGGCTTGGGGATGTACCTGGATTTGGAGAGACTGAAGCTCCCCAAATCGCTCGCGGATCGTCCCTTCTGAGACGTAGGCCTAGACATTCTGGGTCTGCAGGCCCTCCACGTGGCTGTCGACCTCCCCGGTGGAAAGCAGGGGGGTCTCCCTCCCGGTATCGGTCCCGTCGCGGCCGATGACGGGCCCTCGGACATGAGTTTCCGGGGTGATATGGGCTGGGGTGCCGGTGGTCGGCGTCTTCGTCGCTGAGGAGGTGGCATCCGATGAGGTGGCCGTGGAGCTCCCAGAGGGGGTCCCACATCGGGGAGGGATCATGAGCCCCTTTCCCTTCCCGGGCTACGGGGCCCCCGGGACCTCCGCCTCCAGAGGGGCCTCATAGACCGAGGGGCTCCCCCCCTCGTCTACCGGCCACTCCACTTATGGGGGCGAGGCCTCCGCGAACCTCACCTCCGGCCTCTCCGGCTCCAAAGGCGCCTGGGCCGCCGGGAGGGCGATCGCCGAAGGTGGCGAGGGGGCATAGTCCGCCGAATCGGACGCCCCCCCGTTCACGGCCAGTCCCTTCCCCCGAGCCTCAGCAGGGCTCTCCGTGGGAGGGGGCGTTGCTTCCTTCCAGGCCGGCGCCCGTGCGCGCCCGCTCCCGGGGGTCTCGTCCCGGGCCTTCACCGGCGCAGAGGCCGGTGTCGTCGATGGACCGGGGGCTTTCTGAGCCTTGGCCTTCTTTGGCTCAGAGCCCCCTGCAGCCTCCCTTCCCAGCTTGTGGGAGCCGGGGGTAGGGAGGGGCTTCCTTTCCGGTAGCCTTAGCCCGAAGGCCTCGGCTACCAAGTTTCAAGGAGGGCCCTCCCCCATGACGCGCACGATGCGCTCGTGCTCGCCGGCGAAGTACCTCCCTAGGAGGTTCTCCGCCTTCTCCCGGGCCACCGGGTACGGCCGGACTGTGAAAGGTAAGAGTTAGAAAACATTTGAATCAAATGAACTAGGTCATCAGGGACTTACGTCAAGTCACCGGCTTCTGCGGCGGCCGTTGGGTCGGGCACATCCCAATCCCCCTCCTCCCGTGCGAGAAGGGGGAGATCTTCAAGAGCATCACCTCCTCAGCGGCGTCCCGCATAGAGCGGACGCCCCGGGAGGCGACGACCTTCCCAAGGAGCCTCAGCTCCTCCTCCGTCCACACCGGGGGCTTCGAGGCGGACGACTGGCTGTAGGTGGGTGCCTCCGGGGAGTACACCACATCATCGTCCCAGACCCGGAGGTAGAACCACCTCCGTATCCAGTCGCCCCAGTGGTCTCGGGAGGCTGCCACCGGGTACTCGGCTACTCGGGATGGTAGCATCTGGATCATCACCGACCCAAAGGGGGACTTGGGTCCTCCCTTCACCAGGTGGGAGCTCCTTGCCGCCGGCTCATAGAAATACAGGAAGGCGCGGAGCGTGGGCTCCCGTCTGGTCGCCGTCTCGAAGAGCCATATAAATAGGCCCATCCGGACGATTGCGTTCGGAGTGAGGTAGTTTAAAGCCACCCCGTACTCCTTCAAGAACTCCCGGAGCAACGGATGCACCAGGAGCTGGAGCCCCGCCTCGAGGAAGGCCTCGAAGGCCACGACCTCTCCGGGGCTGGGGTGCGGGGCTCTGTCCTTCTTCGTGGGGATCCGAACGTCCCCGTCTGTGACAACCCCCCGGTCGACCAGGGACTCCAAGTCCCCGGTCGTGAACTCAGAGGCCCAGAGGAAGTATGCTGTGACTTCCTCCGGAGGCACCTCCGAGCCTTGGCTCGGCCCTTGGGTCCCATCAGGTTCTACTGGTGGCTAAGGCTTTGAAAACTGGGAGACCTAAAGGTTCCGGAGGCTAAGCTTCTGGGAACTAACTACTGGAAGAGGGCTACCGGGAGAGGGCTACCGGGAGAGCTAAGGGCGCTGGAGTTTTGAAAATTTGGAATGAGCTCTCCGGGCCCCCCGAGGCCCTATTTATAGAGGCGAAGCATGGCCCCGATGGGCGCCACATGGCCCCTTGTGGTACATCCGCACCGTTGGAATTCAAACAGCTGGTGGGAAACGAAGGGATGGGCGCGCGATACGAGGCGCTGGTTCGAACCGCGAGCTGCATTTATGGCCGAACGGCGCGGTCATAAATGCGCGACACGAAAACCGAAGCATCACAGTTCCGGTAGCTTGCTCAGAGATTTTCCCGGTGACATGACCCATATCCCGCGGGGACTCAAGCTTCGTCCCCGGAGGGCATGGGGGCTGCTGTTGGGGGAAATCTCTGCGAGACTAAGTCCAGGTAAGAAGTTGCGCCATTCGCCCGGGGACAAGGCTCCCGGTGCCTGTCCCGGGCGCCGCCTTTAGCACGGGGACCAGGCCCGCAGTGCCCGTCCTGGGCGCCGCCTTTAGCACAGGGACAACGCCCCCGGTGCTTGTCTCGGGCGCCGCCATATGCCCGGGGACAAGGCCCCCGGTGCCTATCCCGGGCGTCGCCTTTTGCCCAGTGACAAGGCCCCCAGTGCCTGTGCCGGGCGCCGCCTTTTGCCGCGGGACAAGGCCCCCGGTGCTTGTGCCGGGCGCTGCCTTTTGCCCAGGGACAAGGCCCCCGGTGCCTGTCCCGGGCGCCGCCATTTGCCAGGGGACAAGGCACCCGGTGCCTGTCCCGGGCGTCGCCATATGCCCGGGAACAAGGTCCCCGGTGCCTGTCCTGGGCACCGCCATTTGCCTGGGGACAAGGCCCCCGGTGCCTGTCCCGGGCGCCGCCGTTGGCCCGGGGACAAGGTCCCCGGTGCCTGTCGTTGTCCTTCCGGGGACAGGAGCTCTCGGTCCCGAGTCACGTGCGGACCACACGAGGAGTGCCTCAGGAATCAGCGGACACCTGTCAAGTATCCGAGGGGCCTGGCCAGGAGAAGGACGATGCTACCCCTCGATCCAACGGTACCAGGCGGGGTAGTTTAGTCTTTTCTTTTCTTTTGGGGCTATAAAAGCCCTTGTACACCCCTTGTAAAAACCAAGTTGCTCATTGTTGCTAGAATAGACAATCTCACAGGTGTGCTCCGAAGCCTCTCCCCCCGGGAGAGCCTCGCCAGCCAACTCCGGTCGGGAGCACGCCGACAGGACTAGGGCCCCCACCGGGACCCGAACTTGTATAAACCATCGTGTCATTTGTTGTGCTTGTCCGATGGGGGAGGACTGGTCACCCGGTCAGCCCGCGTCGTGTTTTCTTCGCTTGGATGGTCCACAAAACCTGCCGGGGTATTCGCAATACCACGACATTAATAAAAGATTTTTCATAAATATAATGCTAAAATTTTGCATTTCTTTATTGTTGTAGACCATGGATAGTGGTAGCTCCTCAAACAATTTGAGTTTGTGATCTGTCCTTAATAAAGAAAAGCTCAATGGAACAAATTTTATTGATTGGTATATAAACTTGAGAATTGTTCTCAAACAAGAGAAAAATGACTATGTTCTAGAAACTCCTATACCTGATGAACCAGCTGCTAGTGCTCCACGTGCTCAAAAGGATGCTTACAAAAAGCATACTGATGACGCACTTGATGCCAGCTGTCTAATGCTAGTCACCATGAACTCTGAGCTATAGAAGCAATATGAGAACATGACAGCTTATGACATGGCCGTGTCTCTTAGAAACTTATTCGAGGAGCAGGCCAGGGTGGAAAGATATGAAACCACCAAGAAATTTCATGATTGCAAGTTAGCAGAAGGGAGCTCAGTCAGTCCTCATGTGATCAAGATGATTGGTTACATTGAGAATTTGAAAAAGCTTGGTTTTCCCCTTAGTCAAGAGTTGGCTACTGATATGATTCTCCAATCGCTCCCTCCGAGCTATGATCAGTTTGTCATGAACTATAACATGAATAATCTAGAGAAATCATTGATCGAATTACATGGGATGCTTAAAACAGCGGAACAAAACATTAAGAAAATTCCAAATAATGTAATGATGGTTCAAAAGGGAAAAAGGTTTAAGAAGAAGGGCAAGGGCAAGGCTAAGGGAAAGGGCAAAGCTCTAGAAAGATCCTCTAGCGCTAAGCCTAAATCCAAAGGAAAGTCCAAGCCAGGTGCCACCCCTACTACTAAATGCTTCTATTGCAAGGAATATGGCCATTGGAAGAGGAATTGCAAGAAGTACCTGGAAGATTTAAAGAAAAAGAAGGAAAGTGAGACTCCTTCAGGTATATATGTTATAGAAGCTCATTTATCTACTTCTCCTTCCGACTCTTGGGTATTTGATACAGGATCGGTTGCTCATATTTGCACTTCGATGCAGGGGCTTAAAAGGAGTAGAAATTTGGCTAAGGGCGAGGTTCAACTTCGCGTTAGCAATGGAGCAAGAGTTGCAGCACTAGTTGTTGGAACTTTTATATTAGCTTTACCTTCAGGATTAGTTTTAGAACTTAATAACTGTTATTACGTTCCCGCCATAAGAAAAAACATTGTATCTATGTCGTGTTTGGACACGCTGGGTTATGAATTTAGAATAAAGAACAATCGTTGTTCCTTTTATTTAAATGGTATGTTTTATGGCAATGCCTCATTGGATAATGGTCTTTATCAACTAAATCTTGAATTACTTGTCTATAACATATGTACTAAGAGGCTTAGGCCCAATGATTTGAATCCCACGTTTATCTGGCATTGTCGTTTAGGCCATATAAATGAGAAACACATCATGGAACTCCTGAAAGATGGTCTTCTAGACTCATTTGATTTTCAATCATTTGATGTGTGTGAATCTTGTTTACTTGGCAAAATGACAATGGCACCTTTCACAAGTGAAAGTGAAAGGGAAAGTGACTTATTGGCTCTTGTTCATACCGATGTATGTGGACCATTAAGTTTAACAGCTAGAGGTGGTTTTCAGTACTTCATAACTTTTACCGATGACTTTTGTAGATATGGATATGTCTAGTTAATGAGGCATAAATCTGAAACGTTTGATAAATTCAAGGAATTTCAGAATGAAGTACAGAATCAACTTGGCAAGACAATCAAAACCCTACGATCTGATTGTGGAGGGGAATATTTGAGCCAAGAATTTGGTGATCATCTAAAACAACACGGAATTGTTCCACAATTGACCCCGCCGGGAACACCTCAATGGAATGGTGTGTCAGAATCAAGGAACAGGCACTACTACAGAAATGCAATCCACTAACTCATATCTTCTAACGGTTCTAAGCAATCTAGGAAAAATCCGATAGGGTACGACGACAGCGGTGGAGAAGAGGCTTTGTACTATCGGTTATGTTCTGGTGTACCATTAGTGAATAGCAAACAATTAGTACTATCGGTTATTACTGTACCAACTGATATAATAGAGAAAATTGTACTATCGGTTTGTCTTTCGTAACTGATAGTGAAATTACGAAATATTTACTATCGGTTATTACTGTACCAACCGATATAATAGAGTAAATTTTACTATTGGTTTGTTTTATATAACCGATAGTAAAATGACATCATATAAACTAATGGTTATGACAGTGGGGACCTTTAGAAGAGAGTAAAGTTTACTATCGGTTGTGGTTTTGAATCGATAGTAAAATTGCACGACTTATCTCGACCCCTGCTCTGCATCCTCGATCATTTCTACTGTACGTGCATCCACGCTCCAAGGTAGAGTGATCTGGAGAAGCTAGCTGGGAGGTTGATAATTTGATCCCCCTCGGTATTGCCATCTTCTCATCACCTCTCTCTCTCTATCACTCTTTCACACTATCCCTCTCTCTCTACCAATTCATTAAACTAGATGCATGTAGCTCCAAACTAGGAGGCTAGGTTGGCTAGCTAACTATAGCTTGCTGAAGTTAAGCTAGGAATGATTTATGACCGAAGATAATAAGCTAGCTAGCTGGCTCTTCCAATTAATGCATCATGTTAGGGTTTCATATATCCATTAATGTATTTAAGTAGCTTATACATATGGCCTAATTGATGATGTTTCATGCATGCATGCCCTGAGTCATTAATTATTTATTTCAATTTGTCAATTTTGTGAAATAATTGTAGATGGATCGAGAATATTGGATGTATGGAATAAAACGTACTACTGTTGAGTATTTGGAGGGTGTGAATGGGTTTTTTAAATTTGCTGAGCAAGAAAAGGCGAAGAAGGGAGAGAAAGATGTGCATTGTCCTTGTATAGATTGTATGAACTTAAAGAGGTTCGGCAACTCTGATCAGATTAGGAGTCATTTGATTCATCGTGGTTTTAACACACGCTATACCCATTGGATATGGCATGGTGAAGATCTTGAGGAAACGAACACCGCTACCACTCAGCAGGACCTGGAAGTGGATTGCAATAATGATGATCATCAGAACATTGATAATGTTCATTTGGATGTGCATGTAGATGACGACAATTTAGATGAAATGTTACGTGATGTAGAAGAAGATTTCAGCGAAAACGATTTTGGTAAATTTGAAAAATTAATTATTGATTCTGAGAAGCCTTTGTTCCCCGGATGTACAAAATTTACAAAGTTATTTTCTGTGTTGAGATTATATAACTTGAAGGCAAGCAACGGTTGGAGCGATAAGAGTTTCACGACGCTATTAGATCTTTTAGCGGACATGCTTCCAGAGGGAAATGAGTTGCCAAGATCGGTTTACCAGGCCAAAAAACTATTGTGTCCATTGGGAATGGAAATCGAAAGAATACATGCATGCCCAAATGATTGTGTTCTGTACCATAACGAGTATGAGGATTTGCATGTTTGTCCAAGATGCGCTGTATCGCGGTATAAGCATGGGGACCGAATTTATCACAGTGGATGTGATGAGTTAAAGAAAGGGCCTCCGGCCAAAACTGTGTGGTATTTGCCTATGATTCCTAGATTGAAACGGCTGTTTGCAAATCCGAAAGATGCGAAGTACTTGCGTTGGCATGTTGAAGGTCAGAAATAAGACCAAAAACTAAGACATCTAGTTGATTCTATTCAATGGAGAAACATTAATAGAACATTCAGTGAGTTTGGCGGCTGATGAGGATTGTTACCCGAGCTAGTTCGGAGCAAATGCACGTCTAGTTCAAGACAGATTCGAACCAGGCAAGTGTCCGTTGATATGATCTCAGATGGCCTAAGAAGCGTGGACACAAGGTCGCAGGCTTTGCGCGATCATGAGGCCGTAGACAGTACGCGGTCAGGAGCCCATAGGCGATGCGCAGGCAGGAGGTCGCAGACAGTGCGCGGTCAGAAAGACAGTGTGCGGTCAGACGGACATTGACTACTCTCGACCAGGACAACTCGGGGTTGCTTAAGCTCTACAACAAGCATATCCCGAGGATCCTGAAGATTCTTCCACGTATGAAGACAACTGCCAAGAGGTTAATATGTGCGGTTATCCCTTAATTGCACGTGTTAAGCCTATGTGGAAGTTAAGTGTGGTTATCAAAACTACACTTGAGCAACCATTCAAAGCCGTTGTGTGCTGGCGCCCTTTCGACCAGTATAAAGGGGTGCGCAAATGTACCAGACAGAGACATCTTCGACGAATAGGAAAAACATCAAGATTCGACAGATCGAACAGATCCCATAGATCGAACAGATCTGAGAGATCAACATCAACAAGCTTCCATAGGCTAGTTTAGTCATTTTCTAGGAAATCACACGGAAAAGATCTTCGCCTGTGATGATCTTTTCCACAACTTTGTAACCTCTATCCTCATACATAGTGAAATCACAACAAGACGTAGGGCTATTACTCCCACCATCAAGGGCCCGAACCTGTATAAATCTCTCTGTGTTCCAACCGACATTGGTCATCATCCCTTCCCAAAGGGACACCCTGAAAGGCCTCACAACTCACAAATTCTGCATACGTTCGACTAAGGGTCCCAAGTCCGAATCGTCGACAGCTGGCGCCCACCGTGGGGCCTTTCTCAAGGCGTTCCTATTTCTATCCGGAGGTTCGGTGAGCCATGTCTGGAGCATATGATTCTGAGAACGACTTCGATCTCGAGGATCATGCCTGACGAGGATTGACACCCGGGTCACTTCTAATAAACTTTTGGTTCAACACAGGTTCGAACCAGACATAAATGTGGCGATGCGAACTCAAGCCATTCTGAGGGGCATCACCATGAGGTCGCAAGCTTTACGCGATCAGGTCGCGGGTTTCGTGCGATCTGGCCGACAGCCTTGTGCGGTCAGAAGTTCGTATGCTATACACGAACTGGATATCCGGGATGTTGCGCGGTCAGCCCACATTCCGCGGTCAGAACATTCTCGACCAGGGTGCTTGGAGTTTATTCGGTTATCCTTATATCAAGATATTCCAAGCATCCCGAAAATTCCTCCACGTTGAAGACCAACCGTCAGAGGTTATTATATGCGGTTATTCATGATTAACACGTGATAATAACCTCCGTGGAAGTTAACAGCGGTTCTCCAGAAACCGCATCCAACCGTTTGATGCAGTTTTCTTCATATGGCACCCTTTCAACCAGTATAAAAAGGGGACAAAGTACATCAAACGAGGGATCCAAGACATTTGGAAGAACAAGACCCCTGATACAAGTGAGATACAACGTATCTCAACCACCCAAACAGCCAAGTCTACGGCTTAGATTAGACAATACTTACAAGTCTCCTAGAGCTTCTTTTTGTACACTTATATAGGGAAAACTTTCGCCTGCGAAGGTTTCTTCCTGCTAGTTTGTAAAGCTTTATCACATATAGTGAAATTCTAACAGGACGTAGGGCTTTTACTCCCACCATCGAGGGCCCGAACCTGTATAAATCTCTCTGTGCTCCTGTTCACCATTATTCTACATACCTTCCCGGAGGGTCATCTTGAAAGGTCTCACAATTACAAATTTTGCATAAGTTCGGCTGACGACCCTGAGTCCAAATCGTCAACAATGCCCACATCTAGATGCCTTCACCTAGTGATCCTATTCCAATGGAGGAAACCGGAGGCAAAAATGTCCCAGAGGTCGATTCGACCACTCAGGTCATGTCTATCGACCAGGAGACAACAGACGCAAAACCAGAGCCCACTATGGTGTGGTTCTTACTGCGTTAGAGGTTGAATCTGGTCCATAGCACAGCCCTACTGAGGGTAAGGGCGATGTCGACCAGGAATTTAGCCCGGGGAGGTTTGATCCTGATAATCTCCACCGTCTCTTTGATTTCGAATCCGGCTCAGAACAAACAGAGATGTTTCCCCATCAGCGACCTCGCTCCCTAGACAATTCGCTGCCTTATCGGAAGAAACTCCTGATCAGCGGGCTGCTAGGGAAGAACAGGAATGCAAAAAAAAGGAAGATCAAGATCGTGAGCAACAAGATAACTAACTTCGCAGAATAGCCCTAGAGGCTCTTCAAAATGCGCAAGCTCATTACGACGCTGCTCTGAGTTCCACCCGTCGACCACATGGTCGTAGATGCGACCAGACACCATCTTTATCCCCGGAACGTTTATCAGTGGACGAAGAGACGGTGACACCTGGCGCGCCCAGGAGGAGCACGCATGGCTGGCTTCGATCCATCACAGAGGTACTGCGTAATTTTCCTCCTATGGTCACAGATGTGTGGAAACCGGATTTCGCTAGAATCCTGGTAGAGGTTGGATGAGGTCGCATCCGAGGCGACCCCAACAGCCTCTTCTCGGTCAGTGACACGTTCCCATGACCGAGAATACTCTAATTCTGGTTCTGGTAGACGGAATCGTCCACCACCAGTGCCGTCTCGGCATGACAAAACCAGACGGGCGGGAAATTCTCGCGATCAGGAACGAATACCTGTCCACCCTCGCCTGGGACCACGTGTGGCCTCTCCTTCTCATGAGGTTGCCCAAGATCAGGTCGAGAGTCGCAGGTCTATTCATGGTCCCTATGTCGGTTGTAAAGCTTTCTCGCCCGGCCTTCGTGTGGTCGTTTGGCCAGACAAGTTTAAACCAGGGGCCATAGAAAGATTTGACGGGACTCAGAATCCATCGGAGTTCCTTCAAATTTACATCACCGCTATTCAGGCAGCGGGTGGCGATGACCGGGTCATGGCCAACTATCTGCCTACAGTCCTCGAGGGACCGGCAAGAACCTGGTTGTTCAATCAACTTGAGGGTTCAATCTATAACTGGGAAATGTTGTGCGATGCCATCCTCAACAATTTCTAGAATTGCTATCAGAAGCCGGGTAAAGAGGACGACCTCCATCGACTACAACAAACATTGACCGAAACTCTTTGTCAGTTTGTCAAGAGATTTGTCGGGGTGAGAAATACCATCCCGAACATATCTGATAATTCCGTTATCACGGCATTTAAGCACGCCGTTCGATATCAGAGATTCACTGAGGATTTGCTCATCCACCCTCCTCGATCAGTAGTCGATATTTTTGATATGGCTGATCGATATTCCGATGCGGCCGAGGCCGTCGAGTGGAATCGGATGGTAGACAAAGGAAACTTACCGCCTCAACCAAGTCTCAAGGACGTGAAGAGGGAGGATTCGAACAAGAACCTGGAATATTCATCAGGCGGGAAGTCGAAGAAATCAAAGAGGAGTCGAACTGGACAGTACCAAGAGGTCGCGGTCGTAGAGAAACCTCCACCGACCAAAGGTAACAAACCTTCGTTTAAGAATAAAACTGCTTCTGGTGGTCGTAATGCCGACTAGCCAGAGAAGTCGACTAACCCGCAGGAAGGCAAGAGATGGTGTCCACTCCACAACTCCGCGGGTCACGACCTCAAGAATTGCCGGAGTTGGTTGAAGCAGTTGGATGAGTTTTGAGAATCATCACAAAAGCCATAGCTGCCATCTCTTTTTGCTAGCCCCTAAACCCTTGTCGTGCGCGTTGGTGCTAGCACACCATCGTACGACGTTCCATCCCAGTACGTGTGGATACCAGTAGAGACGCTGTTACAATTACTGTGCTGATTAGAATGATCCGCGAGCAATCGTTGTCATGTAAATCTGCTGATCAGGACGATCCACAAATGGTTGTTGTGAACATTCGATTGCTTCACCAAATCTGCTAGTGTAACAATCTAATATATGATCTATTACTTGCAGCCTTCGAGTAAAATTTTTTGAAATTCTGCTGGTGTAGCTTACTCGGTTTCCTGTAGCAACAACGGCAAGGTAATACTTTTCCTAATACTTATAGCTCTGGATGGTTCAACAATCAAAATTTTGCATGGTCAGGACAAAATTAGCTACCTCAACGCCAACAACCAAATTTTGGACAGCAGCAAATACATCAACAAAATCCCCAATATCAAGCTCAAAGGCCACCTTTCCAACCACAAAATCAGCAACCTTATCGACCTCCAAACCGACGACAACCCAAGCAATCGAACATGGAGCGCATGCTAGAGAATTTTCTAGCAAATCAAGAGAAAGAGAAGATGTCCATGAACCAAAAGATCAACTCCATATCGACTCACGTCCGCATGCTCGAGAGTCAAATCGCACAATTGGTGAATCCTGCACCAAAAAATGATAACTCTCTTCATTCTCAACCTATTAATCCTCACAATTCTAAGCATATTAATTCCATAGTTTGTTCTAACTCTCTTGTTTCTAATGCAGTGATCTTAAGGAGTGGAACAAAGGTACTAGAACGAACACCACCAACCGAACCTGTGCCAGCAAGCGAAATTGAAGAAGTACCATCACAGCGGGCAAAGGATGATGACAAGGTCGCCGAACCACAAGAAACAGAAAGTGGAGAACATCAGGTAACATGTATTTATAATCCAACTCCACCTTTCCTGGGAAGGTACGTAAAAGCAAAACTTGATAAGTAATTTGAAAATTTTGTTGAGATCTTGAAAAAGCTTAATGCGACTGTGCCTTTCACTGATTTAGTAACTCAAATGCCTTCTTATGAAAAATTCTTGAAAGATATACTTACTAAAAAGAGGGATTTGAGTGAATTTCAAACTGTTGCTTTAATCGAAAATTGTAGTGCTTTAATTCAGAACAGGATGCCGGCAAAGCTACGGGATCAAGGGAGCTTCTCCATCCCTTGTAACATAGGTACGGTACATATCAATCGAGCTCTTTGTGACCTTGGCGCAAGCGTTAGTGTGATGCCTCTTACCATTGCACAACATTTGAGCATGGGTGAGATTAAGCCTACACGCATGGTTCTGCAACTTGCCGATCGTTTGGTAAAGCATCTGGAAGGAATCCTGGAAGATGTGCCTCTTCAAGTCTGTAAATTTTATCTTCCGGTTGATTTTGTCGTTCTTGATATGGATGAAGATGTTGCTATACCTATTATATTGGGACAACCCATGCTCCGGACAGCAGGTGCCCTCATTGATGTTTGTGAGGGACGAATTACTTTTCGCATAGGGGAGGAGAAAATTTTATTTAAAATGTCTAAACTTGTTGACTGCCCTATGTATGAAGAGAAAATTTGTAGCGTGGATGCTCTAGAAGAAGTCTTGGAAGAGGATTCACCACTTCGACTCACTTCTGGAGAAGGAACGGATGAACTATTCGAAAATGAAAAAATGGACAGCAGCGAAGAAAATGAACAAAACAAAGATGAACCAACAAAAGAACCATCCAAAGAGGACATCTCAGATTCCAACGTCACATGTAAGGAAAAGGTAAGTAAACCTACACTCAAAACTCTTCCTTCCTCACTGAAATATATGTTTTTGGATGATGATGAGATGCAACCTGTCATTGTTAATGCAAACTTGACCAATTCGCAACTGGAAAAATTGATTTCTTTACTTCGTGTGCATCGCAATGCTCTTGATTATTCTATTGATGATATCAAAGGATTAGCCCTAAAATTTGCATGCATAGGATCTCTCTAGT
Organism: Pharus latifolius; assembly: GCA_019359835.1. Lineage (NCBI taxonomy): Eukaryota > Viridiplantae > Streptophyta > Magnoliopsida > Poales > Poaceae > Pharus > Pharus latifolius. Next base: position 69,080,633 of record CM033322.1, read on the forward strand.
TGATGAAACAAAAACCTCCGTTGAGCGTCAACGTAGATTAAACCCGAACTTGAAGGAAACTGTAAAAGCTAAAATTTCTAAACTATTAGATGTAGGTATCATTTATCCTATTTCTGATAGTAATTGGGTTAGTCCTGTTCATGTGGTTCCAAAGAAAGGAGGTATGACTGTTCATGTGCATTGATTATCGTAAATTAAATAGCGTCACTAGGAAGGATCACTTTCCATTACCTTTCATTGATCAAATGTTGGAAAGATTAGCCAAACATGCATACTTTTGTTTTCTTGACGGATATTCGGGGTTCTTTCAAATCCCAATTCATCCCGATGATCAAGATAAAATGACGTTTACATGTCCCTTCGGTACTTTTGCCTATAGGTGCATGCCGTTTGGATTATGCAACACGCCTGCAACCTTTCAACGATTTATGATGGCTATCTTTTCAGATTTAATCAAAGAAATAATGGAAGTCTTTATGGATGATTTTAGCGTTTATGGTTCCTCTTTCGATGATTGCCTCCAAAATCTTTCTCGAGTCTTAAGTAGGTGCGAAGAAGTCAACCTTGTGCTAAACTGGGAAAAGTGCCAATTCATGGTTCAAGAAGGCGTGGTGCTTGGCCACGTAATTTCTGAACGAGGGATTGAAGTCGACAAGGCAAAAATCGAAGTCATAGCAAGTCTTCCACCACCAACCAACGTGAAGGGCATATGCAGTTTCTTGGGACATGCAGGTTTTTACCGTCGTTTCATTAAGGATTTTTCCAAAACTGCTAAACCTCTCACTCATGTGCTTGGTAAAGATGTGTGTTTTGATTTTTATGAAAAATGCCTTGATGCCTTTAATCAACTGAAACATGCATTAACTACTGCTCCCATCATACAACCTCCAAATTGGAAAGAACCTTTTGAATTGATGTGTGATGCTAGTGATTATGCAATTGGCGCTGTTCTAGGGCAAAGAACAAATAAGGTCTTACATGATATATACTACGTAAGCAAAACTTTGGATGATGCTCAAAATAATTACACTACAACCGAAAAAGAATTGCTTGCTGTAGTCTATGCCTTAGATAAATTCGGTCCATATTTGATTGGTTCAAAAGTAATTGTGCATACTGATCATGCTGCTCTTAAGTATCTTTTGACCAAGACAGAAACAAAGCCACAGCTTGCACGATGGATCTTACTGCTGCAGGAATTTGATTTGGAGATCAAAGATAAGAAAGGTGCTGAGAACATCGTCGCAGATCATCTCTCGCAACTCTTGACCGACACCGCCAACATTCACAGCAATGACGCTTTACCGAATTAGCACCTTTACTTGATTCAACAAGAACCATGGTATGCTGATATTGCAAATTATTTATTTAACTATGAACTTCCTCCAGGGTTGACAAGTAGACAATGAAAGCGCTTCCTCTACGACATCCGACGCTACTACTGGGATGATCCGAATCTTTTCAAAAAGGGAGTTGACAACATATTTCGAAGATGCGTGCCCGACCACGAGATCCAAAGCGTTCTTGAACATTGTCATTCATCTCCCTGTGGTGGACATGCCGGACCTTCAAAAACAGCGGTTAAGGTATTGCAATCAGGTTTGTTTTGGCCTTCTTTATTTAAAGATGCTTATGACTTTGTGCAAAAATGCGATCCTTTCCAACGTTCGGGAAATTTAAGTCAAAGACATGAAATGCCCTTAACAAGTATTCTTGAAATTGAACACTTTGATGTATGGGGGGTAGATTATATGGGACCTTTTCCATCTTCTATGGGTAACTCCTACATCTTAGTTGCGGTTGATTATGTTTCAAAGTGGGTAGAGGCTGTTGCTACACCAACAAATGAGTGAAAACATGTGATAAAGCTTTTCAAAACAGTCATCTTTCCCCAATTTGGTATACCGCGAGCAGTAATTAGTGATGGTGGTGTGCATTTCACTAATTACCAATTTCAAAAATTGTTGATGAAATATGGGGTAATTCATAAAGTTGCTCTTGCATATCACCCACAGACAAGTGGATAGGTTGAAGTCTCAAATAGGGAAATCAAGTCGATCTTGCAGAAGGTAGTGGCACTGTCTCGTACGGATTGGGCACTCAAACTTCCAGATGTCCTTTGGGCATATCGCACTGTATTCAAGACTCCGCTAGGTATGATGCCTTACAAACTTGTATTTGGTAAAAACTGCCATTTGCCTGTTGAACTATCACACAGGGCGTTATGGGAGTTAAAAGAACTCATTTGGGACTTTGACACAGCGGGGCGAAGGTGAATCCTTGAATTGCATGAGCTAGAAGAGCTTCGGAACAACTCCTATGAGAGTACCTTGATCTATAAAGACAACACGAAAAAGTGGCACGACAAACGGATCCTCAACCATGAATTTAAACCAGATGATTTGATTCTATTGTTCAATTCTTGTTTGAAATTATTCCCAGGGAAATTGAAATCGCGACGGACTGGGCTATACGCAATAGAAAAGGTCTTTCCGTATGGTGCCGTCGAACTTCGAGCACAAAACGACACCACTTTCAAGGTAAACATGCACCATATCAAGCTATACAATGCGGGAGACCAGGTAAGTACACTAAACTCGTTCGATTCTTTTTATTCTATATATTTTTGAACGGTCGCGGATGTTCTGTGGAGTGGGACGTTAAACCAGCGCTAACCGGGAGGCAACCCGGTTACCCAAACTCCGATGGTTGATCCACACGGTGTGCAAGTTTTTCTTTTTTAATTAATTAATTAATTAATTTTCATTGTTTTAGGTTTTTACTTGTGACGCCTTGGACTGCACCATTGGAGCTACGTGGACCACAACATCTTCTTCCACCACATCATCATCCACAACATCCATCAACCTGAACCACAATCGCAAACGGTAATCTGTATCTATCTCCATACATTGAGGACAATGTCTGATTTAGTTTGGGGGTGTTCACTTCACCAATTGTTTAGTCTTCAGCAAATCATCATTCCACCACATTCCATCATAAACTGAAAAATAAAAAGAGATTTATCACTTGGAATGCCTCGTTTTGAAGATGATCTTTAATCAATTAGATGATTATTCTATCACATCATTGCATATGATCCATTGAACTTAGATCTTTTAAAGATTTTCATTGCCTATGTTTAGTTTTTATCTTAAAGTGACCATTAAAGTTTGAACTTAGCCATTAAATTGTATTTGACTTCTTCCAAATTGAAGATTTCTAATAGAACCTTTTTTTGGAATGTAAGTATAATCGACCCACTGGGGGGAGGCGGTGGTGAATCGTCGACCAACTGGGGAAGGGAAGATTTACTTAACTTATGCATACAAAAAAAAATAATTTCAGTAAAATGGTTGCTTGAGCTGCAGCTTTGTCTAATCTCGTGTAACGCATATGCGACCCGCTGGGGGGAGGCGGTGGTGAATCGTCAACCAGCTAGTGAAGGGAAGGTATACAGAGCATTGAGGTTGTTTACAGGGGCTCGGGAAAACGAGAAAGCTGCCTTTCTGTAAGTGCACTTAAAGCGTCTTCAGTTGTGTCTCCTCTCGCCGCGACGAAATGATCCAGTAAAAACATTCTAGCCAAGAGCACGAAAAAGTTGAAGAATAAAAAAAAGGGCAAACAAACAAACAAACAACAAAAGAAAGAAAATAAGTGTTTTTCTTTAGAAGAAGGCAATTTAGCAACATTGTATAAATCGTAGCATAATGAGCATTTTCTTTGCATGGTTTATTTTAAATCCTATATGAAAGAAGATTGTTAAGACAATTTAATTGATTACGCTCTCTCTTTTCTAAGGTTGAAATTTGATAATCTTAATATATGCATTTGGAAATTTTAAATTGCTAAGATCAATTGCCTCATATGCATAGATGTGTTGTGAATCTTCGGAATATTGTTTATAGAGAATCTAATTTACAAAGGCATCTCAATTTTTGAAAAATTATTCACATTCTTTGCTTGAGGACAACCAAATGCTAGCTTGGGGGAATTTGATAAGTCTTAATTTGGTAGAATTTTATCCTAGGCTTAGTATTGAAAATGTGCAAAAATGATGCTTAAAATTCCTTTGATACGTTATTTTTATGTGACTTTTTATAACATTTTTACAATCCGCTTTCACGAGTGTGTTCATCATGTTTCAGGGAACAAACGTAGGAAATTTGGAATTATTTCGACATCATTTGGATAGGAAACGAAGTGGAGAGAGAAGATGCTGAAAATCTGGAAACAAACAGAAATCCGACCCAAAATTAGACCTGAATCCGACCTGAAACCTGATTTCCGAATCCAAAACAGACCCGTTAGTCGGTTTAAAGTCCGAATATGAGACAATTTCCTTCCTAAATAAGTCTTGAGTTGTAATTGGTTAATTTTAAGACTTATGTACTATACATAGAGAAGCTTTTGGCTCAATTAGACATGCTTTTTTACATACTAGCCATTAGGGTTTAGTTTCGTTTAGTAGAGCCCCCTTCTTTATTTTATTGCTTTTGTAAGCCGGCAAGGACGGCAACTTTAATTCTCAAGCAATCAAGTAAGTTTTTATTTATTTCTTATTATTATTTCTGCATTCTTATGGCTTTTTGCGAGTAGATCCCTTCTAGGGTTAGGGATGATCTAATCCAGAAGGCGTGACTCTTCCTTGGTTTTGATCTCAAGTGTTGGAGTTATTTACTAATGTTTTCTTCCTCTAAACCGTAAATTCTCATTTCGGCAACAGACGTAACAATTGAGCCTTAGCTAGAATTTAGGGGAGTTCTTGAGTCCTTAGCGCTTTGACGCGGGACCCTGAACAGGAGAGAGGCTCTCGCCAAACGTGACAGTGGAAGCGATCCTCTGATTGTTGACCCAGCGCCCCGAACTGGAAACTTAGTTTGTCTTGAAAAACAATGGAAATTAATTCACAATCCTCGGACCTTGGATAGAATTATGCCGGATGGTTATGGAATTCCCGAAACCCTAGGTTTAATTCCTACTTTATAAATCCAAATTTCACACCTGCAATTTACTGCTTTAAAACCCTAGATTGATAGCTTTAGGAGTAGAATTAGTTATAGAAAAACAACCCACAACTCGTTTAGACTTAATCAGTGATCCATTAAGTTAGAAAGACGAATATGGTTGTTTCTCGTGGAATTCGACCCTCAAGTGCTCAACGTTTAACTGTCCACTTGCGGTATTACAAAATCACACTGTTTTAGGTGTGATCAGGTGGCGCCGGGTCGCTTGGACTGACACCACCGGAAAGGGAGTGAGCTTGAGCTCTCGTTCTCGGGGGAACCATGGCGATTCATCACGGGTCCCCACAGACGGCCCCAACTGCTGTGGTATAGAAGATACCGCCGGCAGATTTTTTGAACGTGCGTAACACGTGATTAACGGCATGAGCTGACTAAGTTACTGGTCACCTCCCGCCTGGCAACACAGAAATTGACGCAGTGATTTTTATACAGGTTCGGGTCCCGTTAGGGGCCCAAGTCCTGTCGGCACCCTTCGGACGTGAGTCCGCTTGGGAGGTGCTCTCTCAGGGAGAGAGGTCTCCAAGGAAGCCAGTTATTTGTGTGTGTGTTAAAATGAATTGGGATCTCCTTACAAATGAGATACCAGGGGGTATATATAGGCCCCAAAAGAAGCAAAAAGACACGAAAACCCTAGCTACGGCCGCTGGATTGAGGGCCGTTGACGCCATTTCACCGGCCGAAGGGCTTGGATGCTTGACAAGTGTCCTCGCTAGTTCTCGAGGCACCCTCGACGTCACCTGCATGTGACCATGCACGGGAGACCTCCATGGCTTTTCCCAGGAGGCCTCCGTGACATTTCACGGGAGGCGTCCGGGGTTCGCCACGGGAGGCGTCCGGGGCTGGAGAGGTGCTCGTGGTCGTCTACGGGGGCCCTCCGTGGCTTTCCCCGGGAGGCCTTTGTGACACTTCGCGGGAGGTGTCTAGGGCTTGAAGAGTTGCCCGTGGTCTTCTAGGGCGGCCCTCCGTGGCTTTTCCCGGGAGGCATCCGGGACTTTCCTTAGTGGTCCTCCGGGACTTTCCCCGGTAGCCCTCTGGGATGTTCCATGGGAGGTGTCTGGGACTTTCCCAAGTAGTCCTCCAGGATTTTCCATAGGAGGTGTCTGGGACTTTCTCCGGTAGCCCTTCGGGATTCTCCACGAGAGGCGTCCGGGGCTTTCCCCGGTAGCCCTCTGAGACTTTCCTCGGGAGGCGTCCGAGACTTTCCCCAGTAGCCCTCTGGGATTTTCCACGGGAGGAGTCCGGGACATTCCCTGGGAGCCCTCCGGGATATTGCATGGGAACCCTCCGGGGATTTTCTCGGTAAGAGTCCGGGATTTCCCCCAACAAAAGTATTACTTTTATTGATCAAACAAGTATGTGACTTGTTCGTGGAACTCTTTATTATGATATATGAATTGTTGGCACTATCAATATTACTTATTCTAAACAACCCTGACTTTCGGCATTTACATGGAATAATAATGCAAGATAAGTCAGCACGATCATTGATTGATAGTCAAGTTTCACGGACCATGGATATGAGATATCAAGTCAATGTCGTGGACACATGTTGGTTGGATTGACCCATCTTGAGACACTGTTGAGTTTTTATGTTTTATCAGTTTGTTTCTAACAGTTATTTTGATTTATCTTTAAACCTGAGATTATCATGGTTTCATACATGCATAGTAGATAGTAGCATACTTGGTGTCATCAACTGCTACTTTTAACCGAGTAGTCATAAAGGTGACATACAGATATGTTATGAACCATGTGGTTGAAAGTGGATGGTCGAGATGAAATTTTCCCCTCTCATATCTTGAGAGAGATATCTCTGGGCCCCTTGATAATTGGACTAAGAAAGTGCATGGCCGTGCCGAATATATTTGAGTGTCAACTATGGAAAGGTTAGTTCATTACAAGATCAAGAAAGGATCGAGCTATTCAAGGATGACACGTTTCTCACCTTGAGTTCAATCTGGTATCCATGTTAAGTTGTATAGGTTCGTCGGATATGATCTTCGTGTACATGCGGGTAATCATAATGTCTTGCTAGGGACCACTTATGACTTGTGACTCAGGAAGTTGTTTCCGATCACGGCCAAATATACACGAACCTACAGGGTCACACACTTAATGGGTTGGAGCATTACATCAGATGGGATTTACCATTAGGATTATGGTTCGCATTTGAGTAGGACTTATCTGCAAAGACCTAGATTAGGGATAGCATTTGAGTAGGACTTATCTACAAGGCCCTATAAAAGGCGGTGCGGTGGGCATGGATCGATATCTAATCTATTCTGGCTGCCACCACCATACACGAGATAGATCTCATGAAACCCTAGCCGCATGCGTTGGTGCTAGCACACAAACATGCGGTGCTCCTTCCCTGGAAGTGTGGACTTCTGTAAAGGTATGGCTGTTATTACTGCACTGGTGGTCACGATCCAGTTGCGACATCGACTCTTCTTCCGCTGCTGCGTTGTCACATCCGCGCATCAAGTGGTAAATCTCTTGATCTATGATCTATTTCTTGCAAGCTTTTTGGGATTTCGGGTAAAATTATTGAAATTACACTAGAGTAGCAAGCCCGTTCCCCAACAAGGAGCCCCTCTTCCGGGCCTGGGAGACGAGCCTTCCTCCTCCCGGCCTCCATCCTACGGAGTAGAAGCCTCCCTCCTCTAGTCCTCCGAGCACGGGATTGGGGGCACTGTATCCGAGGGAAGCCACGTGTCCGAGATCAGTGCCCCGTGCACTGCCAAAAGACCACCATGCCCTTGATCTGACAGTCACAGCTAGGGTAGTTTAGTAATTTGAGTCTTTTGGGATCTATATATACCCTTGTACCCCCTCTTGCAAACCAAGGGCATTCATTTGTACTCAATACACAAAAAACAATAGGCGTGCTTAGGAGCCCTCTCCCCGGGAAAGAGCCCCCCTAGCCGACTCGTGTCGGGGGCACGTCGACAGGACTAGGGTCTCCACTGAGGCCCGAACCTGTATAAACCCTAGTGTCAATTTTTACGATTGTCCAACACAGGGTGACCCATCACATGGTCAGCCTGTGTTGTCGAACACATGTCAAACACATCATCAAACCTGTCAGGGTATTTTCAATACCATGACAATTGGCGTCGTTCGTGGGGACTCGTGATGAATTGTCATGGCTCCTCCAAGAAGAACAAGGCACCTAGCCTCCCTCTCCAATGACGCTGGTCCTAGCAACCCTATGCCATCGGCACAAGGGGCCGTCACCATAGCGCCCCCTCCCGGGGACTCTCGGGGGGAGGCGGCGCTCCCCTCTCCCGTCGCCCCCGATGGGAGCATGGCCCCTTCAAGCCAACCCGATGCTACTGCGCTGGCGGGACCAAGTGCCCCCCAAGTGATATCTTCGGCTTTCGGAGACCCGTTACTCGGGGTGCTTGCGAGGGCCAGCTTTGCGCGCAACGTACTCTTGAGGAGTTGTTGTGAGCCACAGCACGGCCTTCGACCCCCACGTACTTGGCTCCGTTCCTGTTAATGGGACCGCCATGTCGCGCACCGCCTTCACAGGGGAGCATGACTACTCCCGTGAGGACCCAGCTCACTACAGCTGATCCCAACCATTGACTTCCTAGGATGAGTCAAACACAGGAGCATATTGCATCAATTTAACTTACATTACATTGAGCAGTATGGCCAACTGGCCTCATTACAACATAATAAATTGAAAAGCCATCACGGCATAAATAAGTTTGGCTATAGAAGAACAACTAAGTGAACCCCCACAGCAAGAAGTTGAAAGCAGAGCAACACTTTTCAGGACTTGGGTGGAACTGACTCTCTTCCTTGTAAGATCCTAGAAGTTCTCCAGGCCTTCATCTTGATCAAGGGACACTCCATCTATGGGATAGTGAATTGCAAGGGTGAGCACTTACGTACTCAGCAAGTCATAGATAAGAGTATATACATATAATAAAGATGATATGAACCTATGGTATTAAGAGAGGAGGAAGGTTGCGAAATACTTTTTCTCTTTCCAAACTTATGGCAGTGCTCATCATGACATACCATTAATATCTGTTATAAACTCTTAGAAGTACTACCATAGCACGACAACACATGTCTGCCCATGTTAGCACCTCATTTCATGACAACACATGTCAAGCACACATGAGCTAAGTGTAGCCAATTTTATTTAGAAAACATACTTGTGTCACATCAACGTGGATAGGATTCACCGCGTGCAGGCTCCTATAGACCCGGGAGCTTAGAGTATTCGAATACGTTTTTAACTTTGCAATGGTGTACCACTTTAATCCAGCGATCACTCAGCTTTCAAGTCGGTACCTCTCCATGCGACTTTTACGCATGTGATAAGGCTGAGATCACACAACAGTTTGCAATCCTAGCATTAACAATTCCCTGCCTGGTAAATAGACATTTCAGTCCTCAATACCGTTGTGAGTACTCCCCACAGCCAATTCTACCTAGCCTTGGTCTATGGTCCCGCGAGACACATAGCCTGTGGATTCAGTCGCGCACAACTCAAAATCCAGGTGTAGGGCATCTTCCTTCTTTCACCTCATCCTCTCTTTATTTTTCTGATCTCACGTCACTCATGGCCCTCTGTGGCCCCGCCAGTTTCCTCTCGAGAAACCAGACCGACAACCATTGCAGGGAAAAGCTAATACTGAGAAAGCTACTATGTTGCGCCTGTCCCATACCGGGCAAGTGGTTAGTACGTTTTTCATGCCGCATTGAAGTATAACACAAGGTTCTAGTCCTTACATGCCAATGACCAGTGCATTCCACAAACCCTGCACTCGTCAGTGCCACCACCATTCCATACCAAACTCTGGCCACAGCAAGGGTTTTTATTTCATGAATATACATATATACATATATATTAGTTATGGCAAACAGTTTGATCATTTTATAAAGAATCTCCTCATCTTTTGTCGGCATACAACCTAGTACTGCCATATCACACTTTTCTTATTCCATCACATGCAATACTGCTTATAGTCAAGGTAATATCTTATCAATTCATAAAATATAGGTTCAAGATGTTCAAGAATATGACTTGCCTTCCGTGTCGTAAGGTACAACAGTCGATGTCGGGTCTGACGAAATGTTTGTACTCAGGCTCTTGCTCTAATCAAAGATCAAACAAGCAAACAAGAATCACAACCCATTTTAAATATATTAATAATCTATATGCAACATGCAAAGGACAAATACTCTCGGTGATATTGGAACAGGTAAGCTTGAAAGCTGGATTTCAGTTAATCTTGGAGATTCATGGAATCAGGGTTGAGGACGAATGCTAGAGACTCTCAGGGTTTCAAGGCTGCTATATGGACATCAAGTCCGCGGCTGTTTTGCTCAAAAACGACGAACGTCAATAGGTCGACATTCGGTTCAGGGCTCTGACATAGCTTCAGAGAATGCTAGAGAGCTTATCTCAAGGTGTGGTAGTTGAATAAAATGTAGAACATAGCTCTACAAGTTGAGTGGACAAGGTGGTTTTTAAGTTGCATAACCAGAAGTGGTTAAACTGGCCCAATGCCATTGGCTGACATGAACTGACAAGGGCTGGCATTGTCCCAAAATGGCATTGACAAGGTTTGGATAATTCCCAGTGGGAAAAATGGGTTTTGATCAAAGCATTAGATGCAAAATGTAGTAAGGTAGCTATTTGACAAGGTGGTTTTCACAAAAAAGTCCAGAAACTCCAAAAGTTTTGCAAAGAGGCCACTGGACACAGTGAACTAGGTGCCTTTGCACTGTCAAAACCTAGGGCTTGAGTATTTGATAGATCTTCTTGAGCCTTGCTTCGCCAACTATGTCTAGAAGGTAGGCGAAGACAACAGGAATCCAATGGTGGAGGTTTCAGGAACTAAGATGGCCGGATGACGATGAACGGCGATGAGAAACCACGGTGGCGACACAGCAGTACACCGGTACTGGACAGATGTTGGCATAGGGATTACTTGTGATTTGGCACAGCATCGAAGGGTGATGCAATGGAGTAGAATTCTTAGGAGGCTAAGGAGAAGCTGCAGGACAGAGTGGCGACGACAGCTATGGCCGGCGGTGACGGGACGGCACACTGGCGGCACGACATAGAAGGGGTAAAACACCCAAAACGCATTTTAGTGCTGCGCTACTGGAAGTCAAAGCTACTGGAGCTATCTGGGGGTATTTGGTACATCTTGGGGCACTGGAATTGACTAGAGGTTGAACGGCGGCGAGTGGCGGTGAACTGTGCCGGAGAAGAAGGGTTGAATTGGGCATTTCTACTTGGGAGCTCTGGAGATCGATCCCTCATGAGGAGAGAAGTAGGTTGATGAGGGGAGTCCTCTAGTAAGGCCAGTTTGGCCAGGAAATAGGTGATGCGACCTGGCGACATGAGCTAGTTGCCGGCGGCGCACGAAGACAGGAAAAACTTCCATGCAAGCTCGAATTTGAAATCTAACAGTATGGACATGCAAAGAAGGACCTACTGATCATAAAATTCTACTAAGAGGTGAGTTAATTCTGGCTAAATCAGGCTACAAAGCTGGAACAGGGCATAAGCAAATAACGGCGATCACCGGCGTTGAGGCTCACCAGAGTTCGATTACTTGGTATAGCATAAACAGGTGAGGTAGAGACACTCACTGGTGAATTTGCTTTGGAGGTTGATGCAGCGGAGCTCCCTGTCGTTGTTCTCCCCCTCGGCGGCTTGCCAGAGAAGAAGACGAAGACGAGAAGAAACGAGACTTTGCTGGTTCTGGAGTGGGGTGAAGCTGCTGCGAGCTACGGGGGAGCTTAAATAGCAGAAGATGGGAGCTCTCGAGACTTGGAGCAATCGGGAGGATATCAATTTGGTTGGCTATGGTGGCGGTGTGCAGCAGCCTCGATGGCTTTACAGCACGGTCGACGCGTGCTCTGGCTGGTGCAGTGGTAAAGCGACTGGCAGCTCCGGCATGGAGGCAATGTGGCGTAAAGTGTCTGACAAAGATTCGGGCAATGCTGGTGCTGCTGCACTGCTGCCACGGTGGCCAATCTGGTGCGCGCATGTGGCGACGAGGTTGCGGCGAAGCTGACAACGGCGGAGCTCCACCGGCGGTAAGGTTCGTGGTGCAGTTGTGCTCCTGGTCGCGGCTGGGCCTGAGGTCGAAAATGGCACTGCTCCTGGTCGCTGGTCGAAGCTGCATTGGTCGAAGGCGGTGCTGTTGGTCGAAACAAGAGGCTGGACCCGATTGCAATTTCAGCTTTCTGATTTTGGACTAATCTGTAAAATCTGAGATATTGAAGATTATGGCTGATTTTGACTTTCACAGATTTGAAGAACTTTATTCAACGGATGATTTGAGAGAAGACCTGATAAAATCTGGGAACTTTTGATCAAATTTGAATTGAAGTGAAAACAGGGTAATTAGGGTATCTCAAATCTGGGTTTTGTCGAGATCTGAAAATCTGAGACTTAGGGTGAGATTTTGATGTTCTGACAAAAGGAGATTTTGTATTGAATACCATTTGGGAGGTATTCCCTGAATCAAATTGAGATTTGGAGCTGATTTGTGGCTTTTAGCCTTTTCGGGCTCTGGGAAATCAGAAAAGGACTAATCTGCGATACAATTTGGACTAACTTGTGAAAAGGGCTTAAATGATGGAATCTGGTTGCCAACTTTTTGGATTAAAGTATTGGCACACCCATGATTGCAATCCAAGAATAATCTGGTCTAGATTAGGTTAAATTTGTATTCTGAAACTTAGGGTATTTAGGGTAATTAGGATATTCTATTAATTCTGTTTTCGAAAACAGATTGAGATTGAAAATTCTGGGAGTTAGAGATCGAAGTTGATCTAGCTTCTGAAGGCTTTTATACTTAGGATAAATAGTAGGTCATATCTGGACAATCTGATCTTGAATTGGGTCTTCAGGATAGATTTTGGGATTTTTGGGGCTTAGGATAGATTAGAATTGAACTGATCTCGCTATTTCTAAAGAGATACATGCATGCATGATTTTCATGAAAAGAAATTTTCACCCCCAAAACCAGGGTGTTACATGCCACCACCATTCTTGATGGGGCACCCATTGTAACATCACAGATTTTCACTGTCCTTTTGTTTGTCAGCAGGTGTGCCACTACCAGATTTCCATAGACATCTCGACTATACCTCTGATCAAACCCTAAATTCTCCCAAGTCTGAGCTTGATATAAAATTTTACCTCAGAATCATGACCCAGGGTATGCCAATACCTTAATCCAAAAAGTTGGCAACAAAACTTCATCGTGTGGACCTTTTTCACAAATCAGACTAGAAGTATCGCAAATTGGTCCTTTTCAGATTTTCCAGGAGACTGAAAAGGGTAAAAGCCACAAATCAACTCCAAATTCTGATTTGATTTAGAGAATATCTCCCATTCACTATTTTGGACAAATTTCCCTTCTGTGAGAATCTCAAAATGTCACCTTAAGCCTTAGTTTACAGCCTCGCCAATTATCCAAACCCTAATTACCCTATTTTTGTTTCAGCTCAGAACTTGTTCAAAACTCCATATTTGGATATCTGTCGCTACTAAACTATCTGCTAAGTTTAGTATGCCCATTTGGTGAAACCAATTCCCTTTTTATCTAAGCCTTTTCCCAGATTTGCAAATAGGCCTAAGAATCACGTTCCTGAAATTGCAATTCAATCCTAACTTCTTTTTCCAGCCCTTTTCGACCAGCCCCAACTACTTTTTTCGACCAGAGCCCGGCCATTGTTCGACCAGGAGCATCGCGGTGCTTCTTCGCCGCCGGCCAAGTCCCGCCGTTCCTAGTGCACGAGAGCATTTGGTCATGCATTTGCACTCGTGTCCACAACAAATCCATCGCCATGGCAGCCCCTCGATCATCAGCAGCAGCGTGTGCGCCCACAGGGAGATTTGAGTTTGCATGCGTGCACGTGTCGTCTCCAGAGCAGCTTCATCGCCTCCGCCTATGCACCAGCCTGGACTAAGTTCCAACGACCCCGATCGTTGCTGGCAAAGCTGGTTAGCCGTCTGCACGCCGTCGCGTCGCCGTTCGCCGCTGTTCCTCATGTGCCCAGCCAGTCACGTCCTCGGCACAAGTTTCACTGCTGGATTTCCCTCGCCAACTCTGTCCCGCGCCTACTTAAACGCCCAGCAACTTGTTTCATTGCCGTGCAATCGACTTAGCCTTTTTCACTCGCCTTCTTCTCCGTTCTTCTTCATCCCCCGCGAGCCGTCGTTGAGGCAATCGTCGCCAAAGCTCTTCGCTTCACCAAACCTCAAATTGATCACACCAGTAAGCTCCCTGTGCCTATCTCTCTATCCCTCAATAGCCATTTGACCACCAGTGAACCCCATCGCCGATGATCGCCGTGAAAAGCCAAGTGCCTTGTTCCTGAAATTAAAATCTTTCCATCCAGTTTCAATACTCCTTTTAGTAGAACAAATCAACCCTCTAGAGATTCTTAGCAAGCCTGCTTAGCCAGTTTTCAAATTGAAGTCGTGTCGTGAGTTTCACCATTTCTTCGCGTGCTGTGATATTTACTTGATTCACCTTATTTTTCTATACATTTTCCCCATGCTTTTGCACATATCAGTCATTTACATCGGTATATGCCTAGATTATTCTAGATTTGTCGCCAAATCGAGCGGATTACTCGTTCTGCAATTTTTATCGCAGGTCGGCGACGATTGGATGGATTTTTGGCTAGCGGACGTGCGTCCTCGACTTAATCTGGCCATCGGATGATTCCTGATGGAAGTGCGCGTTCTCGCGAATGCGTAGCACCCGACCGCACCGAAATTGGAGTCTCCGGGGGCCCGGAATCCCAAACCCTAGCCACGAGGCCACATTTCAAAATCTCCAAAACCTCGAGGACTTTTCTGCAAAAATGCCAAATTGCCCTTTTTACCTTACTGCCGGCCATCTGAGGCAATTGAGCCCGGCTTTTTTTTTTCTTCCCTTCTTCTTCTTCCCCAAACCACTCTTCCACACCTCCCTCCACCTCGCCGCCGGCGGCCGGGCCATACGCCGACGGTGCTCCATTCCCTCGCCAATTCCACCACTACACCACAAAACCCCAATTCCACAGATCTTTCCCCAATTCTCCACTGTTCTCCACCTCTCACGAGCTGCGCCACCGGCGCCGCCTCCACCACCATCCCGCGTCGGAGCCTCCTCTCCCTCGGCCACCGCCGCATCTCCTCCCGTGGCCTCCATCGGCGGTGCTCCATTCCCTCGCCGCTCCACGACCTCGGCCTTCTTCGCGCCACGCCGTGGCCTCCACTTCTCCGGCATCGGGCCACACTCCATCACCACCAGATCTGCTCTGGAACCAGCCATCCTCGGCCCAGATCTGGCCGATCTCTTCACGTGCGCCACCGATCTCCACGACACCACAGGAGCCACCGCCGCCTCACTCCGCAGCACCGGCGCCACCACTCCGTGCATCTCCCGCCGGCACCTCCCGTGGTGCCGCCTCCTCCATAGCGCCTCTTGCGCCCTCTTCCGACGCCGGAGCCCTCTCCTTTCCCCGCCGACGCCGGCGCCGCCGCCTCTGGAGCCGACCTGCACCACCGTGCACCAGCCGCCTCCATCCTCGGCGCTTCTCCAACGCCTCCCGAGCCGGCGCCGCCGAGCCACTCCTCTCCTCCTCCATCATCGAGCCGACTCTCCCGAGCCTCCTTCGCTGCGCCTCCACACAAACCCGCCGCCGGAGCCCTCCGTTTCAGCGCCTCTTCCCATCTTCCCTCTTCTCCATCTCTTCCTCAACACCGCTGCAGCTCCCTCCTCGACCACCTAGTTCGAACACTACTCCGACCAACTCCTCCACAGCAACCGGACCTCAATTGCGGCATCGACTTCCTCCAGCAGCCTCGGCAGCAAGCAACAATGTGGTTCAATCCTCTTTGTCCCTTGCTTCTCAGTACTTGAATTTCGATGAATTGATTAATGTTGTATGAGATGAAATTATCCTTTTGCTGGGTGTATTATGATGACTGAGATTGGTTTAAATTGACATTCAGTCCCAGTGATCACATGCAGGTGAAGTGATACTTTAAATTTTCTTCTTGAGTACTTCATTTCTGATTCTGGACTGAGTCCTCTTTATTCTCTGAATCATCGACGTGCAGGTGACTCTAAGCTCTATTTCTTCTGATGTCACTTCTATTGAAAGATTTTTGGTATGAGTGTGCGATGAAATTGATGAAATGAAATTCTGGAAATCAATTCCAGTGAATGACATTGTGTTGATTCATTATTGAAGTTCTTGTAGACCAATTGCTAGCATTCTGTTGTAATTGAAATATTTCTTGTTCAACTTCTGTCTGCTGAAATGTGTTAGTTTCTGTGTTGTATTTGAGGTTGCGGACTGGTTTGATTTCTTTTTAGTTGTGCTTGCTGTTGAGTTGTGGTTCTATTTAACTGTTGTTGGAGTACTGATTGAGTATGTTATGGTTGGCTGAAGGAGTGGGGTCGCTATTGATGACCTGTGTTATCTTTACATGCATGTTTGTTGATACCGTCGATGGACGCAGTCGTTTTAGTTGCTTTCGCCTTTCTCTTGCGAGACAACTAAACGATTACGATTCTATCGCTTGTACTCATGACGACATGTATAGATCTAACACTATGGTCGTGATGTGACTACCTCTCTTTTTCTCATTTCTTCCGATATTTTCTCTCTTTCTTTCGTCAATTTTAGTTTATTATCCATCGATTTAGTTTAGTTCTTCACGTTTCGTTTCTCTAGTCCCTGTGGAAAGAACGACTAGAATACTCGCCTTACTGCATCGTCCTCGTTCTATTGCGAGACGGTCTAGGCCGGTATCATGCTGCCATGGACGGTTCACATCGCCGGCATACCTCGTCGATCCTCCAGCCAAATTGACTTAACCTACACCTTCCCTGCATCCCCTAGATGGTGTAGCCCAAGCCAATTGTCTAGCATTGCCGTGTATCAACGGTGCCCCTTTCACTGTCATTCCCGAGCCCGGCGTCAATGCCGGTGAGCCTCAAACTGCCACCAAAGTTAAATCCCTTGCTCCAGCACCATCAATGTCACCCCAGGATCAAAATCGATCAATTTCAAGAATTGTCAGCCCTTGTTCCCTATCACCGTAGCTCACCTTTGGTTCAAGCGGCTGATGATTTGAATCTTGTCGTTTGCCACCATCAAGTCACCTCTGTCCAATCCACTTTACCAGTAGATTTATCTTGATCCCGCCTACATGTTTGACAAGGTTGGCGAAGCAGTGCATGCGTGGATTGTCCAGATGCATGTGCCCTAATGCATTGTTGTACACTGGCATTCGTTTTTCTCTGTTCTAGGGACTTGTCTGCAAATTCTTCGCTTTCCTGAACTTTTTTGCAAAAACCTATTTGTCCATTAGTCACCTTATCACATGGTGCACCTAATGCTTTAATCCAGACCTATTTTTTCAACTGAAAATCTCCCAAACAAGGTCTATGCCATTCTCAGACATTGTCTGGCCATGAACCGAATGTCAACCTGTAGACATTCGATTCGTCTGTGCCAAACCCTGTGAGCCAAACCCAAGTATCTTCGGCCAAATCTTTCCTCTTGCATACATGTTTATATTTTACCTATTATTTTCTATAACAAGTAGTTTCTGAATGCTTTTGTGTGTTGTTGTTTCGTTGTTTGCGTTCGAGAGCAGAGCCAGAAGCGGAAGGATGAGAAGAAGTCTTTGAAGACCCAGCGGAGTAGTCAGACCCCACATTGCAAGGCAAGTCTCATTCCCTTGACCATATTTCTCCCAATACATGAAAATAAACTAGATTAATTTCTATTTTGAATATATGCATGCTTGGTCTTCAAGTTAAGTGCTATGTTGAAAGAACGTGAATAGATATGACCTAATTTCTTGTAAAGCACCTTTGTCACCCTAGGATATCATGCTTTGATTATGCTTATACGTAAATGTATACGTTAAGTGTTAAATGGTCAATTGTATGAGAAAAGTGCTTAAAACCCTTTTTGTGAAAGAAAATGTGAATTAGAATCGATAGTGAGGATGGTTTGAATGGTTGGTTGCTGTGTGCGCATCGGGAATGTGAATGTCTCCTCACTATTGATTCATAAGAATAAGAATCTTATGTTGTGCTTCTATGCGGCATGAAAATCGTACCAACCACTTGCCTGGTATGGGACAGGCACAACTTCATAGTTTTCTTGGTATTAACCATTCCCCGCATGGTATGTCGGTCCGGTTTCTTGCGGGAAACTGGTGGGCCACAGAGGGCCATGAGTGGTGTGAGATCAGAAAAATAATGAGAGGATAAGGTGTAAGAAGGAAGTCACCTGACGCCTGGATTTGAGTCGTGCGCGGCTGCATCTGTAGGCTATGTGTCTTGCCGGACCATAGGCCAAGGCTAGGTAGTTTGGCAATGGGGAGGACCCACAACGGTATTTTAGACTTAACTGTCTATTTACCGGGTAGGGATACTGTTAATACTAGACTGCAAAACTATTGTGTGATCTCGGCCTTGTCACATGCGTAAAAGTCACATGGAGAGGTACCGACTTGAAAGCAGAGTGAAGAAGTGGATTTAAAATGGTACAACTTTGCAAAGTTTTGAAAAAGTATCGGATACTCTAAACTCCCAAGTTATGGAGTCTGCGCGCAGTGGGGTTAATTAAAGTGGTGACTCATGAAAGATCGCCACACATAACGTTTTCTTAAAGTCTATCTTAAAATTTTCAAAGCCCTGCTTTTGAAAATAAAACCTTTTCTTCAGAACTTTAGAGTTAAAACCTATTCTACTCTTATCTATAAAACAAAGACCTCATTTCTTGAGAACCCCTCATCTATGTACCTGCATTCTCGTAATGAGACTTGCTGAGCATCATGTGAAAACATGCTCACCCTTGCCTATTCATACAAATCCAGAAGAAGGATTCGGCGATCCTGATTCCTTTGGTTTCGAGTACCAAGAAGAAGAAGGAAGCGCTCCAGATGATTCAATCTTCTAGAAGGGTCATGCGCCGAGTGGAGTCAGATGTGGTGGAAGCCCTTCCGAAGCCGCTGCTGACTGAAGTGAATATCTTTGCTGTTGCTTTCTGTGTTGTCCTTTGTGTTCGGTACCTTGACACCGACTCTTGTATTGAGAAACTTGTTATTTTTGTATTAACTCTAATTAGCGTCATCCTGGGTGTTACGATACTGTAATATTGCTGGGGAAAATCTCCACGAGACTAAGTCTAGGTAAGTTCACACTTGCCCGGGGATTGTGGCCTCCCGTGCCTGCCCCGGGCGCCGCCATTTGGACCCCGGGACCTTGCCTCCGGGGCACGTCCCGGGCGCCGCCATTCGCCTGGGGACTGTGGCCTCCGGTGCCTGCCCCGGGCGCCGCCATTTGGCCCCCGGGACCTTGCCTCCGGAACAGGTCCCGGGCGCCGCCACTTGCCAGGGGATTGTGGCCTCCGGTGCCTGCCCCGGGCGCCGCCATTTGGCCGCCAGGACCGTGCCTCCGGGGCACGTCCAGGGCGCCGCCATTCGCCCGGGGACTGTGGCATCCGGTGCCTGCCCCGGGCGCCGCCATTTGGCCCCAGGGACCTTGCCTCTGGGTACGTCCCTGGCGCCGCCATTTGGCCCCCGGGACCTTGCCTCCGGAACAGGTCCCGGGCGCCGCCACTTGCCAGGGGATTGTGGCCTCCGGTGCCTGCCCCGGGCGCCGCCATTTGGCCGCCGGGACCGTGCCTCCGGTGCACGTCCCGGGCGCCGCCATTCGCCCGGGGACTGTGGCCTCCGGTGCCTGCCCCGGGCGCCACCATTTGGCCCCCGGGACCCTGCCTCCGGGTACGTCCCGGGCGCCGCCATTTGGCCCCCGGGACCTTGCCTCCGGGACAGGTCCCGGGCGCCGCCACTTGCCCGGGGATTGTGGCCTCCGGTGCCTGCCCCGGGCGCCGCCATTTGGCCGCCGGGACCCTGCCTCCGGGTACGTCCCGGGCGCCGCCATTCGCCCGGGGACTGTGGCCTCCGGTGCCTGCCCCGGGCGCCGCCATTTGGCCCCCGGGACCCTGCCTCCGGGTACGTCCCGGGCGCCGCCATTTGGCCCCCGGGACCTTGCCTCCGGGACAGGTCCCGGGCGCCGCCACTTGCCCGGGGATTGTGGCCTCCGGGTACGTCCCACGGGTCGCCTTTTGGCCCTGCCATTTGGCCCCCGAGGCCTTGCCTCCGGGTACGTCCCGGGCGCCGCCATTTGGCCCCTGAGGCCTTGCCTCCGGGTACGTCCCGGGCGCCGCCATTTGGCTCCCGGGGCCTTGCCTCCGGGTACGTCCCGGGGGCCGCCTTTTGGCTCCCAGGACCTTGCCTCTGGGGCATGTCCTGGACATCATCGCCCTCCTAAAAGGTAAATTCCCTGTTTATTCATCACGTGCAGGTCACGCGAGGGGCGCCTCGGAAATCAGCGGCCACCTGTCAAGCATCCAAGGCACTTGACCGGGAGAAGGACGTTGCTACCCCTCGATCCGACGGTAGCGTCCGGGGTAGTTTAGACTTTTTGCTTCTTTTTGGGGCTATAAATAGCCCTTGTATCCCTCTGTTGTAAAGGATTGAATCACTTTTATTGGAATAGATAAACTCACAGGTGTGCTCCGGAAGCCTCTCCCCCGGAGAGAGCCTCCCCAGCTGACCCCGGTTGGGAGCGCGTCGACAGGACTAGGGCCCCCACTGGGACCCGAACCTGTATAAATCCTCGTGTCATTTCTTGTGTTTGCCCGGCGGGGGAGGACCTGTCATCCGGTCAGCCCGCGTCGCGTAATCTTCGCTAGGATCGTTCACAAAACCTGTCAGGGTATTCTTAATACCACGACAAATATTGGTCCTCGTGACCTTGTACCTATTTAATTACCTCTATTGCAGTTTTAGTTGGGTCTTGTTGTTGTGAGCTTATGTTGTACCTTTCTGAGTGCAACCCAGCTAGGCGGTTGCCACCAGATTCCTCAAATAAGGCTCCCCACACCCGGGGGTCTTCTTCACGCCGGGAACTTCCCCTTCCTGGGAGGTGCTCCCATCTCCGGGGGCTACCCCTTCCTGGGAGGTGCTCTCATCTCCAGGGGACACCCCTTCCTGGGAGGTGCTCCCGTGGAATCACTATCACGATCATGGGGAGGATATGTGCGACCTCAGAAATACCTGGGCGATTCAGCTCGGGTGACAATCTTTGTCAGTTAGCCCCTGGAGTCGAATGAAAAGGTTTTCTTTTCCCTGAGAAAGGCGTTTCAGGCTCTGAAAAAGGCGTCTTTTTGTTTCAACTTCCCGCTGAACCCAAGAAGAACTTTGAGTGCACGTGTAAGGTTTGTTGTGACGGGCATTGAATGCAAAAGCTCCTTTTTGTCTCTCGGCATGAACAACAGTCAGTAACCCGAGGAAAGTGGCCTTTTAAACCCTGCATCCCAAGACCTACCTGTGCACACGACCTTCCTCGAAATTTCCTAAGTTTTCTTAGAGTTCTTTGCTTTCCCCTCTGTCGTCTGAGCCCTTAACCTTCGTCTTCCTGTTGCAAAACTCGACCCAATGGCTTGCTGAATGCGATCCAGTCACCGATTAGAGGAGAGTCTGCTGGCTTTTGAGGTTGACGGTTGCATCCCTTCTAGGTCGTTGATTCCATGGTGTCCTACGGGGAGAATGAGGAGAGACCCGAAGGTGCAAGAGGGCGAGCTAGTTGTGTTTGAGGATTTCCTACATTGCGGCTTTCGCTTGCCAGAAAGTGACTTCTTCTGGGAGATCCTCGCCCACTATGACTTGGAGTTGGTGAATCTTAACACCAACTCGGTGTTGATCCTCGCAGCCTTTGAGCACCTTTGCAAGGCCTACATTAGGGTTTTGCCCAGTGTCGCTCTCTTCCGCTAGTACTATTTTCTGGCGAGTTTGAAGGGCACCACCGCACTGGGCTGTGTGTACTTTTGGTTGCGAGAGAAAAAGGATTTTCTCCCTTCCCACTGCGTGACTGTAACATCCTGAGTTAGGGGTGAAAACTTCCTTTTTCATCAATAGCATGCATGCTTGTATCTGTAGTAATAGCCAGATCAGTATCTATCCTAAACCCTAAAATCTCCAAAATCTATCCTGTGACCTCAAATCAAGATCAGATTGTTCAGATGTGATCTATCAGTTACTCTGAACTTAAAAGTCTTCAGAACCTAGATCCAATTCTATCTCTAAATTCCAGATTTATCAACTTCTTCTGTTTTCGAAAACAGAAATACATTATATTACCTAAATACCCTAAGTTTCAGAAATACAGATTTAATCAAAATCTTGACCAAGTTCAGACCAGATTATTTCTGGAATATGATCATGGGTATGTCAATACCTTAAACTAAAAAGTTGACAGCCAGATTCTACCATCTAGACTCTTTTCACAAATCAGTCCAAGAATTATCGCAATATAGTCCTTATCTGATATCTGAAAACCTAGAAAGGTTAAAATCTCCAGATTAACTCCAAATTCAGAATTTCTTCGGCAAATCTTTTCTAGATGCTATTTGAAACAAGTTCTTCTTTTGTGCAGATTTCAAGATCTCATCCTAATTACCATAATTCGAAATCAATTAAAGCTCAGATTCAATTACCCTAAAAATACCCTATTTTCAGTCTGTATCAAAGACTATTCAAATGTGCCAAATTTTATTAAATGTTCTTGCCAAATATTCTGTTGAATATAATCTGCTATATCAATGAAATCAAATTCAGTTTAAACCTTCCAAAACTCCAGATTCGCAGATCAGTCCTTCTTCCAGATTTTTCTAAAAGCCAGAAAGGCAAAATGTTGCAAATCATCTTCAAATTCAAATCTAATTCAGGGAACACCTTCCAAATGCTTTTCAACACAAATTCTTCTTTTATGAGTATCTCGAAATCAAACCCTAAATCCCAGAATTCGAGATCAATAAGTTTCAGACCTATTTTACCCTAATCTACTCTGTTTTCAGTTCATATCAAAAATCATCCGAACATTTCAAATTTTATCTTCAATCTGTGTCAAATCATTTGTTGAATCAAGTTTACCAAAGCAGCAGAATCAATTCCAGATCAAACCTTCCAAATCTTCAGATTTACAATTTAGTCCAAATCAAGAAAATCAATAATTGCAAATCAGCCCAAAATCGACCAGGCCAACTGCAGTGCACGACCAGGAACCTCGCCGTGCGTTTGCGCCGTGCACGCTCGCCGCCGGCCAAGTTCCGCTTGCATTTGTGCTCGTGCATACTTACTGTTGCTGTTGCGCACGCGTCCTCGCCCTAGCCATCGCCGTGGCAGCGCCGTTGAACAACATCTGCTCCTGTGCGCGACCAGCAGCAGCCATTGTCAGTATCTTCTTGCCACGTTACTTGCTTCACCAGCCTTTGTCGCCACCGACTTGCACCGCCCGACATTGATGAGACTCAATGTAGCACAGTTTCGCCTTGCCAGTGTACAGTCGCTTCACCGCTCGCCGTTGTTGCAGCTGCGCCCGGCAAATCTTGTCATCTGGCACAATTCCCTTGCTGCTATCTCTTTGCAAGCATCGCCCTGTGGCCTATATAAGCAGCCATACCCTGTGTCATCTCCCCTTCACCAGGACTTAGCCAATTTTGCAAAATCTCTCGCTGCAGTCGTCTTCTCCGGCGAGTCCAGATTGAGTCCTCACGGTGCCAGCACGCCCTGCTGCACCTCTCACCGAATTAACAGCACCAAAAGGTATATCTCATCTCCCTCATCGTGCTGTATCATTTAATTGAGCTCTTATGCACTTCATCGCCGGTGATCGCCGGAATTGCTGAAATCAGTGAAATGCCCTGTTCCAGTTGCACAAGTCAAATTAACCCGAATTAGCCTTCGATTTAATAGACAAAAATGATCAGTGAGCTATTCTAAGCAAGCCTGTGAAGTTGAATGGTGAAATTGACCAAGAACTGGAGTTTTTCGCTAGCCCGAGCTTCACCAGCCGCCGGCGAATGTCGCCAACCTTCTCCGGTGATTCTCCGGCCAATTCGATCGTTCCAGAAGCTTTCTTATACCTTCTAGATGCTCTCCAAGCAAGGAATCGAGTTCAAACATCGTGTAGCCAAAACCCCCAATATCAGTGTCTTCTTCTCCGGCGCCGGCCACCGGAAAACCATTCCCGGCCGATCCAGCTCCAGAAACCTTGTCCACCAGATACACCTTGATCTCCTGAGCAACTTTGCCTACTAGCTCGACTTCCAATTCGGCCTAAATCAGAAGATATAGCTATGCCCTAATTCCTGTCCAGTGCTGTGAATTGAAATTTCAGCCACCGAGTTCATCGCCGGTTTTCATCACTTTTCGGCCACCTCCTGCCCTAGGTCCAGTTGAATGAATTGTTCCTGTTACTGAGGCCTACATCCCAGACAAAGTGGTGCATCATTTGGAGCTCTAGATCAAAAGTTATGCCAAGCCCTAGTTTCTGGCCATGTCAAGATCAATGCCAGACTATGTCAGTCAGTGGCATTAGCCCTTTTCACTCCCTTCCAGATGTGCATTTTGGGCATAACTTTGTCCCTTAGATTTCTGAGGTTGTGATCAGCATTTTCTTCTTCTATCACAACTTGATTTGAGCCCTTGAAATACATGTTATGCTAAACCCTAGCTTTTGACACTATCTCAGTGCATGCCAGCCAATGGCATTGGCCTTGTTTACCCATTTCTGATTGTGCAATTTGAAAACCACTTTGTCCACTGAATTTGTAGAGTTATGATCTACATCTTCTTCTACTGTCATAACTTGAGATAAGCTCTCTAGTTTTCCTTGAAGTTATGTCAGAATCTTGATCCGAATGTCAATCCGCTGACATTCGCTGTTTTTGATCAAACCAGCCACAAACTGATGTTCTTATTGTAACCTTGAGATCCTAAGAGCATCTAACATCCATCCTTAGCCAAATCCTTAAAACCCTAGATCTCAACTTAGTTCAGCTTGTAATCTCAATTATCTCCAGTATCGTTCAGTCACTCTTGTAAAGCATATCTGCATATAGATTCTAAAACATCTTAATATATAAGTAATATTTGTGTGTATTGTTTGGTTTGTCGTCGAGCAGATTCAGAAGCTGAGATCGAGGACTTCGCTGTTGACCCGTCATCAACTGCTGTTTCTTACGACGCGGAAGGCAAGTCATATCCTTGGTCATCTTGAACCTATATTTTAAATGTTGCTAAAACATAACCTTGAATATAGGCAATATTGCATGTGAAAGATTGAGAATGGTTGATTTATGAATTGGTAGTACTATACTGGTTATCTGTGAAATGTGAAATAAACAAGTTTTGAGCCATGAACTATTATATGTATTTATATACTTATATTCATGAAATAAAATCCCTAGCCGTGACCAGAAAATGGTATGGAACGGTGGTAGCACTGGAGGTGCTAAACTGCGAAGGAATGCAGGCACTGAAGGTGCAGGGTTGTGGATGGTCTGGTCACTGGCATATAAGGACTAGAACCTTGTGTTGTGCGTCTAGTGGCATGAACAACGTGCTAACCGCAAGCCTGGTATGGGACAGGCCTGAACAAGTAATTATGTGGATCGCACATGAAACCCCTGCTGGAATTGTGTAGTGATGCACGATAAACACGGAGTACGGCTCCCACACATATCACTGAAGGTGATCTCGCACGTTGATCCAGTAATGGAAACATATGTAGGGGTGGAGGTTTGGATACAACCTACCACAACTGTGTCTCGCTGAGAGCCACAGGGTCGGGGGTGAATTGTGAGTAAAACATAACAAAAGTTCTTGTTATTTCCACCTTGCCGCTCACAATGTGAAGTGAGTCAGGGGTCCAATCATTTTGTTATGATAGGAAAGGTTTGAAAGTGGAATATCTTGCGGGTAAATTGGTACCTCTCTGCAGAGTTAAAAATGTATTCGAATACTCCGAGCTCCCGGGTTTATAGGAGTCTGCTGCGGTGGATTAAATCCACAGGGTGTGACACAAGTACTATTTTCTAAATAAAATATGTTTAAATCAAGATTACCCAAATGACATGTGTTGTCATGATAAGGAGTGCTGCCGTGGGCTGTCGTGTGTCGACGTGTCGCGGTAGTGCTATAATCTAGTGAACATGAATGATGATGTTATATTATGAAAAGTGCTGCCATAAGATGAGATAAGAAAGGAAAAGATTATTTTATAAACATCCATAATTCTTGACTAGTCTAGGTTCATATCATCACTACTATATGTATCTACTCTTACCTATGACTTGCTGAGTACGTAAGTGCTCACCCTTGCAACATTCAACTTAATAGATGGAGCCTACTTTGATCAAGATGATGGCACGGAGTACTACGTGGATCCAGAAGGAGGAGAATCAGTTCCGCCAGAACCCTGAAGAGTGTTGTTCTGCCGTCAACTTCTTTTGTGGGAGGGTCACCTATCTTCTGCTGTGTAGTTAAATATTTTGGTAAACCCTGAATGCCTTGTAAGCATTGTAATCCTCTTTATGTAATATTAAGGCCAGCAGGCCACACTGCTTAATATTTTGTGAGTACTCTGTTGCAATGTAATATACTCCTGTGTTTGACTCATCCTGGGAAGTCAAAGGTTTGTGGTATGGGACTAGCTGCAGCGAGCTAGGTCTCTACAGGAGTAGTCGTTGTCCCAGTCTCGGGGCGCGACAAAGAAAAGTTGGTATCAGAGCAACATGAGAACTTGACTGTAGGACGACACCTTTAGGAAATTGGTCGTGCCAGGAAGACGTAATTTATTTAGAAACTATTTGTGGAAATTTTATTTTGGTAAAAATAATGAGCTTTGTGGCTCTTGAAAACCTTCATTTCAAAATTTTATTTGGATTTTCTAAAATTCGGTAAGATTGTGAGAGTGCGTTCTGTTGTTTCAGAGTGTCTTAGAGGTTGGTATAGATAGAGCTAGTGATGCTCTTGATAGTTTGTGATTCGCTGTTGCTTTGCAATGGTTAACTTGTGTATTATGGCTAGTAGCCTAAGTATTTTATGCACTAAAGTAGTTTGCATTATTTTCTGCATTGTTGTCTTAGTTGGCCCTAGATAGTTAGATCAGCCCAAACTTCTTTTTCAGAGCTACCATGGTTGATACAAGTGGAAGATCTCGAAGCAGTGGAGAAGACAGGGAACAGACTCCTCAGGAAGAAGATATTATGACAAGAAACCCCTTGTTTCAGCAAGAACCTCAGAGTTCCAATCCTCCACAGAAGGAAAATATAGAGGGAGAAGATCGGAAGAGAAGAATGCCTCAACAACTGCAACCACAACTAAACTCAACTAAAAGGAGAATCCCTACCAACTCTAGTTTTCAACCATCATACCTAACTCCCAGACCAATAAGGATGACGTGCCCCAATTGCAAAGGAAATCACCTTCAAAAGAACTGTCCTCACGCGAGTGTCAAATGTTTTCATTGCAAACAGCATGGGCATCGCAAAGAATTCTGTCCCTGGATCCAATTCCCTAGACCCATAGCCATATCTCAAGCAAAGATACAGTCAGTAGCACCTAGAACATCACCACTGCAGAACCCCAAGAGAAAAAGAGCCATATTTACTAGAAGCAAGGGAAACCCTTATATGAACACTCAATGTTATCACTGTTGGCAGCGTGGACATCATAGAGAATTTTGTCCTTGGACACGGCTTCCACCATCTATTGCCAGATTACAGACAGGAACACAACCAGAAGCACCCAGAGTACCAGAGCCACCAGCACCGAAGCCTAAAGGAACTCCACCAGGAAGAGGAGGGAACATGGCTAATCGAGGAAGAGGAAGAGGTAGAGCACCAACTGCAACCCAAGGAGGAAGATTAAATTATACTTCAATTCAAGAAGCAGGCAACGCCACCGACATTCTTCTAGGTAGATTCCTGATTCAATCTGCATCTGCCTTAATATTGTTTGATCCTGGTGCTACAAATTCATTCATGTCAAAAGCATTTGCATCTGAAGTTGAAATGCATATAGACCAAGTACCACTAGAGTACTCTATGGTTATACAAACTCCAGGGGCTAGATTATCTGTCTACTCGATCTGCTCAAATGTAACTTTCAATATAGAAGGGGTAGAATTTGAGGCAAATCTACTAGTTCTGGAACTGCAAGGACTAGACATTATTTTGGGAATGGATTGGTTGTCCCAACATAAAGGCCTAATAGATTGTGAAGAGAAAACCCTTAGTCTTGTCAGTAGCCAAGGGGAGAGAGTTCTATTCTATGCAGAAAGATCATCAGTCAAGAAATCGCTAAGATCTGTTCAAGCATTACAAAAATTATGCCTGGAACAAGCGCCTGTAGTGCAACCATATTCTGATGTATTTTTCAGAAGAACTTTCAGAAATGTCAGTTACAGATATAGAGAAGCTCAAGGATCAACTCAAAGATTATGATCTTAGTATTCAGTACCATCCAAGGAAAGCTAATGTAGTGGCCGATGTCTTAAGCAGAAAAGTTTACAACCTACAAGGAATGGTTATGTTAAAGAACCCTTACCTACAACAAGAGTTGCAGAATCATCAAGTGGAAATAGTACCGCAGGGAACAGTAGCTACTTTAACAATAAAATCTCAACTTGAAGAACAGATAGGAAATGCCCAGAAGAAAGATGAAGAAATTTGTAAAATCAAGAGTCGAACCAAGTTAGGAAAGGCTCAAGGCCTTACTGAAGATAACCAAGGGATTATATGGTATCGAGAAAGAATCTGTGTACCTCAAAACGCAGATCTTAAGGAAATAATTCTCCATGAAGCACATAAAACTCCATACTCAATACATCCTGGTAACACAAAGATGTATCAAGATTTGAAGACCAGATTCTGGTGGGATAATATGAAGAGAGATATTGCAGAGTATATTGCAAACTGTGATACATGTCAACGAGTTAAAGCAGAACACCAGAAAATAGCAGGAAAGCTACAACCTCTACCAATACATTATGGAAATGGGAAGAAATTGGTATGGATTTCATTACAGGATTACCTAAAACTCAAGGAGGATATGATTCCATATGAGTTATTGTGGAATAGACTGCATGAAACCCTAGGAACCCAGCTAGATTTCAGTACTGCATATCATCCGCAAACAGGAGGACAGACAGAAAGAGTCAACCAAATCCTAGAAGATCTTCTAAGAGCTTGTATACTAGATTATGGAGCATCATGGGACAAATGTTTACCATTTGCAGAGTTACATATAATAACAGTTATCAAGCTAATTTACAGATGGCACCATTGGAAGCTTTATATGGACATAAATGCAGAACTCCATTACATTGGAATGAGCCAGGAGAACGAAAAGCCATAGGACCAAAGATAGTAGAAGAAGCAGAAGCTCATGTCAGAATCATCAGAGAAAGGCTGAAAACAGCACAATCACGACAAAAGAGCTATGCAGATAAACGACGAAGAGAATTATCATTTGAACCAGGAGATTTTGTGTATCTCAAGGTCACACCATTCAAAAGATTACAAAGATTTCAAGTGAAAGGAAAGTTATCTTTAAGGATACATTGGACCATTTAAGATAATCAAGAGAGAATGAGAAACATCCTATGAACTGGAATTACCAGTGAGATTAACAGGAGTACACGATGTGTTTCATGTCTCTCAGCTCCGGAAATGTTGAAGGAACCTACTGACCAGATAAATGTACAAGATGTGCCTTTACAGAAGAATCTCACTTATCTTGAGCACCCAATCAGAATCCTAGCCACTGATGAACGTCAGCTCCGAAGGAAGAAAATCGGATTGTGTAAAGTTCAATGGAAGAATCATTTAGAACAAAGAACTACTTGGAAGAAGGAAGAGAATTTTTAGCAAACCTATCTCTATTCTTATCTTTTCTTGCTTTAGGTAAATCTCGGGGCGAGATTTCTTTAAGGAGGGTAGATCTGTAACATCCTGAGTTAGGGGTGAAAACTTCCTTTTTCATCAATAGCATGCATGCTTGTATCTGTAGTAATAGCCAGATCAGTATCTATCCTAAACCCTAAAATCTCCAAAATCTATCCTGTGACCTCAAATCAAGATCAGATTGTTCAGATGTGATCTATCAGTTACTCTGAACTTAAAAGTCTTCAGAACCTAGATCCAATTCTATCTCTAAATTTCAGATTTATCAACTTCTTCTGTTTTCGAAAACAGAAATACATTATATTACCTAAATACCCTAAGTTTCAGAAATACAGATTTAATCAAAATCTTGACCAAGTTCAGACCAGATTATTTCTGGAATATGATCATGGGTATGTCAATACCTTAAACTAAAAAGTTGACAGCCAGATTCTACCATCTAGACTCTTTTCACAAATCAGTCCAAGAATTATCGCAATATAGTCCTTATCTGATATCTGAAAACCTAGAAAGGTTAAAATCTCCAGATTAACTCCAAATTCAGAATTTCTTCGGCAAATCTTTTCTAGATGCTATTTGAAACAAGTTCTTCTTTTGTGCAGATTTCAAGATCTCATCCTAATTACCATAATTCGAAATCAATTAAAGCTCAGATTCAATTACCCTAAAAATACCCTATTTTCAGTCTGTATCAAAGACTATTCAAATGTGCCAAATTTTATTAAATGTTCTTGCCAAATATTCTGTTGAATATAATCTGCTATATCAGTGAAATCAAATTCAGTTTAAACCTTCCAAAACTCCAGATTCGCAGATCAGTCCTTCTTCCAGATTTTTCTAAAAGCCAGAAAGGCAAAATGTTGCAAATCATCTTCAAATTCAAATCTAATTCAGGGAACACCTTCCAAATGCTTTTCAACACAAATTCTTCTTTTATGAGTATATGAAAATCAAACCCTAAATCCCAGAATTCGAGATCAATAAGTTTCAAACCTATTTTACCCTAATCTACTCTGTTTTCAGTTCATATCAAAAATCATCCGAACATTTCAAATTTTATCTTCAATCTGTGTCAAATCATTTGTTGAATCAAGTTTACCAAAACAGCAGAATCAATTCCAGATCAAACCTTCCAAATCTTCAGATTTACAATTCAGTCCAAATCAAGAAAATCAATAATTGCAAATCAGCCCAAAATCGACCAGGCCAACTGCAGTGCACGACCAGGAACCTCGCCGTGCGTTTGCGCCGTGCACGCTCGCCGCCGGCCAAGTTCCGCTTGCATTTGTGCTCGTGCATACTTACTGTTGCTGTTGCGCACGCGTCCTCGCCCTAGCCATCGCCGTGGCAGCGCCGTTGAACAACATCTGCTCCTGTGCGCGACCAGCAGCAGCCATTGTCAGTATCTTCTTGCCACGTTACTTGCTTCACCAGCCTTTGTCGCCACCGACTTGCACCGCCCGACATTGATGAGACTCGATGTAGCACAGTTTCGCCTTGCCAGTGTACAGTCGCTTCACCGCTCGCCGTTGTTGCAGCTGCGCCCGGCAAATCTTGTCATCTGGCACAATTCCCTTGCTGCTATCTCTTTGCAAGCATCACCCTGTGGCCTATATAAGCAGCCATACCCTGTGTCATCTCCCCTTCACCAGGACTTAGCCAATTTTGCAAAATCTCTCGCTGCAGTCGTCTTCTCCGGCGAGTCCAGATTGAGTCCTCACGGTGCCAGCACGCCCTGCTGCACCTCTCACCGAATTAACAGCACCAGAAGGTATATCTCATCTCCCTCATCGTGCTGTATCATTTAATTGAGCTCTTATGCACTTCATCGCCGGTGATCGCCGGAATTGCTGAAATCAGTGAAATGCCCTGTTCCAGTTGCACAAGTCAAATTAACCCGAATTAGCCTTCGATTTAATAGACAAAAATGATCAGTGAGCTATTCTAAGCAAGCCTGTGAAGTTGAATGGTGAAATTGACCAAGAACTGGAGTTTTTCGCTAGCCCGAGCTTCACCAGCCGCCGGCGAATGTCGCCAACCTTCTCCGGTGATTCTCCGGCCAATTCGATCGTTCCAGAAGCTTTCTTATACCTTCTAGATGCTCTCCAAGCAAGGAATCGAGTTCAAACATCGTGTAGCCAAAACCCCCAATATCAGTGTCTTCTTCTCCGGCGCCGGCCACCGGAAAACCATTCCCGGCCGATCCAGCTCCAGAAACCTTGTCCACCAGATACACCTTGATCTCCTGAGCAACTTTGCCTACTAGCTCGACTTCCAATTCGGCCTAAATCAGAAGATATAGCTATGCCCTAATTCCTGTCCAGTGCTGTGAATTGAAATTTCAGCCACCGAGTTCATCGCCGGTTTTCATCACTTTCCGGCCACCTCCTGCCCTAGGTCCAGTTGAATGAATTGTTCCTGTTACTGAGGCCTACATCCCAGACAAAGTGGTGCATCATTTGGAGCTCTAGATCAAAAGTTATGCCAAGCCCTAGTTTCTGGCCATGTCAAGATCAATGCCAGACTATGTCAGTCAGTGGCATTAGCCCTTTTCACTCCCTTCCAGATGTGCATTTTGGGCATAACTTTGTCCCTTAGATTTCTGAGGTTGTGATCAGCATTTTCTTCTTCTATCACAACTTGATTTGAGCCCTTGAAATACATGTTATGCTAAACCCTAGCTTTTGACACTATCTCAGTGCATGCCAGCCAATGGCATTGGCCTTGTTTACCCATTTCTGATTGTGCAATTTGAAAACCACTTTGTCCACTGAATTTGTAGAGTTATGATCTACATCTTCTTCTACTGTCATAACTTGAGATAAGCTCTCTAGTTTTCCTTGAAGTTATGTCAGAATCTTGATCCGAATGTCAATCCGCTGACATTCGCTGTTTTTGATCAAACCAGCCACAAACTGATGTTCTTATTGTAACCTTGAGATCCCAAGAGCATCTAACATCCATCCTTAGCCAAATCCTTAAAACCCTAGATCTCAACTTAGTTCAGCTTGTAATCTCAATTATCTCCAGTATCGTTCAGTCACTCTTGTAAAGCATATCTGCATATAGATTCTAAAACATCTTAATATATAAGTAATATTTGTGTGTATTGTTTGGTTTGTCGTCGAGCAGATTCAGAAGCTGAGATCGAGGACTTCGCTGTTGACCCGTCATCAACTGCTGTTTCTTACGACGCGGAAGGCAAGTCATATCCTTGGTCATCTTGAACCTATATTTTAAATGTTGCTAAAACATAACCTTGAATATAGGCAATATTGCATGTGAAAGATTGAGAATGGTTGATTTATGAATTGGTAGTACTATACTGGTTATCTGTGAAATGTGAAATAAACAAGTTTTGAGCCATGAACTATTATATGTATTTATATACTTATATTCATGAAATAAAATCCCTAGCCGTGACCAGAAAATGGTATGGAACGGTGGTAGCACTGGAGGTGCTAAACTGTGAAGGAATGCAGGCACTGAAGGTGCAGGGTTGTGGATGGTCTGGTCACTGGCATATAAGGACTAGAACCTTGTGTTGTGCGTCTAGTGGCATGAACAACGTGCTAACCGCAAGCCTGGTATGGGACAGGCCTGAACAAGTAATTATGTGGATCGCACATGAAACCCCTGCTGGAATTGTGTAGTGATGCACGATAAACACGGAGTACGGCTCCCACACATATCACTGAAGGTGATCTCGCACGTTGATCCAGTAATGGAAACATATGTAGGGGTGGAGGTTTGGATACAACCTACCACAACTGTGTCTCGCTGAGAGCCACAGGGTCGGGGGTGAATTGTGAGTAAAACATAACAAAAGTTCTTGTTATTTCCACCTTGCCGCTCACAATGTGAAGTGAGTCAGGGGTCCAATCATTTTGTTATGATAGGAAAGGTTTGAAAGTGGAATATCTTGCGGGTAAATTGGTACCTCTCTGCAGAGTTAAAAATGTATTCGAATACTCCGAGCTCCCGGGTTTATAGGAGTCTGCTGCGGTGGATTAAATCCACGGGGTGTGACACAAGTACTATTTTCTAAATAAAATATGTTTAAATCAAGATTACCCAAATGACATGTGTTGTCATGATAAGGAGTGCTGCCGTGGGCTGTCGTGTGTCGACGTGTCGCGGTAGTGCTATAATCTAGTGAACATGAATGATGATGTTATATTATGAAAAGTGCTGCCATAAGATGAGATAAGAAAGGAAAAGATTATTTTATAAACATCCATAATTCTTGACTAGTCTAGGTTCATATCATCACTACTATATGTATCTACTCTTACCTATGACTTGCTGAGTACGTAAGTGCTCACCCTTGCAACATTCAACTTAATAGATGGAGCCTACTTTGATCAAGATGATGGCACGGAGTACTACGTGGATCCAGAAGGAGGAGAATCAGTTCCGCCAGAACCCTGAAGAGTGTTGTTCTGCCGTCAACTTCTTTTGTGGGAGGGTCACCTATCTTCTGCTATGTAGTTAAATATTTTGTTAAACCCTGAATGCCTTGTAAGCATTGTAATCCTCTTTATGTAATATTAAGGCCAGCAGGCCACACTGCTTAATATTTTGTGAGTACTCTGTTGCAATGTAATATACTCCTGTGTTTGACTCATCCTGGGAAGTCAAAGGTTTGTGGTATGGGACTAGCTGCAGCGAGCTAGGTCTCTACAGGAGTAGTCGTTGTCCCAGTCTCAGGGCGCGACAGTGACTTGGTTCACAAGTGGTACCAGCGGTGGTTCTACTACATTGAACCAAAAGAGAGCAGGAAAAGATGTTGCTCCCTCCCTCGGCGACGAGTAGAAAAGGCAAGTCTAGGTAATTGAATACCTGATGAACAGGGGCTTGACTGCTCGCGACGTGATCAGGGATTTTGTGGAAAATCGGATCAGCCCTCTGAGGAAGAGGGATCACCCTGCGTGGGAGGTCAAGGTGATGGAAGATGTCACCAGGAACTGCAACCCTATTAAGTGCCTCATCCTTTGAGATTTAGTCAGATTGGTAGATTGTGTCTCAACACTAGTACAGAAATGCAGTCTACTAACCCCTATCTTCTATCGGTTATTAGCGAAACAGCAGAAAACTTATAGAAAATGTGCCTCGCGGTCATAAAAGCCCGACGGATGTATTTTCCCTATCGGTTTCTAAGAAACTTACCGATAGAATAAATAGTATGATTTACTCTAGCAGTGATGAACATATTTGCCGTTAGAAGAGATGCATAAGTACTGACGGAAGAATGTTGTGCGCCGATAGGACTGGTCGACTTCAACAAATAGACTTATTCTATCGCTACTGTATGAATATACCGACAGAGCATATTAAAAATTCCTATCGGCAATATGTAGTGCGCCGATAGAATAGTTGGCCTTCTACAATATTTTTATTCTATCGGTAATGGATTCTTTTACCGTTAGAATATATAGAAAATTGCTTAGAACTATTCGCCTTCAAATAGTTTTATTCTATCGGTAATGAATGTTTATACCGGTAGAATATTGCAAAAAATATCTTAGAACTGTTGGCCTTCTACAACTAGTAATATTCTATCGGCAATGTACGTACACACCGATAGAGTATGTACAAAAATTCCTATCGGTAATATTTATTGTGCCGATAGAACCATTCGCCTTCTACAGATGTTTTTATTACTAACGGTGTTCTGTTTTCATACCGATAGAAAATATATATTTGTATAAATACACGGGTATGTTTCTTTCATTCCCACAGTTCATTTGGGGCTCGTAGTCCTAACCCGTAAGCTCCATGGACGGCCGGCGCACCTCTACAGGGGACCGCTGCACCTCCGCACCTCCATCGACGCCCTCTAGACGTCGGCATCCCAAGGAAGGTACGTAAAATTTCTGCAATATTGTTAGATTATTCTAATCCGATTATGGCAATAATTCTGCTTTTTTTGTATCCTTCATTTTGATGTGTCTTCTTTTCAATATGCTTATGATCTGTTCAGGTCCTTGGATGATGCTCGTGAGGGGCAACGTATTTCACGGTTCTTCATCGCAGTACGCTGCCTCCTTTGGCTTGTTGGCGAAAGAAATGGTGAAGATCACCGTCGAGAGCTGGAAGGACGTGAAGGGTGAGATCTTGGTTGGCTCGGTCGAGAAGATGCTTAAGCCCGGCGTGTTTCTC
This sequence comes from Pharus latifolius, assembly GCA_019359835.1. NCBI lineage: Eukaryota > Viridiplantae > Streptophyta > Magnoliopsida > Poales > Poaceae > Pharus > Pharus latifolius. The sequence continues at coordinate 69,116,650 of CM033322.1, forward strand.
AAATCAGGACCTATAGAAAACATCTTACATTTTTTTGCATGCACCAGCTTGTGGCCAGATGCTTACCTGCTTGGAGAAGAAGAATTGTTGTTATTTGCACAGCCATTCTACACCATCACTACACAGAACAACATCTTGGAAGGTAGGTTCTTTTTGTTAATGGAGTTGAGTTGAGTTGAGTTGAGTTGAGTTGATCGAGTTTGAGTCCGAGGAAATCACCAATACGTACAAATGTATGTCGACGGCAGTTCCAGCTCCTCGGGCGTCTTCGAACTGAACTCCTATGGTTAAGTCCAATGTGGTTCAGACATTTGCTGTTTTGGATGAATGAATTTGTGATGTATCAAGTCTAACTTGTAGTCGGTAGTTGCATTGTGGCAACCTGCAAAGGTTCCCTTTTATATAAAATGAATGTATGGGCCATTGGGTCCTCGTTGTGATCTGTTGTTAATTTCAGACGTGGCTTTTGTAATATACATCGAATGTGTGAATTGTTGTATTTGTATATTGTTGTATATTTATGTATCATGTATTGCTAATTGGGACATGAACTTGAATGTGCAGGGAGTATTTGTGTATTTAATTGTATTGGTAGGTAGGTGTGTATTTGTACTGCTGTTTCAGACATGCACTTCAATTTGTGAACTGGCATGTGTATGTTTGTACCTGAATTTGTATTGGTGAACTGGCATGTGTATGTTTGTACCTGAATTTGTGAACTGGCATCTGTAATTTCTTTGGCAAGATGAAGTCCCAACTACCTACGAAAAGTATTTTTGTGTCTCCTGGTTAATCCACAAATTAGCATTTCTTGAAATATATTGCTTTATCTTCTAGTTAAGATCCGTTTGATGTAAGATCTGTTTGATGTTACATTGATATGATTCCTTGAATGTGAGAAATGGCATGTGCATGCTTGTCCCAGTTTGGTACCAGTACCTCCTCTAACGGTAAGTACACATATTTACCGATAGGAAAACACATATATTTGTTCAGTCATGAATATTCTAACGGTAAATATGTGTATTTACCGATAGAAAAATACATATATCTGCTCAATCATGCATAGTCTAACGGTAAATACACATATTTACCGATAGAAAAACTAATGCTCGAGTGTCATGCATCATCTAACGGTAAGTACACATATATACCGATAGAAAAACTCATGTGCGTGCTGTGTCATGCATGATCTAACGGTAAGTACACATATTTACCGATAGGAAAGCACATATATTTGCTCAGTAATGTATATTCTAACGGTAAATACACATATTTACCGATAGAAAAACGCATGCTCGAGTGTCATGCATCATCTAGCGGTTCGTACACATATTTACCGAAAGAAGAAGTCCTGTACTTGCTCTGTAATGCACATTCTCTAAGTTAGTCTGACGGTTATTTCATGTATTTACCGTTAGAAAAATGTCCATTATAAGGAAAACCCCACTCGACCATTGCTGAGCTGCTCTTTACTTTGTTCTGTTGCACTCTGTGTCTCTCTGTTTGTGACGAAAGTTCCAGCTACACTGCTAGGGTCATCAGCGCAGGCTGGAGGGAAGTTGATTGCGCCCCTCTCTTTAAGGTACGCTTAATCGTCGACACTTATCTCTCTCTCCCTCTAGATCTCCCTTCCTCTCTACTTGCAAGCTAGCTGTATTGTGTAGTTCCAAGTTTGTAGCTCTAAGCTTGGGAGCTTGGTAGCTGGAAATGCGTCATGTTTTAGGAGCTAACTAGCTTGTATTGTGTAGTTAGCTAGGTTAATTAGTGTTAATTTCATCAAGCTAGGGTTCAACACATGTATCTGTTGTAAGAGGCTGTACATGTACATATACATAACTTAATCGGGCAGGTTTCATGCATGGCTTACTCGTTAAATTCTGTTAATTGTAGATGGACAGGAACTATTGGATGTATGGAATAAAACGTACTACTCTTGAATATTTGGATGGTGTGAATGAGTTTATTAAATTTGCTGAGCAACAAAAGGAGAGGAAGGGAGAGAAAAATATGCTCTGTCCTTGTACAGATTGTATGAACTTGAAGAGGTTTAGCGACTCTGATCAAATTAAGAGTCATTTGATTCGTCGTGGTTTTAACGCGCGATACACCCGTTGGATATGGCATGGCGAAGATCTTGAGGAAACAAGCACCACTACTACCAATCAGCACGACTCGGATGTGGATTGCAATAATATCGATGATCATCCCAATTTTGGTAATGTTCATTCCAATGTGCACGTAGATGATGATGATGACAATCTAGATGAGATGTTACGTGATGTAGAGGAAGATTACAACGAAAATGACTTCTGTGAATTTGAGAAACTGATTGCTGACTCTGAGAAGCCTCTGTTCCCTGGATGTGCAACATTTACAAAACTATCTTCTGTGCTGAGATTATATAACTTGAAGGCAGGAAACGGTTGGAGTGATAAGAGTTTCACGGCACTATTAGATTTTCTAGCGGACATACTTCCAGAGGGAAAAGAGTTGCCAAGATCTACTTACCAAGCCAAAAAACTGTTGTGTCCGTTGGGAATGGAAATCGAAAGAATACACGCATGCCCAAATGATTGTGTGTTGTACCATAACGAGTACTCCAGTTTGCATGTTTGTCCAAGATGCGGCGCATCGAGGTATACGCGTAGGGACCGGATTGACAGTGAACGTCACGAGGTAAGGAAAGGGCCCCCGGCAAAAACTGTGTGGTACTTGCCTGTGATACCTAGATTGAAGCGGCTGTTTGCAAATCCGAAAGTCGCGAAGCACTTGCGTTGGCATGCTGAAGCCCGGAAACAAGACGGAAAACTGAGACACCCAGCTGATTCTATTCAATGGAGAAACATCAACAGAACATTTGCTGAGTTCGGCGGCGAACTTAGGAATGTAAGGTTCGGGCTGAGTACAGATGGTATGAACCCACATGGTAATATGAGCACTTGGCCGGTTCTTTTATGCATCTACAATCTTCCTCCTTGGTTATGCATGAAGCGCAAGTACATCATGATGGCGTTACTAATCTCAGGACCCAGACAACCCGGAAATGATATTGACGTGTTTCTAGCGCCTTTAATCGAGGACTTACAGAAATTGTGGAGCGAGGGTGTGCAGGTGTGGGATGCATACAAGAAAGAGAATTTCATCTTGTGGGCCCTGATATTTTGCACCATAAATGATTTTCCTGCCTACGGCAATTTGTCGGGGTATAGTACGAAAGGAGCCAAGGCTTGCCCTATTTGCCTAGATGAAACTGAGAGCATGTGGCTGTGAAACTGCCGAAAAACAGTGTACATGGGTCACCGCAGGTTTCTTCCGGTGCATCACACGTACCGTAAGAAGAGGAAATCATTTAACGGGAAGCCTGAGAAGGGATCAGCTCCAGTGTTTCTGACCGGTAAGGAGATTTACTCGCGCGTGAACGACATCAAAGTTGAGTTCGGTAAGCATTCTAAACCTCGAGAAAAAAATGTTTGGAAGAAGAGATCGATTCTCTGGGATCTACCGTACTGGGAGCACTTACAAGTTCGACATTGCATTGATGTCATGCATGTAGAGAAAAATGTCTGTGACAGTTTGATTGGTTTGTTGTTGAACATTCCGGGAAAGACAAAGGATGGTGTGAAAGCTCATCGTGACATGGTGGAAATGGGGATAAGGACTGAGCTTGCACCTTTAGAGAATGGAAAGCGTACATACCTCCCCCCGGCCTGCTATACGTTGTCCAAGAGCGAAAAAACAGAACTCTGTCGGTGCCTGCACGGTGTTAAAGTTCCATGTGGGTACTCCGCGAACTTGAAAAAACTTGTGTCTATGAAGGACCTAAGACTGGTTGGCATGAAGTCCCACGACTGTCATGTCTTGATGTCACAGATGCTTCCCATTGCTATCAAAGGCATTCTCCCAGTTAAAGTCAGAGAGACAATCACAAACCTATGTTATTTCTTCAACGCAATATCTTGCAAGGTAAGTACGTGCACTCGTACTATAAGTTCACTACCTCCATTTGTGGAGCTTAATTAGAAGATTTTTCTGATATGAATATTTGGCGCAACTGTGTCCTCGTAGGTAATTGATCCCGATGGACTGGACGCTTTGCAACGCGACGTGGTTACAACTCTTTGTCAGCTCGAGATGTATTTCCCTCCATCCTTTTTTGATGTTATGGTCCATCTGATTGTTCACCTTATCAGAGAAATTAAGTTTTGTGGACCCGTGTGCCTGCTCTACATGTATCCATTTGAGAGATTTATGGGTGTATTGAAGGGATACGTAAGGACTCGTCGTCGACCCGAGGGGAGTATCATGGAAGGTTATGCCGCCGAGGAGGTGATTGAATTTTGCACAGATTATATGGCCGGGGTTGACCCAATTGGTGTTCCTAGGTCCCGACACGAGGGTAGGCTTGAGGGAATCGAAACGATTGGATTCAAAGCTATCATCCCCGCTCGTGATGTGTACGCAAAATCACATTTTTGGGTCTTACAACACATGACGGAGGTCGAGCCATACATACACGAGCACAAGGTAATGTTACGGTCACAGAATCCTTCGAAGTCAGACGTTTGGGTAAGCAGAGAACATAACAGGAAATTTGCTGAGTGGATCCAAGAAAGAGTCACGTGAGCTGCCGAGGGCTCCGTAAGTGAAACTGTGACATGGTTGGCTAGAGGCCCAAGATTCACTGTAAGGACTTGGCAAGGGTATGACATCAATGGGTATTCATTTTACACAAGAGCTCAAGACGCCAAGAGTAGCACGCAATGTAGCGGAGTGACACTGTTTGCTAGTTCCGAGGATGCCAGGTCAGTAAGGGCGCTGAACTCATATTACGGAGTTATTGACGAAATATGGGAGCTCGATTACGGATTACTTAAGATTCCCCTATTTCGATGCCAATGGGTCGAAATCCCTCGAGGTGTTCAAGTTGACAGTTACGGGTTTACTCTCGTCGATCTTGGTAGAGTCGGACACCAAGACGATCCATTCATACTTGCAAAGCAAGCCACACAGGTATTCTACATCGTTGACCCGGCCAATCCAAACTTGCATGTTGTCCTCCACAGCAAGAGACGTATTGTTGGGGTCGAAGATGTTGTCGACGAAGAGGAGTATAACCAATTCGATGAAATACCTCCATTTTTAGAGGACATTCAATCTATCCGTACTGAAGATATCGACGAAACAACGTATCTGCGAGATGACCATGAAGAAGGATTATGGGTTGAGAACCATTGATGATTAATTTCTATTTCAGGGATAAATGCCAAGCAAACAGCCCACAAGTTCTGCAGCAAGGTGAGGAACTTATCATTAATACATCAGGCAGTACATTTTTCTTTAGAATTTAATGATAAGCTAGTTCACAGCATTAATACATCTCAATTTTACTCCACAGCATGAGTTCTAACATGTACAGTACCTTTATCCTGTAAATATTTAATTCTTCCCTTCAAATAGCACTTGCAAAAATCTCATCGCAGCCTCTTCAAATTAAGTTCTGCAAAAATCCCTTTTTTCTGACGGTATTTTGTTATTTATACCGATAGAGAAGGACATCTTGTCTCAGGCACTTCAAAACGTTTTCTATCGGTATTGTTCTATTTTACCGTTAGAATAAATTCGTTAGCCTCACAGTATTTGTTGTCTGACGGTTTTTTCCTGTTTTTACCGATAGAAGAATACTCTGCCGCTTTGAATTCTCAACCGTGCGCCATGCGTCGCCTTGGAAACTCTATAAGTACCTCGCCATGCGTCGCGGCATTTTGTTGTTTTTCTAATTCTCGAACGGTTCGACTCCTCATCTTCTCTTTCACAATGGCAACCTCCATGGGATCGTCATCCACGCCCTCCCAGGTAAGAACTCTAAATCTCCTCGGTTTACCCCTGTATTGTTAATCCATGTTCAGTTCATTCTTGACCTGTTGATTTGCACAGGGAATGGTAGCCGTGGAAGACACTACCAAAGTGAAGGCTGGCCTGAGGGCCCTCCAGGAGGAGCACAAGCTCCTTACAGACAAGCACACTCAGCTACGGCTTGACCTTAACGATCTCTTCCAGCGCATTAAGCGCATGAAGACGGATAGTGACAATGCTAGGGCGAGGACGAGGCGTCTTCGCGAGGAGAAGAAAGCCGCGGATATGACCATTGCTGGCTGCGGTTTGACTATGAAGGATACCATAGCGAAGCTGAGGGAGGTCGCAGGCCTTCTCGATGCGGTAGTAGTTGATCCTAGGGACAACTTGTCGCTAGAGGAGTCCTGCGTCCTGGCTGCAAGTCTAACTGACTCTATTCTACATGCAGCCAGGGCTAAGACCACCCCTTGACCTAGCATTTTGGGTTTTATTTTGTTTTGTAAGTGATAAAACAACAATGAATGAACAATTTCTTTTTATGTCAATTTTCCAATTTTCCGGCTATCTTCCCTCTTTCTTTAACATTCTGCAGCTTTCAACCACGTTCTGTTTGATGTTAAATTGTGTACCTTTTCATTACTCTGACGGTATTTTGTTGTTTTCACTGATAGAAAAAGGGCACACAATACTATAATCTCAAGCACTTAATCAAAAAAATTTTCTGGGGAAAATTGGTCTCACGGGATTTTATTGTTTATACCGATAGAAAAAAGGCACTTTTTATTACTCTCACGATATTTTGTTGTTTTTACCGATAGAAACTATAATCTCAAGCACTTCAAAAAAATTTTCTGGGGAAAATTGGTCTCACGGGATTTTTTTGTTTATACCGATAGAAAAATGGACCTTTTCATTATTCTCATGGTTTTTTGTTATTTTTACCGATAGAAACTATAATCTCAAGCACTTTAAAAAAATTTTCTGGGGAAAATTGGGCTCACGGGATTTTTTTGTTTATACCGATAGAAAAGGGCACCTTTTCATTACTCTCACGGTATTTTGTTGTTTTTACCGATAGAAAAATGGCACCCAATACTATAATCTCAAGCACTTTAAAAAATTTTTCTGTGGAAAATTGGTCTCACGGGATTTTATTATTTATACCGATAGAAAAAGGCATCCACTACTTTAAATATTTTTCCGGGAAATTTACTTATTCTATCGGTATTATTTTGTTGTTTCGATAGAAAAGTACATAAGTCTATCGGTATCATTTTGTTATACCGATAGAAAAGTTCCTCCGCTACTTTATTACTCGTACACGGCCCTTTTGTTTCCCTCCACTCGAACAGTTCCACCTTAGAGCACTGCGTCTCTTCGAGAGCGAAGAAAACCCCAACCTCCGCCGTGACCACTCACTTCCTCTCTCCCACACGACGATCGCCGGCTGAACACTGGTTCGCCACTACCACCGGTTCTTATTTTCGTCCTTCGCCGGCCGCGGCTGCGTTCTACACCGCCTCTCCATCACCAGAACTGATCGCCGCCGTAAATACCCTAATTCGTCGTTCTATTTCCAGCATCTTCTTTATTTGATCCTAGTGTTTTGCACGTACTAATTCTTCGAGTTTTGCAATTACACTAGGGTTCCCTATTGTGTTGGCTTATGTATATTCCGCAGGCAATGTTGATTTTAATTAGGGTTTACATAATATGTTCCAGTGCTGTAATGAACCTGTTTTGAGATTTTAACTTATCTATACTGCTGTATGTGTGATCAATTGTATCCAACTGCCATGTAATGCAGATTATATGTTGGAGGTGTTCTTACACATATTCTATCGGCAGCTCATGTGTTTACCGATAGAAAATTTTTCTGCACAAGTAGTAAAACTTAATTTGGATCTGGAAGGACATGAGCCTTGCAATGTACTAGTTTGGTTGGGAATTTTTACTCACTTCGTATGAATATATGGCAATGTGGATGGGTCTTCGATGTATATGTTTCAAATGCCTATATACATGACTTTTCCCAACCTAATAGCTGTGAAGTCCTGATGACTCACATACAGGCTAGGCTAAAGATTATGCACAGTGGCACTTAGATGCTTGTGTGCATATTTACGTGTGAAATAATAATGCTGGCCCATGAATATTAGTGTAGCAAATCATCGAGAATGTTATGTGATGACAGTGAATGAGAACATTGTTATGTTCTATTGGTATCTCACGTGTTTGCCGATAGAAAAATTGTCTTCTGTGGAGGTAATTGTTATGGTCTATCGGCAGCTCATGTGTTTACCGATAGAAAATATTTCTGAAGAGTTCAGGAAGTAATTTATGCATGTCTTTCTTTTTGTATTATTTTCCCTTTTGCCGCCCTAGTTAGTCTCCAGTCCTGGGCTGAGTTATGGAACTCCAAGGCGAATTAATTGCCATATATATGGTTTGTTGAAGGTTTTGTAGGGGAAGACATGTCGTCGTCTTCATCGGATGGTACTAGTGGTTCGACTAGGGCCAACCCCATCGTAACTACTGAAGATGCAGCTGTTACATCCCAGCGCAAGAGGGTGGGGCGAGGCGCGACGACGTTGGGGCGTTTGGCCAAACACACGGATCTTTCTTGTGAGTTCAACCAATTTGGGAGGCTGATTGGAAAGAATGCTGGGAGGTACGCGGCCAACGTTGGGCTGTTGGCGAAAGAAAGGGTGAAGATCACCGTCCAGAGCTGGAAGGACGTGACGGCGGACGAGAGGGATAGGTTGTGGGCGGAAGTGAAGGTTAAATGAACTGAAATCGCTGAACTCTTTCGTAATCACGTTCTCTTGGCTTATACTAAAGTTTAACTAACTCGTGATTAATTGTATGCATTTTTCAGAAACAGGCTAAGTGGAACATCCCCGACGATACACCTAGGACTGCCTGCTTGAACGACATGAACGGAACATGGAAAACCTTTAAGAGCTGGCTCGTCAGAAACTTCCTCGCTGCGGGGAAATCTCCTTGCGAGAAGTACCCCTTCATATCGGAGGAGGTATGGGAGGAATTCACCAAGCAGAAGGGGACTGAGGAGTTCAAGGCCCTTAGTGAGAAGAATAGGGTGATCCAGAAGAGGAACGACCACCCGCATCGGCTCGGATCCCGGGGCTATGCCGGGAAGGAGGAACAGTGGAAGAAGGAAGACGAACAAACTCCTGTCATCGACACCCCTGAGTTGCCGCTCTCCGAGATCCGGGATGAGAGGTGCAAGCGATGGTGGAGGGGGAGGGGGTCCGTGTCGTCCACGGGGTCTGTGCAGTTCGCAACCCCTGGGGACGCCGACGTTGTGAGGCGAATGGTAAGTTGGCTAACCTCGTAAACTGTGTGCGCACAAGTGTATATAAGGCAATTTGTCTCACAAGGTACCTTCAAATGTAACAGATCTCTTTTGAGAAGGAGGCAGCGGAGGGATTGTTTACCCCGCAGAGGGAGAACGACATCCTCACCCGGGCTCTAGGAAATAAGGAGCATCCCGGGCGGACATGGGCCGTGGGAGCCATTGTGTCGTGGAAGGCCGGTTTCATAGATCCGGCTCCACCGAGGAAGAAGGCCCGCACCTGGAAGGAAAAGGACGCTGACCTCTCCGATAAGATACGGGCTGAGGTACGGGAGGAGATACGGGCGGAGATGCGGGCTAAGATACGGGCTGAGGTACAGTCTGAGGTGCAGACCGAGGTCGCACAAATGAGGGAAGAGTTTGCACGGTTGAGAGAAGCATTGCTGGCCAAGAGTGCAGATGCGGATCCCCAGGACGACGGTACCCCGCGGGGTCGGATAAGCAGTTGCGCTTCGAAGGTACTCGCGGATCCAGTGGATCTACTTGAGGTATTGCAAGCCTTCATCTGTGCACTTAAGTTGATGCAAGCCTTCATCTGTGCACTTAATTGTTACAAATTTGCAGGGGCCGGAGGGCTGCATCCTACCGAATTACGTAGGCGCCGGGCAGGAAGTGGTTGGACACGGCTTCGTATATCCGTCTGGGCCGGATGTCCGGGTCCACTGTGTACCTCTGCGGTTGGGGTTCGCAAAGGTACAGGTGGACATGGCCATGCCGGGCTACAACGATTCTCCGTTGCCAGTCCAAACAGAGGAACTGCAGACACTTGCTGAGGCAGTGGGCTCCTACGTACAGTGGCCCAAGAAGTGTCTTGTAATACAACCGGTAAATCCTACACATTTTAGATTACATCCTACTCAGTACACTCAACTTGCATAATCTAACATACGTGCTCATTAATTGAAGTGCCCTGCCGCTGGGCTACCAGGGGACTGCGCCCCCAGCTCGGGGCATGAGGCCCGATCTCGTGCGACCCTGGACACATCAAAGACGGCCTCCACCCCACCCAGCGCATCCACGCCTTCACCTCGGAAGAAAGCTGCCATCACCTCGCCCTTGCCTTCGAAGGTACGCGCTCAGTCCCCGGCAAAAGGCAAGGGCAAAGGCAAGGGAAAAGGGCGACAGGGACAGCCGGAGAGGTTCACGAACGGGCTCCCACTCATGTCGGAGGCAGCTTTGCGCAAATTGGATCGATCAACCAGAGACCTCCACGTGTGGTACCTACACCAAGCTCCGCGCAATCTGAACTTCTTAGTTCCCTACAGGCCTAGGCAGTTCCACTGTGAGCCCGGGAGTATATCCGTGGCACACGAGGATCTGTTCGACCTCTACAACGGGCGGGAGCTCGATATGTCCATCATACGGACTGGAGTCCTGTGAGTTTGCTGATGCTATTTATTGCTGTTTTCTAACTCTGTTTGCTAACTCTGCATTGTTGTAGTTCATTTGAAATGTAGTAACTTTCTGTGCAATACTAACATCGTCCTTTGCATGCAGGTGCATGTACAGGCTAGCATCGGAGGCTGCGTGTGACAAGGTGGGTTTCCTCGACCCAGAGAAAATAAGCCTCACGATGCTAGAGCACGACGCCGCGCACGCTGAGCAGTACATATCCAAGGCGCTGATGGCGCAGTAGGACAGGGAGTTCATTCTGGTGCCGTACCACCAAAGGTTAGTGCATTTCGTACTAATTTAACTCGATCTTGTATGTTACACCTGAGATATACTTTGTGCACGCGGTCCTCTTTTACGTATAATGCAGGGGCCACTGGATCCTCATCGTGATCTGTCCGCCGAGGAACGAGGTGTACTACCTCGATTCGATGCGTGACAAATTATCGATGGAATATGTGGTCAAGGAGAATATGGAGGCGTAAGTAACTTATATGTTTGATTTAAATTTTCACCTCACTAGCTCATGATAATACATTAACGGGCAATACTAACTGAAATGCAGGGCTTTTGATAAATATGCGTCCGCTGGAGGGAGGCATGCCGCACCGCAGGGCTCCCTACTAGCTTGGAAAGAATATGAGGTACTCACGAGACTTTTTGTTTATGCTTAATTAGTTTATGGAAACAATAGCTAACATGTCTTCGCATATGCAATTATCTCAGTGCCATCAGCAGCCGCAATCGTGGGAATGCGGGTTTTATGTGTTGCGCTACATGTACGACCTAGTGCAGACAAACTTTGCCCAATTCCCCCAGGTAAGCATCGATAGCTAACTCAAATTTGAAAATTGGGTGTCACGTTCTAAATTAGGAAGTTAGTTACTAAGTATTCACACATGCTTGCAGATCGCCATGTCGAAAGACTCATACGAAAATGCAAAGATTAGAGATCTTCGACAAATCTGGGCTCAATATGTCATGGAGGAAGTTGCGCCCAACCATCCGCCATGATAATTTTCTCTTTTTCGTGTACTCTGTGCATAGACTGTTTATATACATGTGAATAAATATATATGTCAATAAATGTCCAAATTGGATTGCAATTTGTATTTGTCGATATATATGTGAATAACTGTCTAATGTGTCAATCTGTACTGTATTGTGTATCCAATCTATAATGTATTGCATCTGTACTGTATATGTGAATGTACTGTATTGTGAATGCAAATAATGTACTGTATATGTGAATGTTCTATCGGCAAATTCATTCACAGCCGACAGACCACTACAAATTTTCTATCGGTAAACTCATCCACAACCTAGAGACTACTGTAGTTTTTCTATCGGTAAACTTGAAATTAACCGAGAGACTACTGTGGGTTTGTCTATCGGTAAACTCATCCACAACCGAGAGACTACTACCCATTTTTCTATCGGTAAACTTGAAATTAACCGTCAGTATAGTGTTACTTTTCCTGCCGGTGAACTCATCCACAACCGAGAGACTACTGTGGTTTTTTCTATCGGTAAACTCATCCACAACCGAGAGACTACTACCCACTTTTCTATCGGTAAACTTAAAATTAACCGTCAGAATAGAGTGACTTTTCCTGCCGGTGAACTCATCCACAACCGAGAGACTACTGTGTTTTTGTCTATCGGTAAACTCATCCACAACCGAGAGACTACTACCCACTTTTCTATCGGTAAACTTTAAATTAACCGTCAGAATATAGTGACTTTTCCTGCCGGTGAACTCATCCACAACCGAGAGACTACTGTGATTTTTTCTATCGATAATGTCATTTCCAACCGAGAGAGTGCTACACTTTTTTCTGTCGGTAAACGTATAATTAACCGTTAGAATATGGGTATTTTTCCCAACGCTAAACGTCAGACAAGGACGGGTTTTCTATCGGTACAATCATAAGGTGTCGATAGAATAGTAATATTTTTCTGTCGGTAATCATGTAATTAACCGTTAGAATAGTGTACTTTTCCCACCGTTAATCGTTAGGCTACGACGGTTTTGCTATCGGTACACTCCTAAGATGCCGATAGAATTGTTAATTTCTTCTGTCGGTTATTTCACGATAGAAAATGTTCTGTCTTGTTCTATCGTGTCTATCTCTATCGGTACGAAAACCGATAGTAGAAGGGTTTTTTTTACCGATAGAAGAAAGCTTTTCTGTACTAGTGCAATCTGTGTTTCTTTGGAAGTTTTGTTTTGATTATTGTCATTCTTTTTCAGCTTTGTCCCCCTCAGACGTTGAGGTGAGGACAAATTTTCTATTGAAATCTTTTAATCCAGTTGAAGAAGGCAACATGAATGCGCTGAGACCAAAGAGCCTAGTCGGTGACACCAACGAGATTGGGTAGGCACGTCGAAAGGTATAACTCCTTCGGGAAACATGTGCAAATTTGATTGTAGGAGATAATTGTCCTGATGGAATTTCTTCGAGTTAATTTAGCTGTTCATGTGACCACCAGCCCAAAAGAGGCTTGCTAGCGACGACGTTGAACCCTCTGGTGGTTCTTCATCGAAGAAGCCGAAGAAGGCTGCCTCTGCGACCAGGGACTTGGCCAAGGCGAGAGCTTTACGAATAAGCCCAATCTCCCCTCCCACGACCTCAGCCATGGAGGCTGTGACCACTGTTGTGGCGGGGTTTCTGCGACAACATCGCATGCTGCGACTAGGGCAACAGCAGGCACGCAGGAACAAGTTGTAGCCACGACCGGCCCTGATGTTGCAACCAGAAGGGTTGTCACGGTAATGTTTCTGATGTCCTGATTTTCTCCTTATACAACTATAAATCGTCTTAAGGTTGTGCAAGGGGAGGGGAGTGACGTGGAGGAGGACGCTTCCCTATTTTTCTTGAGAAGGAAAACAAGGACTTCCTCTGGCGACTTCGACCCTGAGGAATTATCCACGCTCTTATCTCCCAAGGGCGTGGCTTTGAGTTCTCGCAACACCATGAGACTAAGCATCGGGTACATGTCCGCCCCTTCTCTGACCAAGTTACCCTGTTTAGTTATGGATATTTTGTTGCATATGGGAACTTAGGGCTCCTTCTATTGCATTGGCCATGCCATCAACCGAGACTGCGGATAGAACGACAGAGGTGGTGGCCATAGAAGGTGTCACCGCGACAGTTGAGGTCGCGGTTTCACTGGCTGTGGGTGGAGAACCTGAGCCCATCACTGGTGTGGTGGCAGAAGACATCCAATCAGGTGCTCTCACCAATGATGAGGCAGCTGAGGCCGCAGTTGAGATTTCAGCCACAGGATGGACGAACAGGTAAATATCTCTGCTCCCCCTGTGGTCGAGGGAATCGCGTCTCCCTCTTGTTTGGGAGAACAAGGAGAAGAGATAGCAGAAGAGACAGTAGTCCAACCTGCCCAGATCTAGCGCCCCACTGAAGACTTGAACCCTCCAGCGGCGCCTTCTAGCTTGGCTTCTGTTGGCCAAACAAACAGATCTAAAGGTCTCTCTGAGAGGTTTTTTTGTAACTTTTTGGAGGTAAGTAGAATTCTTTATCATTTAGGATTTGTGTCATTTCCTTAGGAATTTTACTCCTAGTACTCTCTTGCTTTATGCAAGATGCAGCTCATGTAGCGACCTCATCTGGTCTGCTGATGGAGCATTTGAAGGTCACACAGGCCGAATACAGCCAGTTGAAGAAATAAGTATCTAGCTTCTGTGCTTAGTCTTTTTGAAAAGGTAGTAACATTCGTTGTTGTAGGGAAAATACTACTCTACAGAATAAGATGGCTCAAGCCAAATAAAGGCTTGCCAAGACCCTAGCGGTTGAAGCCGAACTAAAAGAGGCTAATGAAAGAGCTACGACCTTTGAGCAAGCGTTAGGATTGTGCAATTCACTTAAAGAAAAATCCGAACAACTCGTGGTGCTTTCCGAGGTGCAACAAGGCAAAATGAAATGCAAGTTCACCTTTGGCAAAAGTTTACCTTACCTTGGTAATGAATCTGATTGAACCCATTTCTTCTCCTTTTTAGTACAAGAAGAGCAGATTAAGGAACTGACCGAAGAAAGAGATCAATTCGAGCAAAAATTCATCAAGAGGGCAATGGACATTGATATGCTTCACAAGATTTGTGAGCGTCTCCAAGCATCTAGTGACAATGCCAGAGACGCTGCTAAGCTTGGTCATAACAAAAAGGGCGCTTTAGAAGCAACTATCATGAGCTGTACGTAGCAATGTCGAGTTGCAAGAAACTGAGAATGGCTGCAGACTTGCTGAAGGCCGACATCGTTGATCCTAAAAAGGATGACTTAAGCCTCAGCGAGTCCTGCAAGTTGGTCACCGCTCAGGCTGATTCACTGGTAGAGAGCATTTCAGAAACTGCGAGGAGGCAAAAGGTAGCTTTGAAGTCCAACGTCGGGGCTGTAGCTTCCGCTATCCTTAGCAAGTTAAGGCATCACCACGGTCTGAATTTGGATCTGAACCCCGTGGGTGAAAATGCTACTTTGACAGTGAGGATCAGCTGAGTGCTATGATGGATGAGGTGAGACCTCTGGTTGAAAGTTTGCTTCAAGATCTTGATCTCGTTTGATGTAAAATCTGCTAAGACATCTTATAATAATGAACTTATCGACATGAAATGGAAATGCTTACCTGGTTTAGCAATGATTTTGTACCTTGCAAATACATACAGTTAGCAAAGATTTCGATGATTGAAAAACAAAACCGTAAGGACTGAAAAATGTTAAGTACTTAGTTTCCTGACTTAATGCCATAGATATGTTTCCCTAGCCCTCTCCTGTGACCATGCGTACATTGAAAGTAGTATCATGGTCGCAGGATTGAAATGAAACTATGGCATAGTTGATCGAGAACATACAAGTCGGTCTCTTATGCATGAAGAGACGGCTTAAAAAGAGGAGCTTTGACTATATGCAATCACATGGTTGCAAGGACAAACATTCTAATGTAAATGCCAAAGCTTGTTGTGAACTAACAGCCACTCGAATGATCTGTAACATGCCAGCAAGTCCCTGGTGCATTAAGAAACAGCTTATAAAGAGATTTCTTGACTAGATGTGATCATGAGATGTCGCGCCCCGAACAGGGTACCACAACTACTCCTGTGGAGACCTAGCTCGCTGCGGCTGGCCTCATACATACATACCATTGACCTCCCAGGATAAGTCAAGCACAGGAGTTCATTGCAGCAGAGTAACTTACAAAATATCATTCATAAACAGTATGGCCTGCTGGCCTGGTACAATAAAAGAATAATACAATGCCTTTACGGCACAAATGGTCTAATTAAAACAAAAAGACAACTACTCGGCGGAAGCTAGGTGAAACCCCCACAGTCGTAAGAAGTTGATAGCAGAACAACACACATCAAGGATCTGGCAGAATTGGCTCTCCTCCTTTTGGATACACGAAATCTTCCAAGCCTTCATCTTGGTCATGAAGCACTCCATCTATTGTTGATAAGTTGCAAGGGTGAGCACTTACATACTCAGCAAGTCATAGGTAAGAGTAGAGATACGTATAGTAGAGATGACATGATCCTATGCAATTGAGGGAAAAGAGGTGAGAGGGTTTCTCCAAAAATACTTTTCTTCCAAGCTTTTCAAATCTAATGCTCATGGCAGCATTTCATATATTTAGGGCACAATCCACGTGCCTCTTAGCTATTATATGATCACTAAATTATGGTACTACCGCGACACGTCAACACATGACAGCCCACGGCAGCACCCCTTATCATGACAACACATGTCATTTGGGTAATCTTGACTTAACAAATTTTAATTTATAAAATAATACTTGTGTCACACCCAGTGGATTTAATCCACCGCGGCATACTACTAAACCTCGGGAGCACGAAGTATTCGAATACATTTTTAACTCTGCAGAGGGGTACCAATTTACCCGCAAGATATATCCACTTTCATGCCCTTCCTATCACAAGGATTGGACCCCTGACTCACTTCATACTGTGAGTGGCAAGGTGGAGATAACAAGAACTTTTGCCATGTTTCACGCACAGTTCACCCCAGACCCTGTGGTTTTCTTCACGCAAACCACAGTTGTGGCAGGGTTACACAACCCCCACTAAATTGGCATCTTCCCCTCAGGGTCAGCGTGCATTATCACATCCTGTGATATGTGTTGGAGCGCACCCCGTGTAAATTGTTTGTCATATAGGGGTTCCATGTGTGATCCACATGCTACTTGTTCAGGCCTGTCCCATACCAGGCTTGCGGTCGGCACATTAATCATGCCACTAGACGCACAACACAAGGTTCTAGTCCTTATATGCCAGTGACCAGATCATACCACAATCCATGCACTTCCAATGCTGGCACATCCTGTGCAACCAAGCACCTCCAGTGCTTTCACCATTCCATACCAAAATACTGGTCACGGCTAGGGATTTTATTTCATGAATATAGATTTATATACATATATTTATCAATTCATGGCTCACTACTAAACAATTCATTTTTCCACAGGCAATCAGCCTGATGCTTCCATTTCATCTCTTTTCTCAACACATGCAATACTATTTTATAATCAAGGTATATTCTAGCAATTCATAACATATAGGTTCAAGATGTTCAATAATATGACTTGCCTTCCGCGTCGTAAGAAACAGCAGTTGATGTCGGGTCTGTGACAAAGTCTTCAAACTCGAGCTCTTTCTCTGAACAAGGATCAAACAAGCAAACAGGCATTACAATCAATCATACTCTTACTAATCCACTATATGCGATAATGCAAGGTGAAAGCGTCTCGACGATACAAGATTTAGGGTTTTGGGAAGCGATTAGGGTTAAACTATGGAAACCAGGGTTAAGATTAGTTGTCAAAGGTCTACAAGGTTTCAAATGTCTCAAAATATCAGGATAATATCAAGGTTGTCACTGGTTCACCCAAAAACAGCGAACGTCTTTAGGTTGACATTCGGTTCAAGGCATCGACATAGGGTCGATGGATGACAGAGGGCTCAACTCAAGTTGGGACAGTAGAAGAAAATGTAGATCACAACATCAGGAGTCTAAGGGACAAAGTGTATTTCAGTTTTCATACCCAGAAGGGGTCAAACTGGCCCATTGCCATTGGCTGACATAGGCTGACAAGGGCTGACAATGCACAAGAATGGCATTGACATGGTTTGAATAGTTCCCAGTGGCCAAAATGTGTTTTGATTCAAGCATATGGTGCACAAAGTAGTGAGGCAACTATTTGACAAAGTAATTTTTGTTTTGCATGACCAGAGGTGGGTGAACAGGGCTAATGCCACTGGCTGGCATAGTTTGCCATAGAGTTGATATGGCCAGAAACTAGGGTTTGCCATAACTTTTGATCTAGGGCTCCAAATGATGCACCACTTTGTCTGGTAGGTAGGCCATGCTAACAGGAACGGATGTCTCAATAGGATCTAGGGCAGGTGATGGCCGAAATGTGATGAAAACCGGCGAAGAAGTTGACTGGCCTGGAGCACATGCAACATAAACAGTACAGCAACTAGGGCATAGCTACAACTTTTGTTCTAGGCCGAATTAGAAGTCGTGATAGAAGACAAAAATGTTCAAGAGGGTGAAAAACATCTAGATGGCAAATTTTTTGGAGTTGGATCGGCCGGGATCAAAGTCCGGCGACCGGAGTAGTAGAAGAAGACATGGAAATTGGGAGTTTCGATTTAAGGCAATTGAACCCGATTCCTTGCCTGTGGGCGGTCTCTAGGGCATAAGAAAGCTAGGTGTGAAGGTGGATTAACTGAAGATGAACCAGAGAAGCTTAAACAGCAAGTTCAGTTCATAAGTAAAGTCCAAATATTGGGATTTTCTAGGTTTCAGCCAAATTGATGATTCTGGTTGCTTAGGGATGATATGAATGGCCTATTGAGCATATTTGATCACTGGATAGAGAGCTAATTCGATCTGGGTGAGGATTAATTGCTCACCGGAGCTACTGGGGTAAAACTGAAATCGCCGGTGACTGAAGACATTTAAACTAAATTCCAAGCTTGAGAAGTATCAAGGTGAAGAGATGAACTCACTGGAGTAGCTGGATGGAGAAGAGAAGCAGTGGAGAAGCTTGGCACCGAAGCTCTCTTCTTGAGCTCGTCGGAGAAGAAGAAGTGTACAGTGAAGTGTGGCGATTTCTAGTGCTCTGGAGTGTAAGAAGTAAGGCTAAGCTCTGGTGGGTTTATATAGGCGTGGCTGGAGGCTCTCAATGGTTGGAAATGCTCGGGGAGTTGAAGCCGGCAAGGAAGTGACTGGATTGCGACTTCACGGCGTGCCGGTGATGGAATGACAGGATGCCAGCGGCTGTGAGGGCTTTTGCAGCTGGAGTTGCAGCGAATTGACTGTTGGGTTCGGCATGGCCTCCACGTGGCTACGCTTTGCTGCTGGAGCCGTTGCTGGTGGCGTGCAAACGGGAGGAAATCAGCTGGCTGTGATTCACGCTGGAGAAGATACACAGTGGCATATAACGAGCACACACGCGGCGTCGAGGCACTGGCGAAGATGGCGACCACGGGCTGGCTTCAACGACGACGTGGCTACTATAGCAGTGTAGCAGGTCGAAGCAAACACGAGCACAACAATGGCGAGGTCGAAGCTCCCGTGCTCGTGCGCTGGATCCAGGTCGTGGTCGATTGTAACAGGTGCGGTCGAAAACAGCAGAGCTGGTCAAAAACTGAAGCCTGGTCGATGGCAGCAGAACTGATCGAGCGCAGCAGCGTTTCTGGTCGTGAACAGAAGGTGTGGTCGAACCAGGGACTGAATTGTGATGGTTTTTTATTAGCTTTGGACTGAACTGTAAATCTGGTCTTAGAGATGATTAATTTGAGATCTGATTGCATGGTTGAGTATAATATTTCTATTAATACTCATTTAGCTCAAATTTGGAGAAAGTTTGATAAGATCGGAGGGATTTCACCTATTTTTGAAAATAGGGTAGAATTAGGGTAAAATAGATTTGGATTTTGTGGATCTCGAATCTGGTAAATGGAGTAAGATTTTGAAGTCTGATCAGAAGGAATGTCTGTATGAAATAGCATTTGGGAGGTAAGAGATTTTGGGTTTGGAGTTGATTTGTGGATTTTAGCCTTTTCAGGCTTCCAAGTAAACAGAAAAGGACTTATTCGCAGTAAAATTTGGACTAATCTGCGAAAAGTGCTTAGATGAAACAATCTGGTTCCCAACTTTTTGGAGTTAGCTGAGATATACCTAGGAACGTATTCCAAAAGACACTTGAGTCTTGATAGGGTTAAATCATGATAACTCAGTTATCTGGAAACTGGGGTACTTAGGGTAAATCTGAATTTCCTGTTTTCGAAAACAGAATGAGGCTTAGATACTGGGAGTTTGGGTTAGAATTCAATCTGGCTCCTGAAGAATTTTATCTTCAGGGTAACTGGTAGGTCAAATATGGATGGGTAGATCATAATCTGGATCTAGAGAATAGATTTGGACATTTTTAGGGTTTGAGAGAGATGAGGGTTCAGCTGATCTTGCTACAACTACAGAGATACATGCATGCAGGATTTTTATGCAAAACTTTTCACCCCCAAAACCAGGGTGTTACATGAGATCGGCCAGTGAATCCACTAAAGCATTACACTAAAAGTGTTTATTGCGACCAGCCCCCGGGCGTAGCCCGAGAAAAGGGTAGGGACGAAAAGTAGGAAAATAACTACAACATAAAGTGAAAATATGGATTTATTGAATTTTGAAAATATACAAAGGAAGTGGAAAGACTTACACGTAAAATTTTCGCAGCTGGTCTATGTTCCAGGAGTTAGATAGAACTCTTTCATCTTTCATAGCTAATCGAGCTAAGCTAGGCGTGGTATTGAGACCACAGTGTAGGGACCTTCCCCTTAGGGGAGAATTTGTTGCAACCAGACTAGTTTTGGATTGTTCTCAAAACCAAGTCTCCCACGTGAAGGCTACATGGTCACACCCTTTTGCTGTGATACTTACGTAAAGCCTGTAAATACGCTGCAGACCAGATCAGTGCTTGGTTATGCTTTTCTTATAGAAGAATGAGTTCATTTTCACATGTTTCACCTTGATTGATAATATTGAAGTTACTTACACGAGGAGAGACAAGTTGGATTTCACTTGGTAGCATGGCTTCTGCACCAAAAACCAGTTGGAAAGGCGTTTTGCATATCATCGCAATAGTCTAAAAAAGACAACTAATGAACTGGGATCTGTTATCTATGATGAGATGACTTGGAACGCGAAATCGTGTCACAATGTTCTTATGAAAGAACTTCTTCGCTGTTGCGCAGTAATGGTTCGGACTGGTTCAACCTCGATTCATTTAGTGAACGTTTCAATGGCTACGAATAAAAACTATATCCATTGATGGCTTGGGGCATTTGCCCCAGAACATCTCCCTTTACCACTAGTTGATGGACTCCAAGGGATTTGGCTGCTCAAAGACCAGCCAGAAGACCTGCAGACTCTGCTGCGTTATTGGTCACAACAAAGTGGAGTTGTATGACATACTGGAGTTGGTGACCTTGAGGTGTGATTAAGACCACCCCAGGCCCCGAGTGTGAAAAACTGCGAGACCCATTAAAATACATCATCCAATAGTCGGTAGGTGATAAATCTATTGGTTCTTGCACAAGTGGTTCGGGATTAGTCCATTCGACCACAAAATCTGCAAGAACTTGAGATTTGATTGCTACTCGAGTAGTGAAATGGAGATCAAATGCTCCGAGTTCTACTACCCAGTTCGCAACTCGACTAGTTGCTTCGGGGTTCCGGAGAATGTCCCCTAAGGGGAAGGACGATGGCATGACATTCTTGTGCGCTAGAAAGTAATGTAGTAGCTTTCAGGAAGCCATTAAGAGAGCATAGAGTAGTTTTTGGACCTCAAGGTAACGCTCCTTTGGTCCATTTAGTACTTCACTTATGTAGTATACTAGTTGTTCCACCCCTTCTCATTCTGCGACTAGAACTGCGCTGACTGTGTGAGGGGTTGTAGCTAAGTAAATGAGCAAAGGTTCTCCCACATTTGGGGAAACCAACACTGGAGCACTCGTTAAATATATTTTGACTTTCTAAAAAGCTTTTTCAGCTTCGTCCGACCACTAGAAACCATTGTGTTTACAGAGAACTTTAAAGAATGGTAATCCACGTTCGCTTAATCACGAGATGATATGACTGAAGGCCGCCATTCGACTGGTTAGGCTTTGACTTCCTTCGTTGTTGAAGTAGATCGCATTTGTTCAATGGCCCAGATTTTGTCGGGATTAACTTCAATGCCTCGTGAACAAACAAGAAAACCTAAAATTTTACCAGAAGAAACTCCAAGAGGGCACTTTTTGGTATTTAACTTCATTCCATGTTTATTCAAATTATAGAAAGTCTCAGTGAGATCATTTACATGATTAGAGATTTTTAAGCTCTTTACAAGCAGATCATCAACGTAAACCTCTAAATTGCGTCCTAGTTGATAAAGAAAGGTCTTTTGCATAAGCGCTGGTATGTGAAACTAGCATTCTTGCGCCCAAATGACATTCTGACATAGCAGTAGGTGCCAAATGGTGTGATGAAGGAAGTTTTCTCTTCATCTACTTCTACCATGCTAATTTGATGGTAGCCTGAGTAGGAATCCAGGAAGTACATCAGTTTGCAACCCACTGTAGAATCGACCAACTAGTCGATGCGAGGAAGGGGAAAGTCATCCTTCGGATAGGAATTATTAAGATTGGTGTAATCGACGCACATGTGCCACTTACCATTAGATTTCAAGACCATGATTGGATTCACGAACCATTCTGGATGATTAACCTCGCGAATGAAACTAGCTTCCTGGAGTTTATCTAACTCCGAACGAATGGGTTCTTGTCGATCAAGAGCAAAGCGTCAGAGATTTTGCTTTATTGGTCACTGTCCAGGACAAATTGCTAGCTTGTGCCAATCACTTCCCTTGGGACTCCGGGCATGTCGGATGGTTTCCACACAAACACATCTGTGTTAGCTCGAAGGAAAGCAATGAGTGTGAGTTCCTATTTGTCATCCAGTGCTGACCCAATCCGAACGATTTTAGATGGGTTACCTAGAAATAAAGGAACTTGCTTGAGTTTTTCTTCTGGTCACAGAGTGGCCTTGACTGCATCGGGTTCCTTGGTTGCCAGCTCAACATCCCGTAGGGTAAGTTGGTTGACTAGTTCCATGGATATGCGATCACAAGTGAGAACCATATTTTGGCTACCTCGAACTGTGATTACACCTTTTGATCCTGGTACTTTGACGCACTGATAAGCATAGTGCGTTGCCACCATGAATTTGGCGAGTGAAGGCCTTCCAAAGATGGTGTTATAAGAGGAATCAAAATAAATTACATCAAAAGTAATTAATTTTGTTCGGAAATTTTTTGGTCCTCCGAGTGTTATAGGTAACACTATTTGCCTGATGGGTATCATCAAAGAACTAGGGATTATCCTGAAAAATGGGTGTGCCACTGGTTTAATCTTTCAATGAGGTATCTACATCTCGTCAAGAGATTTGGTGAATAATAGGTCAAGAGAACTTCCTCCATCGACCAATACTCGTCCCACTTTAGCATTGCTAATAATGAGGGAAATTACTAAAGGAAGTCATTGTGGTTGTCACAACCCTTTGGGACAATCTTCTCGGCTAAAGGTCAAGGAAGTCTCTGACCAACGGGGAAATTAACGCTCTCAAAGGGGAGCTTCGACACTGTTTACCTCCCGGTAAACAGCTTTAAATTGATACTTAGAATAATAAGATGAAGATCCACCGAAAATAACATTAATATGATTACTAGGTACCTGGCATTTCCTCGTCCCCATCAGCGTCCTTTATTCTACAGGTTTGTCCCTATTCTGGTATAGTTGGCATAGGTGCATTACCTTGATAGAAGTCTTCCATGCGTTTCAACCAGACGCGACAATTGTTGAGGTTGTGTCCCGGAGCGTTGAGTAACGGACACCATCTCTTGTTTCCCTGCGGGCTAGTCTATTTTGCTAGATGGTCGCCATTGCGACCACCAGAAGGAGGTCTATTAACTTTGATTGGAACTTTTTTACCTTTCTCTTGTGGTTGCTTGTCCATGACTGTGACCTCTTAGAATTGGCTTGCTCCATTCTTCTTGGGCTTCTTAAACTTTCCACTTGCAAATGGTTCATATTTCTTGATCGCATCTTCTTTCTTTTCGGTTTTGAGGCCAGGTTGAGGAGGTAAGTTGCCCTTATCCACCATTATATTCCATTCTACAGCCTCAGGTGCATCAGAATATCGATCGGCCATGTCGAAAAGCTCTGACACTGATCGTAGGGCATGGATACTTAAATCCTTCATGAACCTGCGGTATCTAACACCATGTTTAAAGGCCCTAACAACCGAAGTATCAGAGATATTAGGAATGGTATTTCACACTCCTACAAATCTCTTAACAAACTGTCGAAGAGTTTCAGTCGAGTCTGGTGAAGATGATGGAGTTCATCTTCTTTGCCTGGCTTCTCATAGTAGTTTTGGAAGTTACTGAGGATGGCATCACACAACATCTCCCAATTGTAGGTCGATCCTTTGGGTTGATTGAGCAACCAAGTCCGTGCTAGACCCTCAAGGACCGTCGGCAAGTAATTCACCATAACCTGTTCGTTTCCCCCGGCCACTTGGATGGCAGTGACATAGATATGGAGAAATTCGGTTGGATTTTGAGTCCCACCAAATCTCTCAATCGTACCAGGCATAAACTTATCAAGCTAGACCACATTTCACAGTCCTGGAGAGAAAGTTTTACACCCTACTTACGTACTGCGCAGTGGTCGATCATCGCGATCCTCATCATGGTCGTGGAAATAGTCATTCTAAGGGGACTCATGACGTGGTCCTAGGCGAGAGTGCACTGGTATGAAATTGTGGTCACGTGAAGTACCAGCTTGGCGGGCTTTGTCGTGTCAGGTAGGTGCGAGATTGCACCTCTTTTGGCTTTGATGGGAACCTTCTCGCCCTCGGGAATGAGTGGTCGAACGCGAGGATGTTGTTGGAGTTATGCTCGAGGTGACCTCATCGTGGTTTTTCGCAAGCACACTTGCAAATGTTGCCCCATCATCGTTCGTGAGACCAGAGGGAGGATTGCGAAGTGCCTTTGCAATCGCCCAGATACGGTCATGCGTGTTCCTTATGGGCGCCAGAGGAGTTTTTAACACCATTGCCTCAGGTGTCGGGGAAAACTCTGGAGCTGAGAGCGGCGTGTGTTCACGTCTGTCACCATCCGGATGTTGCTGACGAGAAGTTCCCGAACCAAAGTCGTGAGTGGCGGTATCGTGGCAAGCTGGCACAAGTCATAGGAAATGCTCTACGACCTTGAGGACCTTGGCCTCTCGCTGCCCGCATGAGTCTTTTGCCCATTTCCACTCTTGTTCTTCCCTAGGAACACGTTGCTTGGGGGTTTCCTCAGAAAGTGTGGCGACTTCCCTCAAAATTGAATTCGTAGATGGAGAAAGCATCTCATCTTTGTCTAAGTCAGACTCGAAATCAAAGAGAGATTTTAAGTTGTCCGTGTAAAAGTTCTCCAGGCGGAAGTCAAGATCATCATCTCCCATATCATTTGGGGTAATGGGCTGCAGCACATATTCACCCTCGGATGTGGTAAAACTCACTGAGGGTAAATGAATTGCCTTCTCTGATTCTTGATGAACAGACTTGACTGGAACTGATGTTGATGCTTCCACGGGAGAAGTCTCGAGGGTAGTGTAGTCACCATTGATGGGGACGCTATCTTCATCCATGGGATCTACATGATCCTTGAGATTGAATTTGTTCTTGGAATCGTGCAGGCAATGGAAATGATCCATGAATACAATGAACCTTGGTGAACATGTCTTCAAGGCCCCACAGTGGGAGCCAGTTGTCGATGATTGGAACCCGGGGGTCCTTCTATCAAACTTATGCAAGATTGAGATGGGTTATGAAGGGAGCCAATCAGACAAGTACAAAGGTATTCAGAGTATCTATGAATCTAAGGCACGAGAATTTATCTAGGTTTGGGCCCTCGTAGCTGAGTAATGACCCTACTCCTATGTATTTATCTATGTGAAGAAAGGGATTACAGAGAGAGTGCTACAAAGAGAATGCAATGTCTATTCCTGTTAGGCTATGTCTGATCTTCTTTGTCATTGGTCTCGTCCCCCCTGATCCTTCCCTTGAAGGCCTTTTTATACTTGCCGAAGGGATCATCGGTTGTCCTTATAAAAACACGCCCCACGATTGCTCACAACTTGGTGGTAGCTGCGGTTCAGTGCTGCGATGCCGACTCTTGTATTGAGAAACTTGTTATTTTTGTATCAACTTTAATTAGTGTCATCCTTGGCGTTATGATACTGTAATATTGGTCCTCATGACGTTGTGCTTGTTGTAATTTCCTGCTTTGCAGTTTAATGTGTCGGGGGAAATCTCCGCGGGGCTAAGTCCAGGTAAGTTGTGTCACGGTTGCCCGGGGGTGTGGCCTCCGGGGCCACCCCGGGCGCCGCCTTTTGGCTCCCGGGACGGGGCCTCCCGTGCCCTCCCGGGCGCCGCCTTTTGCCTGGGGACTTGGCCTCCGGGGCCTCCCCGGGCGCCGCCTTTTGGCTCCAGGGACGGGGCCTCTGGTGCCCTCCCGGGTGCCGCCTTTGGCCCGGGGACTTGGCCTCCGGGGCCTCCCCGGGCGCCGCCTTTTGGCTCCCGGGACGGGGCCTCCGGTGCCCTCCCGGGCGCCGCCTTTCGCCCGGGGACTTGGCCTCCGGGGCCTCCCCGGGGGCCGCCTCCCGGGCGCCGCCATTTGCCCGGGGGCGTGGCCTCCGGGGCCTCCCCGGGCGCCGCCTTTTGGCTCCCGGGACGGAGCCTCCGGTGCCCTCCCGGGCGCCGCCTTTCGCCCGGGGACTTGGCCTCCGGGGCCTCCCCGGGCGCCGCCTCCCGGGCGCCGCCATTTGCCCGGAGGCGTGGCCTCCGGGGCCTCCCCGGGCGCCGCCTTTTGGCTCCCGGGACGTGGCCTCCGGTGCCCTCCCGGGCGCCGCCACTTTCCCGGGGACGTGGCCTCCGGCGCCGTCCCGGGCCTCATCGCCCTCCTGAAGGTAAAGTCTCGAACTGTTTGTCACGTGCAGGTCACGCGAGGGACGCCTCGGGAACTAGTGACCACCTGTCAAGCATCCAAGGCGTTTGACCGGGAGAAGGACGGTCCTGCCCTTCAATCCGACGGTGGCTTCCGGGGTAGTTCAGGTTTTTTGCTGCTTTTTGGGGCTATAAATAGCCCTTGTACCCCTCTGTTGTAAAGGATCGGTCTATCTATTGGAATAGCTAAATTCACAGGCGTGCTCCGAAAGCCTCTCCCCCGGAGAGAGCCTCCCCAGCCGACTCCGGTCGGGAGCGCGTCGACAAGACTAGGGAGCGCGTCGACAGGACTAAGGCCCCCACCGGGACCCGAACCTGTATAAACCCCTGTGTTATTCTTTGTGCCTGTCCGGCAGGGGAGGACCGGTCGTCCGGTCAACCCGCGCCGCGTAATCTTCGCTAGGATCACTCTCAAAACCTGCCGGGGTATTCACAATACCACGACAGTTGGCGCCGTCCGTGGGGACCCGTGACAAGACGCCGTGGCTCCCCCAAGAACAAGGGCTCGCACCCTTCCCGGTGACCCGGGTCTCAGAGACCCGGCGCCGTCCGCCCGGGACACTGCTGTCCCGGCGGTTCCTTTCGGAGGTGACCTGGCCCAGGTACCGCCTCCCTCCTTTCCTCTTAACTTAGGTGCTTCCACCTCCAGGTCGTTCCCGGGGACCACGGGGACCTCGGCCGGGACAAGCGTCCCCCCGACGGCTCCCCCGGCTCCTCAGGACGCCCTACTCGAAGCTCTCGTGGAAGGCCAGCTCCGCGCCCAGCGCTCTATGGACGAGCTCCTTAGCGTGTTGGCGCGGCCTCCGGCCCCCACATTTGCGTCGCACCCATATCCGGGGAACATGCCCCCGTTTATGGGTTACCCGGCGGCCCCTCCGGCTTCCGGGGGGTTCTCCGCCCCGTATGATCCTGCCGGGGGGTTTCCCCCCCCTGCGGGATACACGCCCGGACCCTTCCCGGCACCCGGGCCCGTCCCGGTGCCGGGAGGTTATTTCATGCCAGGGCCCTTAGTGGCACCAGGGGGGTACCCCGTCCCCGGCCTGATTCCGGGGTCGGGAGCCCACTTCTTGCCGGGGGTTTACCCTGCGCCGGGAGCCAGTCCTGCCCCCCGCGTTGCGTTTACCACACCGGGGGTGGTCGACAGGGCGGCCCCCATCCCGCAGCGGACTTCCCCTCGCATGGGCCCCTCGGTTCCGGACGCCGCCACCAGGGCTCCCCCCTCGCCGGTTCCGGGTGTTACAGGGCCTGCCCCCTTCCCGGTTCCGGTTGTGGCCACTGGGGCCCCCTCCACTTCGATTCCAGGCGTCCCCGCTGGCGCCCCCTCCCCGATTCTGGGTGATACAGGGGCTTCCCCCTTTCTGGTCCTGGGGGTCGTCGCAGGGGCCTCACCCCAACCGGCTCCCGAAGCTACAGCGCATGAGCTCCCTCCCTCGGCGGGACAGGTCCATGTCGTCCCGGGGGAGGTCGAGCGAATGCGTTCACCAGAGCGCGGGGAAGAACTTCCCTCCGGCCGCGGGCGCGGGGAGCCTCGCTCTCGCACCGGCCGGGGGAAGAGACCCGCTGAGGAGCCAACTCCTCCCGCGGAGAGCCCGGATGTCCGGGAATTCAGCCCTGGTCCGGAGGAAAAGCGTCGCCACCGCCATTCTGGCGGACCTCTCGGACCGCTTCCAGACTCAGAGAACGAAGGTCCCGTGAAAGAAGATAGCGACCGGGGCTCTCCCCGGGGAGTGCAGGGGGCCAACCAGCCCCTGTGCCGAAGACTTCGCAGCATCCGGTGGCCGCGGCCCTACCGCCCGCCACACATCGAACATTAGAACGGCAAGGCAGACCCTTACGAGTTTGTGCAGGTCTACTCCACTGCTATCTCCGCGGCCGGGGGGGACGAGTCAGTACAGTGCAACGTCTTCCCCCTTTACCTCTCCGGCATCGCCCGCTCCTGGTTCTACAACCTGAAGGCCGGCTCCATCAAGTCTTTCTCGCAGCTCAAGCGGGAGTTCTGTGCCAACTTCCAGGGGAACTACGTGCGTCCCCTGGACTCCTCGCAGCTGTACACTGTCCGGCAGAGGACTGGGGAGACCATCAGATGCTTCTTCAAGCGCTTTGCCCAGGTGAAGAGCAGAGTGGCCCACGTCCCCGACTCTACGGTCATCGAAGCATGCAAAAGCGGCATCCTCCCGGGGGAGCTCCACCGAAGGCTCTCTCGGAGCTGCCCCTCTTCCGCCGACGAGCTCTTCAACGTGCTCGAAAAGTACGCTCGGGCGGAGGAAGACGATATCTGGAAGAAGACCCAGGGGGCTCCCGCCCCCGCCGACCGGGGGGCCAGGGATCCCCCCAAACGCTCCAGGCAAGGGGGGCGTAGCGAGCCACGGCCTCGGGACACCTTTGTCCTTGAGGGCGGAGGCGGCTCGCACGACTCCCCGAGGACCAACCGCCCCTTCCCCAAACTGAAGGGCCATGGGGGAGGACAGTCTTCACGCGGCTGGGAAGGCCCCGCGGGGAGAAGGCGGGAAGGACCGTGGTGCAGCCTCCACAGGTCCAATACCCACGCTACCCGAGATTGTAGCCAGCTGCTGCAGCACTTTGCGGACTTCCTCGACCAGCGTGAGCAGGGGGGGGACTCCGGCCTCCTTGCTCCCTCGGCCAGCTGTTCCGGCCCTTCCCGCTCCCACGGGGGGTCAGCAAACGCAGGAGGGGGAGCCTTCAGAAGCTCTCCCTTTTCAAACTTCGCAGCGGCGCATCAACGTCATCGTGGGAGGATCTGCCTCCGGGCGGGACTCTAAGCGCCAGCGTAAGGAGTACGCGCACGAAGTCAAGGTTGTGGGGGTGCTTCGCACGTCCCCGCCACCAAAGTGGTCGGACGTCCCCCTCACCTTCACGGCAGAAGACGCGCGGGGGGTTCGCTTCCCCCACGACGACGCGCTCATTGTCTCCGCGACCATCTACAACTGCCATCTGGCCCGGATCCTGGTGGACGGCGGGAGCTCCGCCGATGTCTTATTCCTGAAGGCCTTCAAAGAAATGCAGGTGGATGAGAAGCTCCTGCAGCCTGCTGCCGGGCCCCTACAAGGCTTTGTCCCGGGGAAAGCGATCCACCCCGTGGGCAAGGTAGATCTTCCAATGACCTTCGGCACCCCGGAGAACTACCGGACCGAGCTGGTCCGCTTCGACGTGGTAGACCTCCCCTCCTCCTACAACGTGATTATGGGGAGGACGACAATCAACCGGCTGGGGGCTGCCACCCATCAAAATTATCTCTGCATGAAGATCCCCGGGCCGCACGGTGTGATCAATGTCCGGGGAGACCAAGACATGGCCCGTGCTCTATACGAGCGCGCTGCGGCCACGATCGGAAGCGTCAACCTCATAAAGACGCCCGGGGGGGAGGCTCCTCCCCCGGAACTAGATGCTGCTGCGCCACTGCCCGGGAGGCCCCTCCTCAAGCCGCGTCCGGAAGGGGGCCTCCGGAAGGTCTTGCTGTCCCCGGGCAACGAAGACAAAACCGTCCGGATCGGGGCGGAGCTCCCCCAGGAGCACGCAGCGCAACTTGCGGCTTTTCTCCGTGGAAGCCGTCAGACATGCGGGGCGTCGCCCCGGGGGGTCATTGAGCACAAGCTTGCAGTGGCCCCCGGCCACCCCCCGGTCAAACAGAAGCTGCGGAAACTCTCCCTCGAGCGCCAAGAGGCAATCAAGGCGGAGATCACCCGGCTTCGAGAGGCGGGGTTCATTCGGGAGGTCCTGCACCCCGAGTGGCTCGCGAACCCCGTCCTAGTCAAGAAATCAACCGGCAGGTGGCGGATGTGCGTGGACTTCACCGACCTTAATCGCGCCTGCCCCAAAGACAACTTCCCGCTCCCGCGGATTGATCAGCTCGTCGACTCCACTGCGGGGTGCGAGCTCATGAGCTTCCTAGACGCCTACTCGGGCTACCATCAAGTCCGGATGGCGGAAGGCGAGGGGGAGAAGACGAGTTTTATTACGCCCGTCGGAACCTTCTGCTACGTCCATATGCCGTTCGGGCTCAAGAACGCGGGGGCGACCTTCCAACGCCTTATGACACTGGTTTTCAAAGAGCAAGTCGGCCGCAACGTTGAAGTCTACGTAGAAGTGCGCCTTCGGGGTGCGCGGGGGGAAGCTCCTAGGTTTCCTCGTGTCCCAGCGGGGCATTGAGGCAAACCCCGAGAAGATCCGGGCATTCCTAGACATGCCCCCGCCCCGCTCCGTCAAGGATGTCCAACGGCTCTCCGGCCGCCTAGCCGAACTCAGCCGCTTTGTCTCCCGGTCGGGGGAGCGGGGCCTCCAATTCTTCAAGATCCTCCGAGGGCTCGAGGGGTTCCGCTGGACCCCGAGGCTCAGGAGGCGTTCGACGACCTCAAGAAGTACCTGACGAGCCCTCCAATGCTCGTGAGCCCGTCCCCGGAAGAGCCCTTGCTCCTCTACCTCGCCGCGACCCCTGTCGCCGTCAGCGCAGTCTTGGTGAAGGAGCAAGGGGGGCAGCAGCGTCCGGTGTACTACGTGAGTGAGGCTCTCCAAGGGGCCAAAACTCGGTACACGGAAATGGAGAAAATCTGCTACGCCCTCCTCATGGCGTCCCGAAAGCTTCGGCATTACTTCCTAGGGCACCCCATCACCGTCCCGTCATCCCTCCCCCTTGGGGAGGTACTGCGGAACAAAGAAGCCACCGGCCGGATCGGGAAGTGGGGGGCTGAGCTCGCCCCCTTCTCCTTGTCCCTTACCGGCCGCTCCGCCATCAAGTCGCAGGTTCTCACCGACTTCGTCGCAGAATGGACTCCCGCCTCTGGGTCCGGGGACGAAGATCTCCCTGTGCCGCCCCGATGCAGTGATCATTGGACCCTTATGTTCGATGGGTCGCTGTGTCTCACCGGGGCTGGCGCGGGAGTAGTCCTCCGGAGCCCCGAGGGGAAGGAACTCGAGTATGCCGCGCGGCTCGAGTTCCCCGCAACCAACAATGTCGCCGAATACGAGGCTTTGCTCCTCGGGATGCGCCTCGCGCGCTCCCTGGGGATCCGGCGCCTCCTAGTTAAGGGAGATTCTCAGCTCGTAGTTTGCCAGATGGATAAGTCTTACCTGTGCCATGACGCAAACTTAAGTCTTTATTTGCAGGAAGTACGAAAGTTGCAGAGGCATTTCGACGGCCTCGAGGCCCGGCATATCCCACGCAGGGACAATGACCGGGCCGACGCCTTGGCCTGAGCAGCCAGCACCCGGGAATCGCTCCCCAAGGGGGCTTTCCTGGAGATCATCACGAAGCCCTCGGTGGCCTCCCCAGACACGGACGACGAGCCTCATGTCCCGGAGGTCGCCGAGATCACCCGGACTCCGTCTTGGATGGACCCCCTCATCTCCTTCATCAGGGGGGAAGGGGACCCTCCTAGTGAGACCGAGGCTAAACGTCTCCGGGCTAAAGCCCGGGCATATCTCCTCCTGGAGGGGAGGCACTACAAGCAGGGAGCTTCCGCCCTCCTGCGCTGCCTCCCCCGGCCGGAGGGACTTGAACTTCTCGAAGACATCCACGCGGGGAGCTGTGGTTCTCACCTAGCCCCGCGTGCCATCACTGCCAAGGCCCTCCGGCAGGGCTTCTACTGGCCCACGGTCATGCGCGACGCGTGAGACCTCGTCTCCGCATGCGAGGCATGCCAGAAGATGGCCAAGGGCTCGAACCTCCCCCCTATAGCGCTGCAGACGATCCCCATCACTTGGCCCTTTGTGCGCTGGGGGATGGACCTCTTAGGGCCCTTCCCCCCAGCGCCCGGGGGATACAAGTATGCGGTAGTCGCAGTCGACTATTTTACAAAGTGGGTTGAGGCGGAGCCTTTGGCCAGCATCACGTCTTGGGCCGTTTAGTGGTTTTTCTGAAAAAACGTCGTATGTCGTTTTGGTGTCCCCCGGGAAATCACCGTGGACAACGGGACCCAATTCGACTCGGCTTATTTTGGGGAATTTTGTGAAGGCCTGGGGCTCGTTATCCACTTCGCCTCCGTAGCCCATCCCCGGAGCAATGGGGCTGTCGAGAGGGCCAACGGCGTGATCCTACAGGGGTTGCGCCGGAGACTCGAGCAAACTGCTTCTAAGCAGGGTGCATGGGCAGAGGAGCTCCCTAGCATCCTCTGCTCCATGCGCATGACCCCGTCCCGGGCGACGGGGCGTACTCCCTTCTCCCTGGTCTACGGGGCGGAGGCAGTCCTCCCACCGGAGATTGGCTTCCGGTCACTACGGGTGGAGCTCCTGGAGGGAGCCACTCCCTTAGCATACCAGGCCAACGAGGCCAACCAGCGTCTGGAGATCGACCTCGTGGAGGAGGAACGCGACCGGGCGCTCCTCCGCCACGCCATCTACGAGCAAGAAATGGCGCGCGCGTACAATCAGCGTGTGCGCGAGAGAGCTTTCCGCCTTGGGGACCTTGTCCTCAAGCGCGTGACGGACCCCCAGGCCCAGGGTAAGCCCTCCCCCAAGTGGGAGGGCCCCTACAGGATCTCCGCGGTCCTGGGCTCGGGGGCCTACAAGCTCTCCAACCTCCAAAAGCAGGAGCTGAAACACACGTGGAACTTGCATTTACTTCGCAAGTTCTATGTTTAGCCTTACGGGCATGTCCCTTCCCCCGGGGCGTTCACGCTGGAGGGGGAGGAGGGACGCTGTATTTTCCTCCCCTTTCGCGGCTTCGCAGGGGGAGGCCCTGTACTTCATATCATTAGCAATACATAGGTCTTGCTTTGCAAACTGTCTCATTGCAGGTTTTCTCATTACCGCCCCTAGCGGCGATGCCCTCCCCGCGAGGAAGCCCTCTCCGCGAGGATGCCCTCCCCGCGAGGATGCCCTCCCCGCGAGGAAGTGGGCCAGCCCCAACAAGTCCCTACAACGGAGCCTGCACTCCCGTAGGGCGGCTTACGATCAGCCCTCGTGGACTGAGGGTGTAAGCGGCAACCCGGTCACAGTGGCCGTGGTAACGAGTCACTTTGGGAGACTAGTCCCCTGCCCAAACACTCAAGTCCCGTCTTCGGGCATTTCCTCCTCCGGGAGTCGACGTTATTCCCGGCTCCCCGTTTTCACGGCGACCGGAAGATCAGCCCCTTGCGGCTTATTTGGATCCATCTTCCTCCTCCGGGAGTCGACGTTATTCCCGGCTCCCCGTTTTCACGGCGACCGGAAGATCAGCCCCTTGCGGCTTATTTGGATCCATCTTCCTCCTCTGGGAGTCGACGTTATCCCTGGCTCCACGTTTTCACGGCGACCGGATGAACGCCTCCCGGAGACCCTATTCCCGGCTCCCCGTTTTCACGGCGACCGGACGATTGTCTCTCGTAGAAGTCGGATTTCTCGGGCATTTTCTTCCCCGAAGACCCTATTCCCGGCTCCCCGTTCTCACGGCGACCAGACGATTATCTCCCGGAAGGTCTTCTCCTTGAAAACAATTTAAAATTTTCTAACAGAAAATTTCCTATGCTACAGGTGACTTCCTTCCCGGGGGCCTTGTTTCCCCCACAGCGCGCGGAGCAATTCTCCGGCCCGCTGTGGGCGGGGGAGATAAGGAACCCCCGGGTGTCGACCACACCGCCCACGAGGAAACTTAGCTCATCCTTGTTAAGATGAGTCGTCCAGACCATCCAAGAAGAAAAAATAAAGAGGCGCAATAAAAGGAAACAACAACACAGCGCTTTATTGATCAGCAAACCCGGAGGACATCTTCCCCCTCCGGTGGGCTTCGGAAACGATACAACCCGGGTTCTAACCCGGGGGATTCTCTAAGCCCTAAGGCTCCTACGCCTAATACTCCCGGAGGCTCTCCGCTAGCTCCCGGGTCAAGTCCCGGTACAATGCCTGTACGCGGCGCCGAGCGTCCCGAAGCACATCTTCAGGCCAAAACTCGTATCCTACCGGTGGAAGTATCCAGAGGGGAGGGATCATCCGGAGCCCCGGTCGCGGAGGGGACAATTCAGCACGGTGATTATCAAAATTGTCCAAGTGCCACTCCGCACGCCACCTCAACCGGATCGGCTCCCGGACACTATCCTCGCCGCGATTCCCGGAGATAAGGCTTAGCAAAATTAAAGCCGCTTGGGCGTCCCCCGGGGAGCCCCTCCCGGACCTTCGCCCGGGAGCAACCTCCCGGGAACCCTGGTAACAGTAAGTTCAATTCAAAGACTTAGAAAAAATTCTAACTTCATTGCATTAAAAATTTTTATGTACAAGTGCCCGGGGCTTCTTCTAAGAAGCTACCGGAATCAAAAAATCCTAAAACAAAAAAGGGCCCTAGCTAAGACCCGGGGGAGGCTCATACGTGTTCGTTGGCGTCCTCCCCCCAGGGGGCTTCCTCCAAGGCCGGGGCTGGGACGTCTCCCGCCGGAGGCGCCGGAGCCGGGAACCACGCCCGGATGATCCGGTCGTAGAACCCTCCGGCGAGCTGCTCGACCTCCCGGCGCGAAGGCTCGAAGGAGTCCGGGAAGCTTCGGGGGATCCGGCCCCCGATCGCCCGGGCGCCGACCCCGCGGAACTCGACGAGCCCCGCGGCGGCCGCGACGACGGGGATCGCCCGACCCCGTGCCCGAATGTCGGCAGCCTCCGGGATGGCGGAGACCTGTGCGTTGAGAAAACGCACAGCCTCCGCGAGGGTCGCCGGCGGCACCTCCCTGCTTCCGGAGCCGAGGCTTACGCCAAGGCCCTCGAGGGCCGTCCGGACGGAGCGGCCCACGTCCGCCACCGCCCGGACGCTCGAGCTCTCGAGCTCCCGGAGCGCCTCCTCCCTCGCCTTGGCCTCCTCCCGGAGGCGTGCGTTGATGGCCTCGGAAATATGAACCTGGGCTCGGACCCGGGTTAATTCCGCGAGGGCTTCGTCACGTTCCCGGAAGGCCTCCTCA
The DNA here is from genome assembly GCA_019359835.1 of Pharus latifolius. Taxonomy (NCBI): domain Eukaryota; kingdom Viridiplantae; phylum Streptophyta; class Magnoliopsida; order Poales; family Poaceae; genus Pharus; species Pharus latifolius. The sequence goes on from CM033322.1 coordinate 69,152,271, forward strand.
CGCTGCCCTACGGAGGCCGCGGCCCGGCCCTCCACCTCCTTGAGCAGCCGGGCGACCCGCTGCTCAAGGCCCCAGGTAACAGCTGCCACCTACAGAATACATAAGAGTTAGAAAAATTTCAAAGTGCAGGGGATGAGCGAAGACGTCATCGACTCGGGTTACCTGGGCCCCGAGGGACTGAAGCCCCTCGAAACGCTCATGGAGCGTCCCTCCCGCGATGAAGGCCTGCACCTTCCGGGTATGCAGGCCCTCCGAGTAGCGGGCGATCTCCCTTGCGGGGAGCAAAGGAGTCTCCCGCCTAGCACCGCCAGCGCGGCCGGCGGGGGTTCCCCGGACCTCAAGGTCCGGTAGCGCGGCCGGCGTCTTCGTCGACGAGGTAGTGCCCCCCGAAGACGTGGCCGAGGAGCTCTCGGCGGGAGCCTCCGCCCGGGGGGGAACCATCAGGCCTTTGCCTGCCCCGGGCCGGAAGGTCCTCGGGGCCTCCTCCTCCGGAGGAACCTCGTAGACCGAGGGGCTCCCCCCCTCGTCCACTGGCCAAACCCACAGGGACGAGGCCCCCGCGAATCTTACCTCCAGCCTCTCCGGCTCCAAAGAAGCCAGAAGGGGCGGGAGGGGCTCCACCGTGAGTGGCGACGGGGCGTAGTTCACCGAGTCGGACGCCGCCCCTCCCGCGGTCGCCTCCTTCCCCGGCGCTTCGACGGGACCCTTCGGGGGGGGAGGTGTTGCTTCCTTCCGGGACGGTGCCCGGGCACGTTCGCCCCCGGGGGTCTCGTCCCGGGGCTTCGCCGGTGTCGCCGCCGGCGCCGTCGATGGGCCGGGGGTCTTTTGAACCCGGGCCTTCTTGGGCTCCGAGCCCCCGGCCGCCTCCTTCCCCCGTTTGTGCGAACCGGGGGTGGGGAGAGGCTTCCTCTCCGGCAGCTTCAGCCCAAAGGCCGCCGCTACCAGGTTCTTGGGAGGGCCCTCGCCCACGGCGCGCACGACGCGCTCATGCTCATCGGCGAAGTACCTCCCCAAGGGGATCTCCGCCTTCTCCCGCGCCGCCGGGTACGGCCGGACTGCAAGAGGTAAAGAGTTAGTCAATTTCTTAAAAATTTGTAAGTACAATGCAGCGGGCTCCCGGGGCTTACGTCGTGTCACCGGCTTCGCCGGAGGCCACTACTCGGGGCCCATGCCGATCCCCCTCTTCCCGCCAGTGAAGGGGGAGATCCGGAGGAGAGCCATCTCCTCAGCCGCGTCCCGCATCGAGCGGGTCTTCTTGGAGAGGATCACCTTGCCGAGGAGGTCGTACTCCTCGTCCGTCCACACCGGTGGTTTTGGTGCGGACGACCGGCTGTAGGTGGGGGCCTCCGGGGCGTACACCACCGCGTCGTCTCGGACCCGGAGGTAGAACCACCTCCGGACCCAATCCCCCCAGTGGTCCCGGGAGGCCGCCGCCGGATGGTCGATTACCCGGGCCGGCAACATTTGGACCATCACCGAGCCAAAGGGGGACTTGGGGCCCCCCTTCACCAGGTGGGAGGTCCGCGCCGCCGGTTCGTAGAAATACCGGAAGGCGCGAAGGTCGGGCTCCCGCCCGGTCGCTGTCTCGAAGAGCCATGTGAAGAGGCCCATCCGGACGAGCGCGTTCGGGGTGAGGTGGTTGAGAGCCACCCCATACTCCTTGAGAAACTCCCAGAGCATGGGATGCACCGGGAGCCGGAGCCCCGCCTCGATGAAGGCCTCAAAGGCCACGATCTCCCCAGCCCTGGGGCGGGGGGCTCCGTCCTTCTTCACCGGGACTCAGATGTCCCCGGCCGCAACGATGCCCCTTTCGGCCAAGGACTCGGCGTCCTCGGCAGTGAACTCGGACGCCCAGAGGAAATCCGAGGGGATTTCCTCCGGGGGCACCTCCGTGGTCTTCGCTCGACCCTTGGGTGCCATGAGGTTAGTTTTCTTTTTGGTGGCTAACTTTGCAGGAGGCTACTACTAGAAACTCCCGGACGCCTGCTACCGGAAAAAGCTACCGGGAGAGGGCTACCGGGAGAGCAAAAATCGTGGGGCTGAGGATTTCGAATGAGCTTCCGGGCCACCCCAAGGTCCTATTTATAGCGGCGGGCCGTGGTCTAGATACACGCCACGTGTCACCCGCGGATCAATCTGGACCATAGAAGTTCAAACCGTGCGCAGGAAACGAAGGGACGGGCGCATGAATCGAGGCGCCGGTTCGAACCGCGCGCGCATTTATGGCGAAATGGCGCGGCTTTAAGTGTGGGGCACGAAAGCCGAAGCGTCGCGGCTCCGGTAACCTGGCCCGGAGATCTTCCCGGTGACCTGAACCATACCCACCGGGGACGCGAGCATCGTCCCCGGCGGACATGGGGGGCTGCTGTCGGGGGAAATCTCCGCGGGGCTAAGTCCAGGTAAGTTGTGTCACGGTTGCCCGGGGGTGTGGCCTCCGGGGCCTCCCCGGGCGCCGCCTTTTGGCTCCCGGGACGGGGCCTCCGGTGCCCACCCGGGCGCCGCCTTTTGCCCGGCGACTTGGCCTCCGGGGCCTCCCTGGGCGCCGCCTTTTGGCTCCCGGGACGGGGCCTCGGGTGCCCTCCCGGGCGCCGCCTTTGGCCCGGGGACTTGGCCTCCGGGGCCTCCCCGGGCGCCGCCTTTTGGCTCCCGGGATGGGGCCTCCGGTGCCCTCCCGGGCGCCGCCTTTCACCCGGGGACTTGGCCTCCGGGGCCTCCCCGGGCGCCGCCTTTTGGCTCCCGGGACGGGGCCTCTGGTGCCCTCCCGGGCGCCGCCTTTCGCCCGGGGACTTGGCCTCCGGGGCCTCCCCGGGCGCCGCCTTTTGGCTCCCGGGACGTGGCCTCCGGTGCCCTCCCGGGCGCCGCCACTTTCCCGGGGACGTGGTCTCCGGCGCCGTCCCGGGCCTCATCGCCCTCCTGAAGGTAAAGTCTCGAACTGTTTGTCACGTGCAGGTCACGCGAGGGGCGCCTCGGGAACTAGCGACCACCTGTCAAGCATCCAAGGCGTTTGACCGGGAGAAGGACGGTCCTGCCCTTCAATCCGACGGTGGCTTCCGGGGTAGTTTAGGTTTTTTGCTGCTTTTTGGGGCTATAAATAGCCCTTGTACCCCTCTGTTGTAAAGGATCGGTCCATCTATTGGAATAGCTAAATTCACAGGCGTGCTCCGAAAGCCTCTCCCCCGGAGAGAGCCTCCCCAGCCGACTCCGGTCGGGAGCACGTCAACAGGACTAGGGCCCCCACCGGGACCCGAACCTGTGTAAACCCGTGTGTTATTCTTTGTGCCTGTCCGGCGGGGGAGGACCGGTCGTCCGGTCAACCCGCGCCGCGTAATCTTCGCTAGGATCACTCTCAAAACCTGCCGAGGTATTCACAATACCACGACATAATGTAAATCCTATTGTTGTGAGCTTGTGATGTACCTTTCTGAGTGCAACCCACCTGGGCGGTTGCCACCGGGTTCCTCAATTGAGGGGCCCCACAGTGTACAAACCTAATTTTTAGTTTGCCGGCTAGAACACATGTTGATGAAGATTTTGCAAAGTCTTCACATCCCCAAAGTGTCTAGGAACCTTTGATGTATGTACTTCTCACAGCCATTGAATTAGAGGTGCACCACGAGGTATATAAAGTAAATTGCCCTTGTACAAGAGTCCTTTTCACCGAACTAACCCTGTAAGTTTCCCTGTTTCGAGCTCAGCCAGTGTTGATTGAAAATTAGGATCTTCACTGTACATTATGGCATAATCATCATGACATGAGGGCTAGATTTGCATGAATGCTGATAAGTAGAAGGTTGTAACTAGTGGTTGTGACAACGTATCAGCCAGTTTGTTGTGTACGTCCTTCTTGTACTTAATCACCAGATTGAACTACTATAGATATGACATCCACTTCATGTGTCGGGCTTGCTATAGCTTGGATTGAGTTTACAAATATTACAAAAGTTGCTGGTCGGTGTGGACAACATCTCTTTACCCAAAAGGTAACATCGCCAATGTTTTCCGGCCTGATGCAGTGCAAACAACTTCTTGTCGTAGGTCGGATAGTTTTTCTGAGCTCCCTAGAATAACTCAGAGTGATATGCTACTGGTTGTCCTTCTTTCATGAGCACTACGCCCATTGCATAACCTCAGGCATCGATTTCTAGATCGAATGGCTTGTGTAGATTCGACAAAGCTAGAATAGGAGTTTCACTGATCTTCTTCTTTAGCAAGAGAAACGTGTCCTCATATTTCCCTGTATGCAACGGAGAAGTGTCGCGTCTGCCACGACTGTGACATCACCTGTGAGGGGCCCAGCTCGGTGCAGCTGGTCCCATAAACCACTTGACTTCCCAGGATGAGTCAATCACAGGATTACATTGCAGCAGCAAAATAGTACAATAGTCATAGTTGTATGGCCATCAGGCCTTAGTACAAAACGGGGTACAGTGCCTTACAAGGCACAAGGGTCTAACAAAATAACACATCTAGTCGGCGGAAGCTAGGCCCAAAAGCAAACCACAGGAAACAGAGGTTGACGGCAAGACAGCACCACATCAAGGCTCCGGAGGAAACTGCTCGTCATCTCCTGGGTCCGCAGCATCTTCAGGGTATCCTCCAAGGTCGTAGAATGCTCCATCTATTGAGGAGTTGTTGCAAGGGTGAGTACTTACGTACTCAGCAAGTCATAGGGAAGGTAGAGATACATATATATATATATAACATGAACCGATGCTATTGGGGAAAGAGCGAAAGGTTTTTCTCAAAATACAATTCTTTCTCAATTTTTACTCAACTTCTGATCGTACCCATGGCAGTAAATAAATCATATTGATGGTGATACATATATCCCATATCCAAGGCGATATAATCTCATATCACACTACTCTTATTCAAGTCTTTCAATCATATACTCATAGCAGTATTTCATAACTTAGGGCATAAACCACATGCCTCCTAATTATCATATGTTTGCTAGATTATGGTATTACCGCGACACGTCAACACATGACAGCGCACGGCAACGCCCCTTATCATGACAACACATGCCACTTGGGTAATCTTGAGCTAACAAATTTTAGTTTATAAAACAATACTTGTGTCACACCCCGTGGATTTAATCCACCGCGGCATACTCCTAAAACTCGGGAGCACGAAGTATTCGAATACATTTTTAAACTCTGCAGAGATGTACCTCTTTTTAAATCCACTTTTTCACTCGACTTCCAAGTCGGGCCAACTCCATGCGACTTATACGCATGTGACAAGGCCGAGTCACACAACGTTTTTGCAGTCTAGTATTAACAGTATCCCTGCCCGGTAAATGGACAATACCATCCCAAGTACCGTTGTGGGTCCTCCCCACTGCCTTACTTCCTAGCCTGGGTCTATGTTCCCGCAGGACACATAACCTCTTTTGATTACAGTCGCGCACGACTTAATCTGGCGTAGGGCGTCTTCCTTCTTTACACCTTATCCTCTCATAATTTTTCTGATCTCACATCACTCATGGACGAACTGCGTCCCACCAGTTTCCACGCGAGAAACCGGATCGACAAGCCATGCAGGGAACTGATAATACTAAGAAAGCTACTAGGTTGCGCCTGTCCCATACCAGGTAAGTGGTTGGTACGTTTTTCATGCCACTAGACGCATAACACAAGGTTCTAGTCCTTACATGCCAGTGACCAGATCATACCACAAACCATGCACCTTCAGTGCCTATACATCCAGTGCAGCCAAGCACCTCCAGTGCTACCACCATTCCACACCAAAATACTGGTCACGGCTGAGGATTCTATTTCATGAATATAAATGTATATGTACATACTTTTATTAGTTCATGGCTTGCTATCTTAACAAGTTCACATTCTTCAAGTATTCAATCTATCACTGCCATAATATCATTGATCTCAACACATGCAATATTAATGAGATATCTACTCATGGAATAGCATAGCAATTCATAAAATATAGGTTCAATATGATCAAAGTATGACTTGCCTTCCGCGTCGTAAGTATCAGCAGTTGATGATGGTTCAGCAACAAGATCTTCAACCCCGGACTCTTGCTCTGAACAAGATCAAACAAGCAAACAGGCATTACAATCAATCCTATTCTTACTAATTCACTACATGCAAAGATGCAAGGAGAAAGTACTCTGGGGGAACAAGGTTTGGAAGCGATTAGAGTTAAACTACGGAAACTAGGGTTAAGATTAGTTGTTAAGGTTTACAAGGTTCCAAAATATCAGGGTAATATCAAGGTGGTGACTGGTTCGCCCAAAAACAGCGAATGTCTTTAGGTTGGCATTCGGTTCAAGGCATCGACATAAGGTCGATGGGTGATAGAGGGCTCAACTCAAGTTGTGACAGTAGAGAAAGGTGTAGATCACAACATCAGGAGTCTAAGGGACAAAGTTATTTCCAAAGTTCATGGCTGGAAGTGGGTGAAAAGGCTCAATGCCACTGGCTGACATAGGCTGACAGTGCTCTAGAATGGCATTGACATGGTTTGAACAGTTTCCAGTGGCCAAAGTAGGTTTTGATTCAAGCATATGGTGCACAAGGTGGTGAGGCAGCTATTTGACAAAGTAATTTCTGTTTTACATGACTAGAGGTGGGTGAACAGGGCTAATGCCACTGGCTGACATAGCCTGGCATAGGGTTGACACGGCCAGAAACTAGGGTTAGCCATATCTTTTGACTCAGAGCTCCAAATGATGCACCACTTTGTCTGGTGGTTAGGCATTTGTAACAGGAACAAATGTCTCAACAGGATCTAGGGCAGGGGATGGCCGGAAAGTGATGAAAACCGGCGAAGGACACGGTGGCCGAGCTGTTCTCAACAGTTTCTGGACCAAACTTTGGCATGGAAATACCTCTTCATCTGGGCCGATCCAGGTGTCGAGCTAGAAGGCAAAAATACTCATGGGGTCGAGGCACATCTACTAGACAAGGTGGTTGGGGTTGAAACGGCCGGGAACAAAATCCGGCGACCGGAGCTAGGGAAGAAGACACCAAAATTGGGCATTTCTGTTCTAGGGCAAACGAACTCGAATCCTTGCTTGAGGATGGTCTCTGGGGCATAACAGAGCTAGGTGTGAAGTCAATTTAACTGGAAAATCACCACAGAAGCTTAACGGCGAGTTCCAGTGTGCATGCAAGGTGTAAACTTGGGGTTTTTCATATTTTAGCGAAATTGGTGATTCTGGTTGCTTAGATGTGTTCTAAACAGTCCACTGATCATGTTTGATTACAGGCTCGAGAGCTAATTTGACTTAGTTAAGGATTAATTGCTCGCCGGAGTTGTCGGGGAAAAACAGCAATTCCCGGCGATGAGGTGCAATAGAACTCAATTGGCTGCTACTACACAGGTAAGTGGTTGAGAGTAACTCACTGGTAGCTTCAATTTGGAGTTCGGTGCAGTGGAGTGGCCTGGCACCGTGAGCCTCTTCTCGAGCTCGCCGAAGAAGACGAAGAGGATGACAAGGTTAGAGACTTGTGTGGTTCTGGCGTGTGTGTGGTTGAAGGAGATGGCCAGAGCAAGCTTAAATAGACGAAGTGAGCAGCAACGGTTGAAATTTCCTGGAGACTTGGAGCTGTGAATCGACGGCGAATTGACTGGCCGGGCGGGACAGCAGCGAGGTGACGCGCTCCAGCGGCCGTGCCGGCTTTTACAGTCTGGCGCGCAGTCCTGGCTGATGCAACGGCGAATTGATGCATCCCTCGGGCATGCTTGCAACGTGGCGCAACTGCACTGCCGTTCTCGGGCGCGCGCGCGGGAGAACGAAGGCGATGCTGGCGAGGTGAAGCTGTTCCACAGTGGCGAACACAATGCACACACGCGGCAAGGAAGCAATGGCGGAGGTGGCAGCGCTGGTGATCGCTGGCGATGGAGCTGCAGCAGCGGCAATGGCGACGACCAAAATTCCTGTGCTCGTGGTCGATCGAACGCCCTGGTCGTGCACAGTAGCCTGGTCGAACCAGGGACTGATTTGCGATGATTTTTGGTTCGGCTTTGGACTAGATTGCAAATCTGGTCTTTGAGAGGTTTAATTTGAGATTTGATTTCATGGTTGAGATTAATATTTCCATTAATACTCATTTAGCTCAAATTTGGAGAAAGTTTGATAAGATTTGAGGGATTTCACCTATTTTCGAAAATAGGGTAAAATTAGGGTAAACTAAATCTGGATTTTGTCGATCTCGAATTCTAGTGATTGGAGAGAGATTTTGAAGTCTGGACAGAAGGGAAATTTGTATCAAATAGCATTTGGGAGGTGTTCCCTGAAGAAATTCTGGAGTTGGAATTGATTTGCAGATTTTAGCCTTTTCAGGCTTCCAGGTAAACAGAAAAGGACTTATTCGCAGTAAAATTTGGACTAAACTGCGAAAAGTGTTTAGATGAATTAATCTGGCTCCCAACTTTTTGAAGTGAGTTGAGGATGAACCTAGGAACATATTCCAGGGGTTACTTGAGTCTGGGTAAGGTTAAATCAAGATAATTCAATTATCTGAAAACTGGGGTACTTAGGGTAAATCTGAATTTTCCTGTTTTCGAAAACAGAGAGAGGCTTAGGTACTGAGAGTTAGGGTCAGAATTTGATCTGGCTCCTGAAGACTTTTATCTTCAGGGTAACTGGTAGGTTAAATCTGGATGGTCAGATCTTGATCTGGATCTAGAGAATAGATTTGGAGATTTTTAGGGTTTGGGAGAGATTAGAGTTCAGCTGATCTGGCTACTACTACAGAGATACATGCATGCAGGGTTTTTATGCAAAACTTTTCACCCCCAAAACTAGGGTGTTACAAGAAGCCACTATCAAGAAGTGCTGTATGAACTTCCGAAGGTATTGGCATGCTCCCACAAAACTACGCACTTCGATAACAGTTCGCGATCGATGCCACTCTTGAATCACTTTTACCTTGTCGGGGTCGATTTGCAGTGTTCCTTTGCTGACCTCGAATCCCAGGTAAAGTAGAGTTTGCTAGACGATTTGCAATGTTCCTATACTATGACTTTGGTATAAGAGATCATGCAGGCCTTGGTCTTTTCTGACCAGATAACTTCTTTGCGACTACTATACAATGACTTCAGTATCAGTGATTGCAAGAGGGGGCTCGGTCGATATAACTATAGCATTAAGTTATAAAGGATAAGTATTGTGCATTTTATTTCTTTTCAATTTTTATCATCCACTTTCTGCTAATCATGTGTATTTGCAAGGTACAAAGAATCTGATGCACAAAATATTTCTGTTTCCATTGTCAAAATTACAAAATTTACAATGAGAGGGAATACATCAGGCAAGGCCGAGGTCGTGTAACAATTTTTCAACTAACGATTCGACCTCAGCTTTGGTTGTGATCAGTTGATCCTTGCTGTCAAAAATTGCATCTCCCACCACTAGATTCAGATCTAAGTTCGTACCATGGTGATGCCTAAGCTTGCAAAGGACAGCAGAGGCTATGACACCGATGTCGGTCTTTAGTCTCTCCTTGTACCTCATAGCAAATTCTGGGATAGTGGCGACTAGTGAGTTGGCTTGAGCCGCAACCAAATTGCAAGACTCTTCAAGAGATAAGTTACCCTGTGCGGGTTTAACAACATCAGCATCAAGAGAGTTAGCAACCTCCCTCAGTTTTCTTAGAGTATTCCTCTCAGTGAGACTTCAGCCTTTGATAATTGTATCCAAGGCGTCCTTCTCTTTACGGACAAGTTTCTCGGCTTCTCGAGCAAGCTTTGCAGTCTCTCGAGTCCTCTCGCTAGCCGCTTGGTGGAGGCTGTTGAGGTCGTGCCCTTGCCTTATGAACTTCCACTAGTACAGAAAAGCTTTCTTCTATCGGTAAAAAATACCCTTCTACTATCGGTTTTTGTACCGTTAGAGATAGACATGATAGAACAAGACAGGCCATTTTCTATCGGTAAATAACTGATAGAAGAACTTCACTATTCTAACGGCATTTTAGGCGACAACGGTAGAAAACCCGTTGTAGTCTGACGTTTGTGAAAGAGTTTACTGATAGAACAAGTATAGTACTCTCTCGGTTGTGAATGTGTTTACCGGCAGGGAAAGTCACACTCTTCTAACGGTTAATTACGAGTGTACCGATAGAAAAAACCTTATTACTCTATCGGTTGTGAAAGAGCTTACTGATAGAAAAAAGGATAGTACTCACTCGGTTGTGTAAAAGTTTACCGGCAGGAAAAGTCACACTCTTCTAACGGTTAATTACGAGTGTACCGATAGAAAAACCTTAGTACTCTCTCGGTTGGAAATGAGTTTACCGATAGAAAAAATGATTGTACTCTCTTGGTTGTGTATGAGTTTACCGGCAGGAAAAGTTAAACTCTTCTAACGGTGAATTACGTGTGTACCAATAGAAGAAAGGATAGTTCTCTCTCGGTTGTGGATGAGTTTATCGATAGAAAAAATGATAGTACTCTCTCGGTTGTGAATGAATTTACCGATAGAAATACAGTATAAATGCAATATAGTACATTCACATATATAGTACATTCTTTACATTCACAATACAGTACATTCACATATACAATACAGATGCAATACAGTATAGATTGGATACACAATACAGTACAGATGCAAAGAAGGGTAAATTCACATATACATTGAACAGATTGACACATTAGACAGTTATTCACATATATATGGACAAATACAAATTGCAATCCAATATGGACATTTATTCACATATATATAAACAGTCTATGCACAGAGTACACGAAAAAGAGAAAATTATCATGGCGGTTGGTTGGGCGCAACTTCCTCCATAACATATTGAGCCCAGGTTTGGCGAAGATCTCTAATCTTTGCATTTTCGTATTGGTCTTTCGACATGGCGATCTGCAAGCATGTGTGAATAATGAGTAACTAACTTCCTAATTTTGAACATGACACCCAATTTTCAAATTTGAGTTAGCTATCGATGCTTACCTGGGGCAACTGGGCAAAGTTTGTCCGCACTAGGTTGTACATGTAGCGCAGCACATAAAACCCGCATTCCCACGATTGCGGCTGCTGATGGCACTGAGATAATTGCATATGCGAAGACATGTTAACTATTGTTTCCATAAACTAATTAAGCATAAACAAAAAGTCTCGTGAGTACCTCATATTCTTTCCAAGCTAGTAGGGAGCCCTGCGGTGCAGCATGCCTCCCTCCAGCGGACACATATTTCTCAAAAGCCCTACATTTCTGTTAGCATTGCCGGTTAATGTATATCATTAGCTAGTGAGGTCAAAATTTAAATCAAACATATATGTTACTTACACCTCCATATTCCCCTTGACCACATATTCGTTCGGTAATCTATCACGCATCGAATCGAGGTAGTACACCTTGTTGCTCCACGGACAGATCACGATGAGGATCCAGTGGCCCGTACATTGTACGTAAAAGAGGACCGCTAGCTCAAAGTATATCTCAGGTGTAACATACAAGATTGAGTTAAATTAGTACGAAATGCACTAACCTTTGGTGGTACGGCACCAGAATGAACTCCCTGTCCTGCTGCGCCATCAGCGCTTTGGATATGTACTGCTCAACGTGCGCGGTGTCGTGCTCTAGCATCGTGAGGCTTATTTTCTCTGGGTCAAGGAAACCCACCTTGTCACATGCAGCCTCCGATGCTAGCCTGTACATGCACCTGCATGCAAAGGACGACATTAGTATTGCACAGAAAGTTACTACATTTCAAATGAACTACAACAATGCAGAGTTAGAAAACAACAATACATAGCATCAGCAAACTCACAGGACTCGAGTCCGTATGATGGACATATCGAGCTCCCGCCAGTTGTAGAGGTCAAACAGATCCTCGTTTGCCACGGATATACTCCCGGGCTCATGGTGGAACTGCCCAGGCTTGTAGGGAACTAAGAAGTTCAGATTGCGCCAAGCTCGGTGTAGGTACCACTCGTGGAGGTCTCTGGTTGATTGATCCAATTTGCGCAAAGCTGCCTCCGACATGAGTGGGAACCCGTTCTTGAACCTCTCTGGCTGTCCCTTTCGCCCTTTGCCCTTGCCTTTGCCCTGCCTTTTGCCGGGGACTGAGCGCGTACCTTCGAAGGCAAGGGCAAGGTGATGGCGGCTTTCTTCCGAGGTGAAAGCGTGGATGTGCTGGCTGGGGTCGAGGCCATCTTTGCTGTGTTCAGGTTCGTATGAGATCCGGCCTCATGCCCCGAGCTGGGGCCGCAGTCCCCTGGTGGCACGCCAGTAGGCTACTTCAATTAATGAGCACGTATGTTAGATTTTGCAAGTTGAGTGTACTGAGTAGGATATAATCTAAAATATGTAGGATTTACCTGTTGTATTAGAACACACTTCTTGGGCCACTGTACATAGGAGCCCACTGCTTCAGCAAGTGTCTGCATTTCCTCTATTGGGACTAGCAATGGAGAATCGTTGTAGCCCGGCATGGCCATGTCCACCTGTACCTTTGCGAACCCCAACCGCAGAGGTACGCAGTGGATCCGGACATCCGGCCCAAACGGATATACGAAGCCGTGTGCAACCACTTCCTGCCCGTCGCCTAGGTGAGTCAGTAGCATGCAGCCCTCCGGCTTCTGCAAATTTGTAACAATTAAAATAGGTTAGCGAAACAACTCTAACCGAATGGGAGTGGCGTCAACTTAAGTGCACAGATGAAGGCTTGCAATACCTCAAGTAGATCCACTGGATCCACGAGGACCTTCGAAGAGCAACTACTTATCCGACCCCGCGGGGTGCCGTCATCCTGGGGATCCGCATCTGCACTCTTGGCCAGCAATGCTTCTCTCAACTGTGCAAACTCTTCCCTCATTTGTGCGACGTCAGACTGCACCTCAGCCTGTATCTCCGCCCATACCTCAGCCCGTATCTTATTGTAGCGCTCCGCTTCCTTTTCCTTCCAGGAGTGGGCCTTCTTCCTCAGTGGAGCAGGATCTGCGAAATCGGCCTTCCACGACACAATGGCTCCCACGGCCCGTATCCGCTCGGGATGCTCCTTATTTCCTAGAGCCTGGGTGAGGATGTCGTTCTCCCTTTGTGGGGTAAACAATCCCTCCATTGCCTCCTTCTCAAAAGAGATCTGTTACATTTAAAGGTACCTTGTGAGACAAAGTGCCTTATATACACTTGTGCGCACACAGTTTACGAGGTTAGCCAACTTACCATTTGCCTCACAACGTCGGTGTCCCCAGGGTTTGCGAACTGCACAAACCCCGTGGACGACACGGACCCTCTCCCCCTCCACCATCGATTGCACCTCTCATCCCGGATCTCGGAGAGCGGCAACTCAGGGGAGTCGATGACATAATTTTGCTCGTCTTCCTTCTTCCACTGCTCCTTCTTCCCCGCATAGCGATGAGAGGTGATTATGAAAGAGTTCAGTGATTTCAGTTAATTTAACCTTCACTTCCGCCCACAACCTATCCCTCTCGTCCGCCATCACGTCCTTCCAGCTCTGGACGGTGATCTTCACCCTTTCTTTCATCAACAGCCCAACGTAGGCCGTGTACTTCCCAGCATTCTTTCCGATCGGCCTCCCAAATTGGTTGAACTCACAAGAAAGATTCGTGCGTTTGGCCAAACGGCCCAACGTCGTCGCGCCTCGCCCCACCCTCTTGCGCTAGGGTGAACCAGCTGCAACTTCAGTTACGTTGGGGTTGGCCCTAGTCGAACCACTAGTACCATTCGATGAAGACGACGACATGTCTTTCCCTACAAAACCATCAACAAACCATCAAAAATTTAATGGAAACACAAACCAAATCATTTTACAAAGCAAAAGGACCTATTTTAAATATTTTTTCTATCAGTAAACACAGAAACTACCAATAGAAGATAAGATTCTATTTCTGAGCATTTTTATCTACACATTTTCATATAGGAAGCAGGAAACATATGGCAATTAATTCTTCTTGGAGTTCCATAGCTCAGTTCATGACTGGAGACTAATTAGGGCTACGAAAGGGATGTCCGAAGAAAATAATACTAAAAGACATGCAAAAATTAATTGCTGAAGTGTTCAGCAATGTTTTCTATCGGTAAACCCATGAGATACCGATAGACCATAACAATGTTTTCTATCGGCAAAGATACGAGATACCGATAGAACATAACAATGTTCCCTGTGTTATGGAATATTGCTGATAAGCCGCCATTCACTGGCATCACATAATCTTGGTTTAAGTCAACATTCTCCATGATTTTCTATACTAATATTCATGGGCCAGCATTATTATTTCACACATAACAATATTTTCTATCGGTAAACACATGAGCTGCCGATAGAACATAAAATTTTTTTCTATCGGTAAACATGTGAGATACTGATAGAACATAACAATGTTCTCTATATATGGAATTTTGTTGATAAGCTGCCATTCACTGGCATCACATAACATTCTCCATGATTTTCTATACTAATATTCATGGGCCAGCATTATTATTTCACATGTAAATATGCACACAAACATCTAAGTGCCACTGTGCATAATCTGACAAACCTAATGCTAATGGAATATAAAGATATTGAAGTAGCACAGAAAGTAGGTCACAACCAAAAAAGGAATAACATGGTTTATAGCACCCTCTCTTGGTTATCTTTAGCATTACCTGTATGCAAATCATCTGGACTTCACATCTATTAAGTTGGGAAAAGTCATGTATAAGCATTTGAAACATATACATCGCAGACCCATCCACATTGCCATATATTCATACCAAGTGAGTAAAAATTCCCAACCAAACTAGTACATTGCATGGCTTATGTCCTTTCAGATCCAAAGTTTTAATACTTGTTCAGAAATCTTTTCTATCGGTAAACACATGAGCTGCCGATAGAACATAACAATTTTTTCTATCGGCAAATACAGGAGATACTGATAGAAGATGTGTAAGAACACCTCCAACATATAATGTGCATTACATGGCAGTTGGATACAATTGATCACACATACAGCAGTATAGATAAGTTAAAATCTCAAAATAGGTTCATTATAGCACTGGAACATATTATGTCAACCCTAATTAAATCAACATTGCCTGCGGAATGTACATAATCCAACACAATAGGGAACCCTAGTGTAATTGCAAAACTTGAAGAACTAGTACATACAAAACACTAAGATCAAATAAGGAAGATGTTGGAAAAAGAACGATGAATTAGGGTATTTTACGGCGATCAGTTGTGGTGATGGAGAGGCAGTGTAGAGTGCAGCGGCGGCCGACGAAGGACAAAAATATGAACCGGTGGCAGTGGCGAACCAGTATCCAGCCGGCGATCGTCGTGTGGGAGTGAGGAAGTGAGTGGTCACTGCGGAGGTTGTGGTTTTCTTCGCTCTCGAAGAGATGCAGTGCTATAAGTTGGAACTGTTCGACTAGAGGGAAAGTCAAGGGCCATGTGTAATAAAGTAGTGGATGCCCTTTTCTATCGGTACAAACAACAAAATACCGTTAGATAAATGGATTTATTCTAATGGTAGAACATAATAATACCGATAGAATAAGTAAATTTTTCCCAGAGTAATTTTTGAATTGCCTGAGACACATGAAAGTAGTTGATGCCCTTTTCTATCGGTACAAACAACAAAATACCGTCAGGCCAATGGATTTATTCTAACGGTATAACATAATAATACCGATAGAATATGTAAATTTTTCCCAGAGTAATTTTTAAAGTGCCTGAGACACATTAAAGTAGTGGCTGCCGTTTTCTATCGGTACAAGCAACAAAATACCGTCAGACTAATAGATTTATTCGAACGGTACAAAAAAATAATACCGATAGAACAAGTAAATTTTTCCCAGAGTAATTTTTGAAGTGGGCAAGGCATTGGAAAATGATGTTTCAGGGAACGGGATTTTTGGAGAGCTTAATTTTTGAAGAAGCAAGAGGTTGCAATGAGATTTTGGCAAGAAAATTTGAAGGGAAGAATTAAGTACTTATAGGATAAAGGTACTGTACATGTTAGAACTCATACTGTGGAGTAAAATTGAGACATATTAATGCTGTGAACTAGCTTATCATTAAGTTCTAAAGAAAAATGTATTGCCTGATGTATTAATGATAAGTTCCTCACCATGATGCACAACTTGTGGGCTGTTTGCTTGGCATTTTCCCTGAAATAGAAAATAATCATCAATGGTTCTCAACCCATAATCCTTCTTCGTGATCATCTCTCATGTTGTTTTGTTGATATCTTCAGTAGGGATAAATTGAATGTCCTCTAAAAATGGAGGTATTTCGTCGAATTGGTTATACTCCTTTTCATCAATAACGTCTTCGACCCCAACAATACGTCTCTTGCTGTGGAGGACAACGTGCAAGTTTGGATTGGCCGGTTCAACGATGTAGAATACCTGTGTGGCTTGCTTTGCAAGTATGAATGGATCGTCTTGGTGTCCCACTCTATCAAGATCGACGAGATAAACCTGTAACTGTCAACTTGAACACCTCGAGGGATTTCGACCCATTGGCATCGGAACAAGGGAATCTTAAATAATCCGTAATCGAGCTCCCATATTTCGTCAATAGCACCGTAATATGAGTTCAGCGCCCTTACTGACTTGGCATCCTCGGAAATAGCAAATAGTGTCACCCCGCTACATTGCGTGCTACTCTTGGCATCTTGAGCTCTTGTGTACAATGAATACCCATTGATGTCGTACCCTTGCCAAGTCCCTACAGTGAATCTTGGGCCTCTAGCCAACCATGTCACAGTTTCACTTATGGAGCTCTTGGCACCTCGCGTGACTCTTTCTTGGATCCACCCAGCAAATTTCCTGTTGTGTTCTCTGGTGACCCAAATCTCTGACTTCGAAGGATTCTGTGACCGTAACATTACCTTGTGCTCGTGTATGTATGGCTCGACCTCCGTCATGTGTTGTAAGACCCAAAAATGTGATTTTGTGTACACATCAAGGGCGGGGACGATAGCTTTGAATCTAATCGTTCCGATGCCCTGAAGCCTACCCTCGTGTCGAGACCTAGGAATGCCAATTGGGTCAACCCCGGCCATATAATCTGTGAAAAATTCAATCACCCCCTCGGCGGCATAACCTTCCATGATACTCCCCTCGGGTCGACGACGAGTCCTTACATATCCCTTCAATACACCCATAAATCTCTGAAATGGATACATGCAGCGTAGGCACACGGGTCCACAAAACTTAATTTCTCTGATAAGGTGAACAATCAGATGGACCATCACATCAAAAAAGGATGGAGGGAAATACATCTCGGGCTGACAAAGAGCTGTAACCACGTCGCGTTGCAAAGTGTCCAGTCCATCCGGATCATTTACCTATGAGGACACAGTTGCGCCAAATATTCATATCAGAAAAATCTTCTAATTAAGCTCCACAAATGGAGGTAATTAACTTATAGTACGAGTGCACATACTTACCTTGCAAGATATTGCGTTGAAGAAATAACATAGGTTTGTGATTGTCTCTTTTACTTTAATTGGGAGAATGCCGCTGATAGCAATGGGAAGCATTTGTCACATCAGCACATGACAGTCGTGGGACTTCATGCCAACCAGTCTTAGGTCCTTCATGGACACAAGTTTTTTCAAGTTCGTAGAATACCCACATGTAACTTTAACACCGTGCAGGCACCGACAGAGTTCTATCTTTTCGCTCTTGGACAAAGTATAGCAGGCCGGGGGGAGGTATGTACGCTTTCCCTTCTCCAAAGGTGCAAGCTCAGTCCTTATCCCCATTTCCACCTGTCGGGGGAAATCTCCACGGGACTAAGCCCGGGTAAGTTATGTCACGGTGGCCCGAGGATCCGGCCCCGGGACGTGGCCTCTGGTGCCCTCCCGGGCGCCGCCATTTGCCCGGGGACGTGGCCTCCGGGGCCTCCCCGGGCACCGCCATTTGCCCGGGGACATGGCCTCTGGGGCCTCCCCGGGCGCCGCCTTTTGGCTCCCGGGACGTGGCCTCCGGTGCCCTCCCGGGGGCCGCCATTTGCCCGGGGACATGGCCTCCAGGGCCTCCCCGGGCGCCGCCTTTTGGCTCCCGGGACGTGGCCTCCGGTGCCCTCCCTGGCGCCGCCATTTCCCCGGGGACATGGCCTCCCCGGGCGCCGCCTTTTGGCTCCCGGGACGTGGCCTCCAGTGCCCTCCCAGGCGCCGCCATTTGCCCGGGGACATGGCCTCCGGGGCCTCCCCGGGCGCCGCCTTTTTGCTCCCGGGACGTGGCCTCCGGTGCCCTCCCGGGCGCCGCCATTTGCCCGGGGACGTGGCCTCCGGGGTCTCCCCGGGCGCCGCCTTTGGCCCGGGGACGTGGCCTCCGGGGCGTCCCCGGGCGCCGCCTTTGACCCGGGGACGTGGCCTCCGGCGCCATCCCGGGCCTCATCGCCCTCCTGAAGGTAAAGTCTCGAACTGTTTGTCACGTGCAGGTCACGCGAGGGGCGCCTCGGGAACTAGCGACCACCTGTCAAGCATCCAAGGCGTTTGACCGGGAGAAGGACGGTCCTGCCCTTCAATCCGACGGGGGCTTCCGGGGTAGTTTAGGTTTTTCGCTTCTTTTTGGGGCTATAAATAGCCCTTGTACCCCTCTCTTGTAAAGGATCGGTTCTTTTATTGGAATAGCTAAACTCACAGGCGTGCTCCGGAAGCCTCTCCCCCGGAGAGGGCCTCCCCAGCCGACTCCGGTCGGGAGCGCGTCGATAGGACTAGGGCCCCCACCGGGACCAGAACCTGTATAAACTCGTGTGTCATTCTTTGTGCTTGTCCGGCGGGGGAGGACCGGTCATCCGGTCAACCCACGCCGCGTAATCTTCGCTAGGATCACTCTCAAAACCTGCCGGGGTATTCGCAATACAACGACAGTTGGCGCCGACCATGGGGACTCGTGAGAAGACGCCATGGCTCCCCCAAGAACAAGGGCTCGCACCCTTCCCGGTGATCCGGGTCTCGGAGACCCTGCGCCATCCGCCCGGGACACTGCTGTCCCGGCGGTCCATTCCGGAAGCGACCTGGCCCAGGTACCGCCTCCCTCCTTTCCTCTTAACTTAGGTGCTTCCACCTCCAGGTCGTTCCCGGTGACCGCGGGGACCTCGGCCGGGACAAGCGTCCCACCGACGGCTCACCCGGCTCCCCGGGACGCCCTGCTCGAAGCCCTCGTGGAAGGCCAGCTCTGCGCCCAGCGCTCTATGGACGAGCTCCTTAGCGTGTTGGCGCGGCCTCCGGCCCCCACATTTGCGTCACACCCGTATCCGGGGAACATGCCCCCGTTTATGGGTTACCCGGCGGCCCCTCCGGCCTCCGGGGGGTTGTCCGCCCCGTATGATCCGGCCGGGGGGTTCCCTCCCCCTGCGGGATATACGTCCGGACCCTTCCTGGCACCCGGGCCGGTCCCGGTGCCGGGAGGTTATTTCATGCCGGGGCCCTTCATGGCACCAGGGGGGTACCCCGTCCACGGTCTATTCCCGGGGCCGGGAGCCCACTTCATGCCGGGGGTTTACCCTGCGCCGGGAGCCAGTCCCGCGGCCCGCGTCGCGTTTACCGCACCGGGGGCGGTTGACAGAGCAGCCCCCGTGCTGCAGCGGACTTCCCCCCGCATGGGCTCCCCGGTTCCGGACGTCGCCACGGGGGCTCCCCCCTCGCCGGTTCCGGGTGTTACAGGGCCTGCACCCTTCCCGGTTCCGGTCGTGGCCACTGGGGCCCCCTCCACTTCGATTCCGGGGGTCGTCGCAGGGGGCTCGCCCCGACCGGCTCCAGAAGCTACAGCGCACGAGCTCCCTCCCTCGGTGGGACATGTCCGTTCCGCCCCGGGGGAGGTCGAGCGAATGCGTTCATCAGAGCGCGGGGAACAACTTCCCCCCGGCCACGGGCGCGGGGAGCCTCGCTCTCGCACCGACCGGGGGAAGAAACCCGCTGAAGAGCCAACCTCTCCAGCGGAGAGCCCGGACGTCCGGGAATTCAGCCCCGGTCCGGAGGAAAAGCGTCGCCACCGCCATTCTGGCGGACCTCTCGGACTACTTCCAGACTCAGACAACGAAGGTCCCGTGAAAGAAGATAGCGACCGGGGCTCCCCCCGGGAAGTGCAGGGGGCTAACGAGCCCCTGTGCCGAAGGCTTCGCAGCATCCGATGGCCGCGGCCCTACCGCCCTCCGCACATCGAGCACTATAATAGTGAAGCGGACCCTTACGAGTTCGTGCAGGTCTACTCCACTGCCATCTCCGCGGCCGGGGGGGACGAGACTGTACAGTGCAACGTCTTCCCACTCTACCTCTCCGGCATTGCCCGCTCCTGGTTCTACAACCTGAAGGCCGGCTCCATCAACTCTTTCTCGCAGCTCAAGCGGGAGTTCTGTGCCAATTTCCAAGGGAACTATGTGCGTCCCCTAGACTCCTCGCAGCTATACACTGTCTGGCAGAGGACTGGGGAAACCATCAGAAGCTTCTTCAAGCACTTTGCTCAGGTGAAGAGCAAAGTGGCCCACGTCCCAGACTCTACGGTCATCGAAGCCTGCAAAAGCGGCATCCTCCCGGGGGAGCTCCACCGAAGGCTCTCCCGGAGTTGCCCCTCTTCCGCCGACGAGCTCTTCAACGTCCTCGAAAAGTACGCTCGGGCGGAGGAAGACGATATCTGGAAGAAGACCCAGGGGGCTCCCGCCCCCGTCGACCGGGGGGCTAGGGACCCCCCGAAACACTCCAGGCAGGGGGGGCGTAGCGAGCCACGGCCTCGGGACACCTTTGTCCTCGAGGGCGGAGGCGGCTCGCGCGACCCCCCGAGGGCCAACCGCCCGTTCCCCAAACCGAAGGGCCATGGGGGAGGACAGTCTTCGCGCGGCCGGGAAGGCCCCGCGGGGAGAAGGCGGGAAGGACCGTGGTGCAGGCTCCACAGGTCCAATACCCACGCTACCCGAGATTGTAGCCAGCTGCTGCAGCACTTCGCGGACTTCCTCGACCAGCGCGGGCAGGGGAGGGGACTCCGGCCTCATTGCTCGCTCGGCCAGCTGTTTCGGCCCTTCCCGCTCCCACGGGGGGTCAGCAGACGCAGGAGGGGGAGCCTTCAGAAGCTCTCCCCTTTCAAACTTCGCAGCGGCACATCAACGTCATCGTGGGAGGATCTGCCTCCGGGCGGGACTCTAAGCGCCAGCATAAGGAGTACGCGCGCGAGGTCAAGGTTGTGGGGGTGCTACACGCGTCCCCGCCACCGAAGTGGTCGGACGTCCCCCTCACCTTCTCGACAGAAGACGCGCGGGGGGTTCGCTTCCCCCACGACGACGCGCTCATTGTCTCCGCGACCATCTACAACTGCCATCTGGCCCGGATCCTGGTGGACGGCGGGAGCTCCGTCGATGTCTTATTCCTGAAGGCCTTCAAAGAAATGCAGGTGGATGAGAAGCTCCTGCAGCCCGCTGCCGGACCCCTGCAAGGTTTTGTCCCGGGGAAGGCGATCCACCCCGTGGGCAAGGTAGATCTTCCAATGACCTTCGGCACCCCAGAGAACTACCGGACCGAGCTGGTCCGCTTCGACGTAGTAGACCTCCCCTCCTCCTACAACGCGATTATGGGGAGGACGAGAATCAACTGGCTGGGGACTGCCACCCATCAAAACTATCTCTGCATGAAGATCCCCGGGCCGCATGGCGTGATCAACGTCCGGGGAGACCAAGACATGGCCCGTGCTCTATACGAGCGCACCGCGGCCACAATCGGAAGCGTCAACCTCATAAAGACGCCCGGGGGGGAGGCTTCTCCCCCGGAACTAGATGCTGCCGCGCCACCGCCCGGGAGGCCCCTCCTCAAGCCGCGTTCGGAAGGAGGCCTCCGGAAGGTCCTGCTGTCCCCGGGCAACGAAGACAAAACCGTCCGGATCGGGGCGGAGCTCCCCGAGGAGCACGCAGCGATACTTGCGGCTTTTCTGCGTGAAAACTCCGATGTTTTTGCGTGGAAGCTGTCAGACATGCGGGGCGTCGCCCGGGAGGTCATTGAGCACAAGCTTGCAGTGGCCCCCGGTCAGCCCCCGGTCAAACAGAAGCTGCGGAAAGTTTCCCTCGTGCACCAAGAGGCAATCAAGGTGGAGATCACCCGGCTCCGAGAGGCGGGGTTCATTCGGGAGGTCCTGCACCCCGAGTGGCTCGCGAACCCCGTCCTCGTCAAGAAATCAACCGGCAGGTGGCGGATGTGCGTGGACTTCACCGACCTTAACCGCGCCTGCCCCAAAGACAACTTCCTGCTGCCGCGGATTGATCAGCTCGTCGACTCCACTGCGGGGTGCGAGCTCATGAGCTTCCTAGACGCCTACTCGGGCTACCATCAAGTCCGGATGGCGGAAGGGGACGAGGAAAAGACGAGTTTTATTACTCCCCTCGGAACCTTCTGCTACGTCCATATGCCCTTCGGGCTCAAGAACGCGGGGGCGACCTTCCAGCACCTCATGACACTGGTTTTCAAAGAGCAAGTCGGCCGCAACGTTGAAGTCTACGTAGACGACGCGGTTGTCAAGAGTCCCCGCACAGCCTCCCACATCGACGACTTGGCTGAAACCTTCCGCAACCTCCGCGCGTTCGGGCTCAAACTCAACCCGGAGAAGTGCGCCTTCGGGGTGCGCGGGGGGAAGCTCCTAGGTTTCCTCGTGTCCCAGCGGGGCATAGAGGCAAACCCCGAGAAGATCCGGGCATTCCTAGACATGCCCCCGCCGCGCTCCGTCAAGGATGTCCAGCGGCTCTCCGGCCGCCTAGCCGCACTCAGCCGCTTTGTCTCTCGGTCGGGGGAGCGGGGCCTCCAGTTCTTCAAGATCCTCCGAGGGCTCGAGGGGTTCCGCTGGACCCCCGAGGCTCAGGAGGCGTTCGATGACCTCAAGAAGTACCTCACGAGCCCTCCAATGCTCGTGAGTCCGTCCCCGGAAGAGCCCTTGCTCCTCTACCTCGCCGCGACCCCTGTCGCCATCAGCACGGTCTTGGTAAAGGAGCAAGGGGGGCAGCAGCGTCCGGTGTACTACGTGAGTGAGGCCCTCCAAGGGGCCAAAACTCGGTACACGGAAATGGAGAAAATCTGCTACGCCCTCCTCATGGCGTCCCGGAAGCTTCGACATTACTTCCTGGGGCACCCCATCACCGTCCCGTCGTCCCTCCCCCTCGGGGAGGTACTGCGGAACAAAGAAGCCACCGGCCGGATCGGGAAGTGGGGGGCTAAGCTCGCCCCCTTCTCCATGTCCCTTACCGGCCGCTCTGCCATCAAGTCGCAGGTCCTCGCCGACTTCGTCGCAGAGTGGACTCCCGCCTCTGGGTCCGGGGACGAAGATCTCCCTGTGCCGCCCCGACGCCGTGATCATTGGACCCTTATGTTCGATGGGTCGCTGTGTCTCGCCGGAGCTGGCGCGGGAGTAGTCCTCCGGAGCCCCGAGGGGAAGGAACTCGAGTACGTCGCGCGGCTCGAGTTCCCCGCAACCAACAACGTCGCCGAATACGAGGCTTTGCTCCTCGGGATGCGCCTCGCGCGCTCCCTGGGGATCCGGCGCCTCCTAGTCAAGGGAGATTCTCAGCTCGTAGTTTGCCAAATGGACAAGTCTTACCTGTGCCATGACGCAAACTTAAGTCTTTATTTGCAGGAAGTGCGAAAGATGGAGAGGTATTTCGACGGCCTCGAGGCCCGGCATATCCCACGTAGGGACAATGACCGGGCCGACGCCTTGGCCCGGGCGGCCAGCGCCCGGGAATCGCTCCCCAAGGGGGCTTTCCTGGAGATCATCACGAAGCCCTCGGTGGCCTCCCCGGACACGGGCGACGAGCCTCATGTCCCAGAGGTCGCCGAGATCGCCCGGACTCCATCTTGGATGGACCCCCTCATCTCCTTCATCAAGGGGGAGGGGGACCCTCCTAGTGAAACCGAGGCTAAACGCCTCCGGGCTAAAGCCCGGGCGTATCTCCTGCTGGAGGGGAGGCTCTACAAGCGGGGGGCTTCCGCCCTCCTGCGCTGCCTCCCCCGGCCAGAGGGACTTCAACTTCTCGAAGACATCCACGCGGGGAGCTGTGGTTCTCACCTGGCCCCGCGTGCAATCGCGGCCAAGGCCCTCCGGCAGGGCTTTTACTAGCCCACGGTCATGCGCGACGCGCGAGACTTTGTCTCCGCGTGCGAGGCATGCCAGAAGATGGCCAAGGGCTCGAACCTCCCTCCTATAGCGCTACAAACGATCCCCATCACTTGGCCCTTCATGCGCTGGGGGATGGACCTCTTAGGGCCCTTCCCCCCAGTGCCCGGGGGATACAAGTATGCGGTAGTCGCAGTCGACTATTTTACAAAGTGGGTTGAGGCGGAGCCTTTGGCCAGCATCACGTCCCAGGCCGTTCAGCGGTTTTTCTGTAAAAACGTCGTATGTCGTTTTGGTGTCCCCCGGGAGATCTCCGTGGACAACGGGACCCAATTCGACTCGGCTTATTTCCGCGAATTCTGCGAAGGCCTGGGGCTTGTCATCCACTTCGCCTCGGTGGCCCATCCCCGGAGCAACGGGGCTGTCGAGAGGGTCAACGGCGTGATCCTACAGGGGTTACGCTGGAGACTCGAGCAAACCGCTTCTAAGCGGGGTGCATGGGCAGAGGAGCTCCCTAGCATCCTCTGCTCCATGCGCACGACCCCGTCCCAGGCAACAGGGCGTACGCCCTTCTCCCTGTCTACGGGGCGGAGGCAGTCCTCCCCCCGGAGATTGGCTTCCGGTCACTGCGGGTGGAGCTCCTGGAGGGAGCCACTCCCTCAGCATACTAGGCCAACGAGGCCAACCAGCGCCTGGAGATCGACCTCGTGGAGGAGGAACGCGACCGAGCGCTCCTCCGCCACGCCATCTACGAGCAAGAAATAGCGCGTGCGTACAATCAGCGCGTGCGCGAGAAAGCCTTCCGCCTTGGGAACCTTGTCCTCAAGCGCGTGACGGACCCCCAAGCCCAGGGTAAGCTCTCCCCCAAGTGGGAGGGCCCCTACAGGATCTCCGCGGTCCTGGGCTCGGGGGCCTACAAGCTCTCCAACCTTCAGGAGCAGGAGCTGAAGCACATATGGAACTTGCGTTTACTTCGCAAGTTCTATGTTTAGCCTTACGGGCCTGTCCCCTCCCCCGGAGCGTTCACGCCGGAGGGGGAGGAGGGACACTGTATTTTCCTCCCATTTCGCGGCTTCGCAGGGTGTCGCGCCCCGAAACTGGGACTACGACTACTCCTGTAGAGACCTAGCTCACTGCAGCTAGTCCCATAAATGCATAGCATACTCATACCCTTGACTTCCCAGGATAAGTCAAGCACAGGAGTATATCACATTGCGCAGAGTCACTTACAAAATATTTAAGCAGTGTGGCCTGCTGGCCTTAATATTACATAGGGAGATTACAATGCCTTCGCGGCATACATGGTTTAGCAAAATAACATCTACACAGCAGAAGGTAGGTGACCCACCCACAAAGAGAAGTGGACGGCAGAACAACACACATCAGGACTCTGGCGGAACTGACGCTCCTCCTTCTGGATCCAAGAAGTACTCCATGCCTTCATCTTGGTCGTAGAGCGCTCCATCTACTGATTTGAATGTTGCAAGGGTGAGCACTTACGTACTCAGCAAGTCATAGGTAAGAGTAGGTACATATAGTAGTGATGATATGAACCTAGACTAGTCAAGAATTATGGATGTTTTTAAAATAATCTTTCTCTTTCCTGGCTCAACTCATGGCAGCACCTTTCTATAATATAACATCATCATTGATGTTCACTAAATTATAGCACTACCGCAACACGTCAACACATGACAGCCCACGGCAGCACTCCTTATCATGACAACACATGTCATTTGGGTAATCTTGGTTTAATATCTTTTATTTAGAAAATAATACTTGTGTCACACCCCATGGATTTAATCCACCGCAGCAGACTCCTAAAACTCGGGAGCACGAAGTATTCGAATACATTTTTAACTCTGCAGAGAGGTACCAATTTACCCGCAAGATATTCCACTTTCAAGCCCATCCTATCAGAATGATTAGACCCCTGACTCACTTCATACTGTGAGCGACAAGGTGGAAATAACAAGAACTTTTGTTATGTTTCACTTACAATTCACCCCTGACCATGCAGTTTCTTCACACAAACTGCAATTGTGGTGGGCTATACCCCCACCCATAAGCCTCTTCCCATTACTGGGTCAACGTGCTTGATCAAATCACATTCAGTGATACGTGGAGGAGCTGAACCCCGTGAGTTTAGTGTATTACTTTCCATCTCATGCAGGGGTTTCATGTACGATTCACATAAGTACTTGTTCAGGCCTGTCCCATACCAAGCTTGCGGTTAGCACGTTTGTTCATGCCACTAGACGCACAACACAAGGTTCTAGTCCTTATATGCCAGTGACCAGACCATCCACAACCCTGCACCTTCAGTGCCTGCACATCCTTTGCAGTCTAGCACCTCCAGTGCTACCACCATTCCATACCATTTCCTGGTCACGGCTAGGGGTTTTATTTCATGAATATAAGTATATAAATATATATAATAGTTCATGACTCAAAACTTGTTTATTTCACATTTCACAGATAACCAGTCCAGTACTGCCAATTCATAAATCAACCATTTCCAATCTTTCTCATGCAATATTATCTATATTCAAGGTTATGTTATAGCAACTCTTAAAATATAGGTTCGAGATGACCAAGAATATGACTTGCCTTCCGCGTCGTAAAATACAGCAGCTGATGTCGGGTCAACAGTGAAGTCCTCGAACTGGGGCTCTTGATCTGCTCTCCAATCAAACAAACAACCAATAATCACAATCTTTTCAATACACTATTATACTATATGCAATAATGCAAAGATGAAGTCTTGATGATTCTGAGATGATTAGGTTAGAAATTGATTAGGATTAGGTTAGTTGTTGAAGGTTTACAAGGTTCCAAATGTCTCAAAATATCAGAATGGTATCAAGGTTGCGACTGGTTCGCTCAAAAACAGCGAACGTCTTTAGGTCGACATTCGGTTCAAGGCATCGACATAGGGTCGATGGATGATAGAGGGGTTATCTCAACTTGTGGCAGTAGAATAAAATGTAGAGCACAACTCCACAAGTCTAAGGTACAAGGTTATTTCCAGTTTGCACAACTGAAAAGAGGTGAAAAGAGCTAATGCCACTGGCTGACATGCTCTGGCATAGGGCTGACAATGCCAAAATCTAGGGTTTTAGCATAAACTGTAGTTCAAGGGCTCAAATCAAGTTGTGATAGAAGAAGAAATTGCTGATCACAACCTCAGGAATCTAAGGGACAAAGTTATGCTCAAAATGCACATCTAGAAGGAAATGAAAAGGGCTAATGCCACTGACTGACATAGCCTGGCATTGATCTTGACATGCCCAGAAACTAGGGCTTGCCATATCTTTTGATCTAGAGCTCCAAATGATGCACCACTCTGGGAGGTAGGCATTGATAACAGGAACAATTCATTCAACAGGATCCAAGGCTGAAAATGGCTGGAAAATGATGAAAACCAGCGAAGAAGTTGACTGGTCTGGAGTACCTGCAGCACAAACAGTGCAGCAACTAGGGCATAGCCATAACTCCTGTTCTAGGCCGAATTAGGGGTCGTGGTAGAAGACAAAGTTACTCAAAATGGTCCAAAACATCTGGATGGCAAGGTGGTTTGAGCTGGAGTGGCTGAATTTAGGAGATATTGGCTGGAGGAACGATGAACTCAATCCTGATTTGGGTATTTCTGTTCTAGGGCAATTGAACTCGAGTCCTTTCTTGAGGAGGGTCTCTGGGGCATAACAAAGCTAGGTGTGAAGTCAATTTAACTGGAAAATCACCACAGAAGCTTAACGGTGAGTCCCAGTTTGCATGCAAGGTGTAAATTTGGGGTTTTCCAAGTTTTAGCAAAATTGGTGATTCTGGTTGCTTAGATGTGTTAAGCTAGGTTTACTGATCCTATTTGATCACTGGCTCGAGAGCTAAAAGGGCTTGGTTAGAGTTTAATTGCTCACTGGAGGTTTTTGGGGAAACCGGCGATCACCGGCGAGAGAAGGCAAGAGAACTCGATTCCAAGCTTAGATACACTCAAGAGGGGATGGGAAACTTACTGGGAGGCTTGGATTGCTGAGGGGAGCAACGGGTGAGGCTGGCACCGAGAGCTCCAGAAATGGCTCGCCGGGGAAGAAGATTTCACCACGGAGCTGCGAGCTTAGGTGGTTTCTGGCGCTGGGTGAAGATGCAACGGCTACAGAAGGCCTTATATAGGCACGGGCGAGGCAAAAGGGCCGACAATTTGGAGTGTTGCTGCTACGAGGTGACTTTGAAGCGACGGGACGGGGTGGTGATGGCGAGGCGACTGACGGCGCGGCGTTGCAGCTTTGCAGCTGGACGGTGCAGGTGCAGGCGACGAAGGCAACGGCGAGGAGACACCTAGCTCGAGCATGGCTGCGACGTGTCGAGCGTTCTCTGCGGTGCTGCGCTGCTGCAGCTAGCGCGCGTGCTGTGCGCGGGGAAAACTTGCAGCAATTTGCGCGGTTGAGGGCTTCCACGGTGGCGAACGGCGAGGGCACACATGGCGGCAGGGGCACAGGCGACTGCCACGGCGGAGTGAGCACGGCAGCTGGTCGAGGTCGCGCACAGGCGGTTCTCTGGTCGTGCGCAAACTGGTCGAACAGGGACTGGAAAAGAAGGCTCGGGCTGATTTGAAATTTTGAAACTTGCTCCAGGGACTGATCTGCGAGGAAAAGTTTGAATAGGAAAAGGATCTGATTGCAAATCTGGAGATCTGGAGGGCTGATCTGAAATCTGATTTCAGGAATGAGTTGCATAAGATTAATGGAACTCATCTAGCCAAAGTTTGACAAGATCGGGCAAGATCTGAAGGGTTTCGACAAAAGTGGGGAAAACGACTTTAGGGTAAAACAGGGTAATTAGGGTTTCAAAAACGGCGAGGGTCGAAACTTAGATTTAGGGCAGGATTTGGAAATTCTTCCAGAAGGGAAAAATGTTCAGAATAGTGAATGGGAGATATTCACTGAATCAGGTCAAAGTTTGGAGGTGATTTGCAACATTTTGCCTTTTCAGGCTTCTGGAAAATCTGGAAAAGGACTTATTTGCGATACTCTTGGACTGATTTGCGAAAAGAGTCTAGATGGTGAAATCTGGCTGCCAACTTTTTGGATTAAGGTATTGGCGTACCCTTGATCATAATCCAAGAACAATCTGGTCTGATCTTGGCTAAGATTTGATTATATCTGAAATGCTGAAACTTAGGGTATTGGGTAAAAGATATTTCTGTTTTCGAGAACAGAAAGGAGTTGATAAATCTGGAAGTTGGAGATAGAATTGGTTCTAGGTTCTGAAGGCTTTTAGGCTTAGGATAACTGATAGATCAAATCTGGCAAGTCAGATCTTAACTTGGGGTCATAGGATAGATTTTGGAGATTTAGGGCTAGAACAGAATAAAGCTGAGGCTGATTTTGTTGATCTAGAAGAGACATATGCATGCATGACTTTTAAGAAAGAAACTTTTCACCCCAAAACTCAGGATGTTACACAGGGGGAGGCCCTGTACTTCATTTTATTAGCAATACATAGGTCTTGCTTTTCAAACTGTCTCATTGCAGGTCTCCCTCATTGCCGCCCCTAGCGGCGATGCCCTCCCCGCGAGGATGCCCTCCCCGCGAGGAAGCCCTCCCTGCGAGGATGCCCTCCCGGCAAGGAAGTGGGCCAGTCCCAACAAGTCCCTACAACGGGAGTCTCCACTCCCGTAGGGCGGCTTACGATCAGCCCTCGTGGACTGAGGGTGTAAGCGGCAACCCGGTCACAGTGGCCGTTGTAACGAGTCACTTTGGGAGACAAGTCCCCTGCCCAAACACTCAAGCCCCGTCTTCGGGCACTTCCTCCTCCGGGAGTCGACGTTATTCCCGGCTCCCCGTTTTCACGGCGACCGGAAGATCGGCCCCTTGCGGCTCGATTGGATCTATCTTCCTCCTCCGGGAGTCGACGTTATTCCCGGCTCCCCGTTTTCACGGCGACCGGAAGATCGGCCCCTTGCGGCTCGATTGGATCTATCTTCCTCCTCCGGGAGTCGACGTTATTCCCGGCTCCCCGTTTTCATGGCGACCGGAAGATCGGCCCCTTGCGGCTTGATTGGATCTATCTTCCTCCTCCGGGAGTCGACGTTATTCCCAGCTCCCCGTTTTCACGGCGACCGGACGATTGGTCCCCAGCGACCTTATTCCCGGCTCCCCGTTCTCACGACGACCGGATGAATGCCTCCCGGAGACCCTATTCCCGGCTCCCCGTTCTCACGGTGACCAGACGATTGTCTCTCGGAGAAGTCATGGGTTTCTCGGGCATTTTCTTCCCCAAAGACCCTATTCCCGGTTCCCCGACCGGACGAATGTCTTCTAGGAAGCCAGCCTCCGGAAATCTCACCGGGTTTTCTTGGATGTTTCTTCCACATGAGGCCTCCTTCCCGGCTCCCCGTTCTCACGGCGACCGGATGATTGTCTCCCGGAAGGTCTTCTCCTTGAAAACCTCGTTTTAAAGTTTTCTAACTTAGAAAATTTCCAACCCTACAGGTGACAACTATCCCGGGGGCCTTGTTACCCCCACAGCGCGCGGAGGTATTCTCCGGCCCGCTGTGGGCGGGGGGGGATAGGGAACCCCCGGGCGTCGACCGCACCGCCCACGAGGAAACTTAACTCATCCTTGTTAAGATGAGTCGTCCAGACCATCCAAGGAGAAAATAAAGAGACAATGAAATGAAACGACAACAACTTTATTGATTCTCAAACCTGGAGGACATCTTCTCCCTCCGGTGGGCTTCGAAAACGATACAACCTGGGTTCTAACCCGGGGGATTCTCTACGCCCTAAGGCTCCTACGCCTAATACTCCTGGAGGCTCTCCGCTAGCTCCCGGGTCAAGTCCCGGTACAACGCCCGTACGCGGCACCGAGCGTCCCGAAGCACATCTTCAGGCCAAAACTCGTATCCCGCCGGTGGAAGTATCCGGAGGGGAGGGATCAGCCGGAGCCCCGGTCGCGGAGGGGACAATTCGGCACGATGATTATCGAAGTTGTCCAAGTGCCACTCCGGACGCCACCTCAACCGGATCGGCTCCCGGACACTATCCTCACCGCGATTCCCGGAGAGAAGGCTTAGCAAAATCAAAGCCGCTTGGGCGTCCCCCGGGGAGCCCCTCCCGGACCTTCGCCCGGGAGTAACCTCCCGGGAACCCTGGTAACAATAAGTTCAATTCAAAGACTTAGAAAAAATTCTAACTTCATTGCATTCAAAATGTTTATGTACAAGTGACCGGGGCATCTTCTAAGAAGCTACCGGAATCAAAAAAGTCCTAAAACAAAAAGGGGCCCTAGCTAAGACTCGGGGGGAGGCTCATACATGTTCATTGGCGTCCTCCCCCTGGGGGGCTTCCTCCGGTCGTAGAACCCTCCGGCGAGCTGCTCGACCTCCCAGCGCGAAGGCTCGAAGGAGTCCGGGAAGCTTCGGGGGATGCGGGCCCCGATCGCCCGGGGGCCGACCCCCCGGAAATCGACGAGCCCCTCGGCGGCCGCGACGACGGGGATCGCCCGACCTCGTGCCCGAACGTCAGCAGCCTCCGGGATGGCGGAGACCTGTGCGTTGAGAAAACGCACAGCCTCCGCGAGGGTCGCCGGCGGCACCTCCTTGCTCCCGGAGCCGAGGCTTACGCCAAGGCCCTCGAGGGCCGACCGGACGGAGCGGCCCGCGTCCGCCACCGCCCGGACGCTCGAGCTCTCGAGCTCCCGGAGCGCCTCCTCCCTCGCCTTGGCCTCCTCCCGGAGGCGGGCGTTGACGACCTCGGAAAGATGGACCTGGGCCCGTACCCGGGTCAATTCCGCGAGGGCTTCGTCACGTTCCCGGAGGGCCTCCTCGCGCTGCCCTACGGAGGCCGCGGCCCGGCCCTCCGCCTCCTTAAG
The DNA here is from genome assembly GCA_019359835.1 of Pharus latifolius. NCBI lineage: Eukaryota > Viridiplantae > Streptophyta > Magnoliopsida > Poales > Poaceae > Pharus > Pharus latifolius. The sequence goes on from CM033322.1 coordinate 69,184,178, forward strand.
CAGCCGGGCGACCCGCTGCTCAAGGCCCCAGGTGACAGCTGCCACCTACAAAATACATAAGAGTTAGAAAAATTTCAAAGTGCAGGGGATGAGCGAAGGCGTTATCGACTCGGGTTACCTGGGCCCCGAGGGACTGAAGCCCCTCGAAACGCTCATGGAGCGTCCCTCCCGCGACGAAGGCCTGCACCTTCTGGGTATGCAGGCCCTCCGAGTAGCGGGCGACCTCCCTTGCGGGGAGCAAAGGGGTCTCCCGCCCGGCGCCGCCGGCGCTGCCGGCGTCTTCGTCGACGAGGTAGTGCCCCCCGAAGACGTGGCCGAGGAGCTCTCCGCGGGAGCCTCCGCCCGGGGGAGAACCATCGGGCATTTCCCAGCCCCGGGCTGGAAGGTCCTCGGGGCCCCCTCCTCAGGAGGAACCTCGTAGACCGAGGGGCTCCCCCCCTCGTCCACCGGCCAAACCCGCGGGGGCGAGGCCCCCGCGAATCTCACCTCCAGCCTCTCCGGCTCCAAAGAAGCCGGAAGGGGCGGGAGGAGCTCCACCGTGAGCGGCGACGGGGCATAGTTCGCCGAGTCGGACGCCGCCCCACCCGCGGTTGCCTCCTTCCCCCACGCCTCGATGGGGTCATTCAGGGGAGGAGGTGTTGCTTCCTTCCGGGACGGTGCCCGGGCACGTTCGCTCCCGGGGGTCTCGTCCCGGGGCTTCGCCGGTGTCGCCGCCGGCGTCGTCGATGGGCCGGGGGTCTTTTGAACCCGGGCCTTCTTGGGCTCCGAGCCCCCGGCCGCCTCCTTCCCCCGTTTGTGCGACCCGGGGGTGGGGAGAGGCTTCCTCTCCGGCAGCTTTAGCCCGAAGGCCGGCGCTACCAAGTTCTTGGGGGGGCCCTCGCCCACGGCGCGCACGACGCGCTCGTGCTCATCGGCGAAGTACCTCCCCAAGAGGTTCTCCGCCTTCTCCCGCACCGCCGGGTACGGCCGGACTGCAAGAGGTAAAGAGTTAGTCAATTTCTTAAAAATTTGTAAGTACAATGCAGCGGGTTCCCGGACTTACGTCGCGTCACCGGCTTCACCGGGGGCCGCTGCTCGGGGCCCATGCCGATCCCCCTCTTCCCGCCGGTGAAGGGGGAGATCCGGAGGAGAGCCATCTCCTCAGCTGCGTCCCGCATCGAGCGGGTCTTCTTGGAAAGGATCACCTTGCCGAGGAGCTCGTACTCCTCGTCCGTCCACACCGGCGGCTTTGGTACGGACGACCGGCTGTAGGTGGGGGCCTCCGGGGCGTACACCACCGCGTCGTCCCGGACCCGGAGGTAACACCACCTCCGGACCCAATCCCCCCAGTGGTCCCAGGAGGCCGCCGCCGGGTAGTCGATTACCCGGGCCGGCAACATCTGGACCATCACCGAGCCGAAGGGGGACTTGGGGCCCCCTTCACCAGGTGGGAGGTCCGCGCCGCCGGTTCGTAGAAATACCGGAAGGCGCGAAGGTTGGGCTCCCGCCCGGTCGCTGTCTCGAAGAGCCAAATGAAGAGGCCCATCCGGACAAGCGCGTTCGGGGTGAGGTGGTTGAGAGCCACCCCGTACTCCTTGAGAAACTCCCGGAGCATGGGATGCACCGGGAGCCGGAGCCCCGCCTCGAGGAAGGCCTCGAAAGCCACGACCTCTCCGGGCCTGGGGCGGGGGGCCCCGTCCTTCTTCACGGGGACTCGGATGTCCCCGTCCGCAACGATGCCTCTTTCGGCCAAGGACTCGGCGTCCTCGGCCGTGAACTCCGACGCCCAGAGGAAATCCGAGGGGATTTCCTCCGGGGGCACCTCCGTGGTCTTCGCCCGACCCTTGGGTGCCATGCGGTTAGTCTTCTTTTTTGGTGGCTAACTTTGCAGGACGCTACTACTAGAAACTCCCGGACGCCTGCTACCGGAGAGGGCTATCAGAAAGAGCTACCGGGAGAGCAAAAACTGTTGAGGCCGAAAATTTGGAATGAGCTTCCGGGCCCCCCAAGGTCCTATTTATAGGGGCGGGGCGTGGTCTAGATGCACGCCACGTGGCACCCGCGGATCAATCTGGACCGTAGAAGTCCAAACCGTGCGCGGGAAACGAAGGGACGGGCGCGTCAATCGAGGCGCCGGTTCGAACCGCGCGCGCATTTATGGCGAAACGGCGCGGCTTTAAGCGTGGGGCACGGAAACCAAAGTGTCGCGGCTCCGGTAGCTTGGCCCGGAGATCTTCCCGGTGACCTGAACCATACCCACCGGGGACTCGAGCATCATCCCCGGCGGGCATGGGGGGCTGCTGTCGGGGCAAATCTCCGCGGGACTAAACCCGGGTAAGTTATGTCACGGTGGCCCGAGGATCCGGCCCCGGGACGTGGCCTCCGGTGCCCTCCCGGGCGCCGCCATTTGCCCGGGGACGTGGCCTCCGGGGCCTCCCCGGGCGCCGCCATTTGCCCGGGGACATGGCCTCCGGGGCCTCCCCGGGCGCCGCCTTTTGGCTCCCGGGACGTGGCCTCCGGTGCCCTCCCGGGCGCCGCCATTTGCCCGGGGACATGGCCTCCGGGGCCTCCCCGGGCGCCGCCTTTTGGCTCCCGGGACGTGGCCTCCGGTGCCCTCCAGGGCGCCGCCATTTGCCCAGGGACATGGCCTCCGGGGCCTCCCCGAGCGCCGCCAATTGGCTCCCGGGACGTGGCCTCCGGTGCCCTCCCGGGCGCCGCCATTTGCCCGGGGACGTGGCCTCCGGGGCCTCCCCGGGCGACGCCTTTTGGCTCCCAGGACGTGGCCTCCGGTGCCCTCCCGGGTGCCGCCATTTGCCCGGGGACATGGCCTCTGGGGCCTCCCCGGGCGCCGCCTTTGCCTCGGGGACGTGGCCTCCCTGGGCGCCGCCTTTGACCCGGGGACGTGGCCTCCGGCGCCGTCCCGGGCCTCATCGCCCTCCTGAAGGTAAAGTCTCGAACTGTTTGTCACTTGCAGGTCACTCGAGGGGCGCCTCGGGAACTAGCGACCACCTGTCAAGCATCCAAGGCGTTTGGCCGGGAGAAGGACGGTCCTGCCCTTCAATCCGACGGTGGCTTCCGGGGTAGTTTAGGTTTTTTGCTTCTTTTTAGGGCTATAAATAGCCCTTGTACCCCTCTGTTGTAAAGGATCAGTTCTTTTATTGGAATAGCTAAACTCACAGGCGTGCTCCAGAAGCCTCTCCCCCGGAGAGGGCCTCCCCAGCCGACTCCGGTCGGGAGCGCGTCGACAGGACTAGGGCCCCCACCGGGACCCGAACGTGTATAAACCCGTGTGTCATTCTTTGTGCTTGTCCGGCGGGGGAGGACCGGTCATCCGGTCAACCCGCGCCGTGTAATCTTCGCTAGGATCACTGTCAAAACCTGCCGGGGTATTCGCAATACCACGATACCACCATGTCACGACGAGCTTGCACACCATCCTTTGTCTTTCCCGGAATGTTCAACAACAAACCAATCAAACTGTCACAGACATTTTTCTCTACATGTATGACGTTAATGCAATGTCAAACTTGTAAGTGCTCCCAGTACGGTAGATCCCAAAGAATCGATCTCTTCTTCCAAACATTTTTTTCTCAAGGTTTAGAATACTTACCGAACTCAGCTTTCATGTCCTTCACGTGCGAGTAAATCTCCTTACCGGATAGAAACACTGGAGCTGATCCCTTCTCAGGCTTCCCATTACATGATTTCCTCTTCTTACAGTACGTGTGATGCACCGGAAGAAACCTGCGGTGACCCACGTACACTATTTTCTTGCAGTTTCGCAGCCACATGCTCTCAGTTTCATCTAGGAAAATAGGGCAAGCCTTGGCTCCTTTTGTACTATAGCCCGACAAATTACCGTAGGCTGGAAAATCATTAATGGTGTAAAATATCGGGGCCTGCAAGATGAAATTCCCTTTGTTGTATGCATCCCACACCTGCACCCCCTCGCTCCACAATTTATGTAAGTCCTCGATTAAAGGCACTAGAAACACGTCAATATCATTTCCGAGTTGTCTGGGTCCTGAGATTAGTAACGCCATAATGATGTACTTGTGCTTCATGCATACCAAGGAGGAAGATTGTAGATGCATAAAAGAACCGGCCAAGTGCTCTGCCGACTGCTCATATTACCATGTGGGTTCATACCATCTGTACTCAGCCCGAATCTTATATTCCTAAGTTCGCCGCCGAACTTAGCAAATGTTCTGTTGATATTTCTCCATTGAATAGAATCAGCTGGGTGTCTCAGTTTACCGTCTTGTTTCCGGGCTTCAGCATGCCAACGCAAGTGCTTCGCGACTTTCAGATTTGCAAACAGCCGCTTCAATCTACGTATCACAGGCAAGTACCACGCAGTTTTCACCGGAGGTCCTTTCTTTACCTCGTGACGTTCACTGTCAATCTGGTCCCTATGCGTATACCTCGATGCTCCGCATCTTGGACAAACATACAAACTGGAGTACTCGTTACGGTACAACACACAATCATTTGGGCATGCGTGCATTCTTTCGATTTCCATTCCCAACGGACACAACAGTTTTTTTGGCTTGGTAAGTAGATCTTGGCAACTCATTTCCCATTGGAAGCATGTCCGCTAGAAGATCTAATAGTGCCGTGAAACTCTTATCGCTCCAACCGTTGCTTGCCTTCAAGTTATATAATCTCAACACAGAAGACAGTTTTGGAAATGTTGCACATCCAGGGAACAGAGGCTTCTCAGAGTCAGCAATCAGTTTCTCAAATTCACAGAAGTCGTTTTCATTGTAATCTTCCTGTACATCATGTAACATCTCATCTAGATTGTCATCATCATCATCTACGTGCACATCAGAATGAACATTATCAAAATTCGGATGATCATCGATATTATTGCAATCCACATCCTAGTCCTGCTGATTGGTAGTAGTGGTGCTTGTTTCCTCAAGATCTTCGCCATGCCATAACCAACGGGTGTATCACGCGTTAAAACCATGACGAATCAAATGACTCTTAATTTGATCAGAGTTGCTAAACCTCTTCAAATTCATACAATATGTACAAGGACAAAGCATATTTTTCTCTGCCTCTCCTTTTGTTGCTCAGCAAATTTAATAAACTCATTCACACCATCCAAATATTCAAGAGTAGTACGTTTTATTCCATACATCCAATATTTCCTGTCCATCTGCAATTAACAAAATTTAACGAGTCAGCCATGCATGAAACTTGCCTGCTAAGTTATGTATATGTACATGTACAGCCTCTTACAACTGATGTGTTAAACCCTAGCCTGACGAAATTAACACTAATTAACCTAGCTAACTACACAATACAAGCTAGTGAGCTCCTAAAACATGAGGCATTTCCAGCTAGCTAGCTCCCAAGCTTGGAGCTACAAGCTTGGAACTACACAATATAACTAGCTTGCAAGTAGAGAGGGAGGGAGATCTAGAGGGAGAGAGAGATAAGTGATGACAATTAAGCTTACCTTAAAGAGAGGGGTGCAATCAACTTCATTCCAGCTTGCCCTGATCACCCTAGCAGTGTAGCTACGAGCTTGGAACTTTCATCACAAACAGAGGGACACAGAGTGCAACAGAACAAAACAGCAGCTCAGCGATGGTCAAGTGGGGTTTTAGTTATACTGGACCTATTTCTAATGGTAAATACATGAAATGCCGGTTAGACTAAGTGCGGGTAATTTTGTACTCACATCTTCTATCGGTACAAACACATATATACCATTAGAATAGGTACTGGTGCAGTGCTGAACAGGTATAGGTGTTCTTCTATCGGTAAATATGTGTATTTACCGTTAGATGATGCATGACACAGCAAATACATGTGTTGTTCTATCGGTAAGTAAGTGTATTTACCGTTAGAAGAGGTACTGGTACATGGCTGAAACAAAACCAAACTGGGTAATGCATGACACAGCAAATATATGTGTTGTTCTATCGGTAAATATGTGTATTTACCATTAGATGATGCATGACACAGCAAATACATGTGTTGTTCTATTGGTAAATATGTGTATTTACCGTTAGAAGAGGTACTGGTACATGACTGAAACAAAACCAAACTGGGTAATGCATGACACAGCAATCTGGGTAATGCATGACACAGCAATCTGGGTAATGCATGACACAGCAAATATTGTGTTGTTCAATCAGTAAATATGTGTATTTACCGTTAGATGATGCATGACATAGCAAATACATGTGTTGTTCTATCGGTAAATATGTGTATTTACCGTTAGAAAAGGTACTGGTACATGGCTGAAACAAAATCAAATTGGGTAATGCACGACACAACAATCTGGGTAATGCATGACACAGCAAATACATGTGTTTTTCTTTCGGTAAATATGTATATTTACCATTAGAATAGGTAACACAGCAAATACATGTGTTTTTCTATCAGTAAATATGTGTATTTACCGTTAGAGGAGGTACTGGTACCAAACTGGGTAATGCATGACACACATGACACCAGTTCTCACATCCAAAGAATCATATCTAAACACAATGTAACATCAAACATATCTTAACTAGAAGATAAAGAAATATTTCAAGAAATGCTAATTTGTAGATTAACTAGGAGACACAAAAATACTTTTCTTAGGTACTTGGTACTTCATCTTGCCAAAGAAATTAAAAATCTCTACTTACATGAGATCTTGGTTTGCCTCCATTCCTTTAAGAAAATGCAAGAGGAAACATAAAAAATGAGTACTATTTAAACTCATTCTAGTTAATGGCTGAAAACAAAAGCAAGCTGAGTCATGTATGACACAGCAATTTAGATACAAACATACACATGCCAGGTCACAAATTCAAGTGCATGTCTGAAACAGCAGTACAAATACACACCTACCTACCAATACAATTACATACACAAATACTCCCTACACATTCAAGTTCATGTCCCAAATAGCAATACATGATACACAAATATACAACAATATAGAAATACAACAATTCGCACATTCGATGTATATTAGAAAAGCCACGTCTGAAATTAACAACAGATCACGGCGAGGACCCAGCGGCCCATACATTTTACACAAAAGAGAACCTTTGCAAGTTGCGACAATGCAACTACCGACTATAAGTTAGACCTGATACATTACAAATCCATTCATCCAAAACAGCAAATGTCTGAACCACATTGGACTTAATCATAGGAGTTCAGTTCGAAGACGCTCGAGGAGCTGGAACTACCGTCGGGTTATATTTGTATTGGTGATTTCCTCGGACTCAAACTCGATCAACTCAAGACAACTCAACTCAACTCAACTCCATTAACAAAAAGAACCTACCTTCCAAGATGTTGTTATGTGTAATGATGGTGTAGAATGGCAGTACAAATGACATCAATTCTTCTTCTCCAAGTAGGTATGCATCTAGCCACAAGCTGGTGCATGCAAAAAAATGGCTGAAACACCGATACAAATGTAAGATGCTTTCTATAGGTCCTGATTTGAGAAACACGTCGGGCTTAAGGATCTTCTCGACCGAGCAAACCAAGATCTCGCCCTTCACATCCTTCTAGCTCTCGACGGTGATCTTCACCGTTTCTTTCACCAAGCCAACATAGGCAGCGTACTGCGATTAAGAACCGTGAAATACGTTTCCCCTCATGAGCATCATCCAAGGACCTGCACAGATCATAAATAGGCATTCTAGAGCAAATTAAGATTGTTTACTGTTTCCTACATGACTCCCTATCTGAGAAAGACTACCAACTGAAGGTTAGGTTGTGCTTCGTCATAGTAACATCAACTTGCAACTGGAGATCAAGATATTACATTTCTACTCTATTTCATCAGAAGAAATTACCTTGCCAATATACATATATTAATTATTTAATGAACTTTTTACATGCACTTGATCATTGAGCAAGCTAGTTGGCATTTGACTATGTTATTGGCATTGAACAACCTACAGAGAAGATCAAGATATTTGTGTATCTCATGATATTTGTAAATATCTTGACATTAATGATCTTTCAATTTCAACTTCAATTTCAATTTCAATTTCATGATCTTTCAATTTCAATTTCAATTTCAATTACAAATATTGTTCAATTTCAATTTCAATTTCATGATCTTTCAATTTCATTTTCAATTTCATGATCTTTCAATTTTAATTATTACTAAGTCCAAGTTGGCATTGAGCAACCTACTGAGAGATGAAGATATTACATTTATACTCTTATTGGCATTTCACTATGTTAGATAGAGTTTGTATTGCAAATATATCTTGATAATTTTCTTCATTTGATAGGATCAGCAAGCAATTGAACATTATCTGTCCCACAGTGATATTATGTAGTTGTTTTAATAAAAAACAGGTACAAGACACCGTACATAATCATATTGAAAACAAGACACATCAAAATGAAGGATACAAAAATTGCAGAATAATTGCCATAATCGGATTAGAATAATCTAACAATATTGCCGAAATTTTACGTACTTTGCTTGCGATGCCGAAATCTAGTGGGCGTCGATGGAGGTGCGGAGGTGCAGCGGTCGCCGGAAGAGGTGCGCCGGCCGTCCATGGAGCTTACGGGTTAGAGCTGTGAGCGCCCGATGAACTGTGAGAATGAAAGAGACACACCCAGGTATTTATACTACTAGATAAGTTCTATCGGTATACAACCTCATACCGTTAGTAATTTGAGATCTCTTCTAACGGTATAAACATACATTACCGATAGAATAAAACTATTTGTAGAAGGAGAACAGTTCTATCGGAACACTACATCCTACCGATAGGCATTTTTGTACATATTCTGTCGGTATAGACATACATTACCGATAGAATAAGACTAGTTGTAGAACGCGAACAGTTCTAAGATATTTGCGCTATCTTCTAACGGTATAAACATACATTACCGATAGAATAAAACTATTTGAAGATGAACAGTTCTAAGTAATTTTTGATATCTTCTAACGGTACAAACATCCATTATCGATAGAATAAAAATATTTGTAGAAGGCGAACGGTTCTATCGGCACACTACATATTGCCGATAGGAATTTTTGAGATATTCTGTCGGTATAAACATACTTTACCGATAGAATAAAACTATTTGTACAAGGAGAACAGTTCTATCGGCACACTACATCTTACCGATAGGATTTTTTGTACATATTCTGTCGGTATAGACATACATTACCGATAGAATAAGACTAGTTGTAGAAGTTGACCAGTCCTATCAGCGCACAACATTCTCCCGTCAGTACTTATGCATCTCTTCTAACGGTAAATATGTTCATCACCGCTAGAGTAAATCATACTGCTTCTTCTAATGGTAAGTTTCTTACAAACCGATAGGAAAAATACATCCCATATGCCTTTTATGACTGCGAGGCACATTTTCTAATGGTTTTCTACTAAATCGCTAATAACCAATAGAAGATAGGGATTAGTAGACTGCATTTCTGTACTAGTGTTCTCCTCAAGGTGCTCCTTCTCCCCTTGAAGGAAGCTGTAGAATGCAGTCTTCTCCTTCAGGGATGCCAAGGTTTCAGCAAGCTCTTCGCTGATCACTCTCCTAGCTTCGTCTCCCTATAGGGCCATGAGATCATTCCTAATCGTATAAGAAAAATTCAAAGGGTAAAATTCTTACCTTGGAGATAGATGCTGACTGGGCCATAGAAGGATTTGGGACATTCACTACTCCTTTAGGGACATTCACCTCCATCTCATCCATAGATAAAGATGCTACAGCAAGAGAGGAAGTGATCCAGCTTGTCTTGTACAAACAATTTAGGATTTGATACTTCATTCCTAACAAAGTGACTCAACTTAGTTATAGGAAAAATAGATGTTTACCTCAAGCAATGAGGAACAGTTTGTATGGCCATGCACGAGGCCTGACCCACAGTTGCAGCTAATGGCTATGGTCTTTCATCCTCTTCTCTTCTATCATAATCATTTTGTGCAGCTAGGGAAGAGGTCTTAATCAGCTTCTTTGGTGAGAATCCACCAGAAGATCCAACATCATCATGGGATCGTTTCCTCGATTCGGGAAACTGTATAAACCAGATTACCTGGAAAATTTTTGCTTAAGGAAAAGATTTGCACAAATTTACCAAAACAAAATTACCTTTTGAGACGCCAGTGCAACATCAGCAACACCAGTTTCCTATAGTGCCAATGCCTCAATATTGCCTTATGCTGCTTAACTCTCCTCTTCATCTTCAATGAGTTGCTTTGGAATTTGGGATGCCATTGAAGTAAAAACAGAGAAGAGGAGAAGCTAGAAGGTGAAGAGTTTGAAACTTAGAAAAATTTACGAAAGCTTGACGACCCTAGAATGTAGGGGCTGGCTATTTATAGAATTTCCAAGAGACGTGTTGAATTCTCGGCCTCGAAACACAAAGGATGCTTTGAGTTTCTGGCATAGGGATGCACCAAAGCACTCTCGAGATCTTCCTAGATGCCGGTGTGGCAACCACACCAAAAGTTTCTTCTTGGGATGTAGCAAAAACCCTCAAGACTTTCTAAATACTTGTCATGATAGCCTTGCAAACGCACTCAAAGTTTCTTCTTGAGTTGCGTAAGAAGGCGAAGCGACAAAGTATTAGTGGAGAATGCGAAACAACGGAGTACTGCACTGTGTTAGAATTCGAAGAGATGGGGTAACTGTGCCAAAATCTCCTCGTTTCAAATTTGGGGGCTAGTTGACGATGATTCGTGTATGCCTTTTGGTAGTCGAACGAGACTACAAGAAAAGAGACAAATAGAACTTCCTTCCTATGGCTGTAAAACATCTCAGGAAGAGACAATGAGGAAGTCTAAGGTATTCTAGACTTAATCCAACTCTTACAGATGTTTACCCTATAAGCACAATCACTAACCTGTATGATTGTAAACACTTATCATCGAAAGAGTTCACAATCGAAAGGACTCTATAACCTACGACCACCATGGCCATAGAGATAAGGTCATAGTCAATACACGACCAAATACTATTTCCTTGTCAGTGAACCAAAAGCTGATGGCATTCCCTAAATAAAGGAGTGGTTGAAGACTCATCTACCGACCACGGTCTAAAGGTCCTACGGGTAGATGGTCATGTTTATTCGACCAGACTAGATGGTTATGTTTATTTGACCATACTCAGTAGTTATGACCATTCGACCATACCCAATGGTTATGCTCATTCAACCACCACCTTAGGATACCATGACCCTTTATTATCCAATAAATATCATAACTCCCAGATATGGTAACCGTCAAGAGGATTAATGTGCAGACAATATTATACACGCAGCCACTCATAAGTGCATATCAATGATCGGAGCACATCTTCCGCCCAATGACCCATCAATTCTATAATCGATGACCTTCGACAAGCTATAAAAGGAGGAGGTCGAGGATAGAGGAAACACAAAAGCCAATACGACCTGACCTGAATAGGATATTGGACAACAGAGCCTCACACAATTTAGAGAATAGGAGATTAGTTTTTAGTTCATTCGAGGACATCTCTTGTTCTTCTCTGTAATCCTTTACACTCTTAGTGAGACCACACCAGGAGTAGGGCTATTACTCAATCTCGAGCGCCCAAATCTGTATAATTCCTATGTCTCCGGTACATCTATCTTTGTGATACTTTGTCTGGGTGTTTGTTAGAAGTGCTTTCCTCGGGGAATATTTGATCTTGTGTAAGTTCGGCTTGGAACCTTGTTCCAATCATCGACACATTCAATGATGCCTATCAGTCAAATTATACTGCCCATGACACTTGGAGGACCAGAGAATTTTCGGACATAATTAATTACTTTTGATATACTTGATTTTGATTCAGTGCAATTTTTGGTAGACCTGCACTTGCTAAGTTCATGGCTGCAACGCATTATGCTTATCAATGCATCAAGGTGCCGGGACCAAAAGGCGTGATCACTGTTAGAGGCAGTCAAAGTACAGCTCTAACGTGTGATCGAAGCTCCCTGGAATTGGTCGATCAGCTTCCCAATAGGGATGACAACGCTTCAACCAAAGAAACAGATGCTGTCAAGGTAGTTCCGCGACTAGATGCAAAGCTAAAGCAAGTTCCTTTATTCCCAGACGAACCATCTAGAGCCATTTAGATTGGGTTGAGCCTGGATGACAAATAGGAACTTTCACTCGTTACTTTCTTCCGAGCTAACGGAGATCTGTTTGCGTGGAAACCATCTGATATGCCTGGAGTCCCCAGGGAAGTAATTGAGCACAAACTAGTTATTTGGCTCGTATAGCCACCAATAAAGCAAAATCTCATATGCTTTGCTCCTGATTGACAAGAAGCCATCCGTTCGGAGTTAGATAAACTCCAGGAGGCTGATTTCATTCGCGAAGTAGACCATCCAGAATGGCTCGTGAATCTGGTCATGGTCCTGAAATCTAATGGTAAGTGGTGCATGTTCGTCGATTACACCAGTCTTAACAATGCCTGACCGAAGGATGCTTTTTCCCTCCCCACATCAATCAATTGGTCGATTCAACAGTGGGCTGCACACTGATGAGCTTCCTGGATGCTTACTCAGGATACCATCAAATTAGCATGGCAAAAGTAGATGAAGAGAAAACTGACTTCCTCACACCATTTGGCACCTACTGCTATGTCAGAATGCCATTTGAGCTCAAGAATGCTGGTTCAATGTACCAGCGTTTGATGCAGAAGACCTTTCTTTCTCAACTTGAGTGTAATTTAGAAGCTTATGTTGATTATTTGGTTGTAAGCTTTTGGGTTTTCTTGTTTGTTCGAGTGGCATTGAGGTTAATGCCAAGAAAATCCGGACCATTAAGCAAATGCGATCTCCTTCGACCACGAAGGAGGTGCAAAGCCTCACTGGTCGAAAGGCGGCCTTCAGTCGTTTCATCTCACGGTTAGGTGAGTGTGGATTACCTTTCTTCAAAGTTCTATGTAAGCACAATGATTTTCACTAGTCGGATGAAGCCAAAAAAGTCTTTCTGGAAGTTAAAGAATATTTAACAAGTTCTCCAGTGTTGGTTTCCCCGATTACCGAAGAGCCATTATTCATCTATTTGGCTGCTACACCTCATGTGATCAGTGTTGTTTTGGTCGCAAAGAGGGATGGTGTGCAACGGTCAGTATATTATGTGTTGGGGAAGTCCCGAAAGCCTCCCATGGAAAGTCCCGGAGGGCTCCCGTGGAAAGCCACGGACGCCTCCCGTGGGATGTCCCAAAGGGCTCCTGTGGAAAGCCACGGACGCTTCCCAGGAAATGTCCCAGAGGGCTCCTGTGAAAGGCCACGGACGCCTCCCATGGAGAGGTCCCTGAGGGCCCCCGTGTAAAGCTGTGAATGCCTCCCAGGGAAAACTGCAGGTGGGTGACGTCAGGGATGCCTCGGGAACTGGCGTGGACACATGTCGGGCGCCTCCCGTGGAAAGTCTCGGAGGGCTCCCATGGAAAGCCACGGACGCCTCCTGTGAAATGTCCTAGAGGGCTCCCGTGGAAAGCCACAGACGCCTCCCGTGGGATGTCCCAGAGGGCTCCCGTGGAAAGCCATGGATGCCTCCCAGGGAAGACTTCAGGTGGGTGACGTCAGGGATGCCTCGGGAACTACCGGGGACTCATTATGGGGCATCCAATTCCTTCACTGGATGGAAAGACGGTGGTGGCCCTCGATTCAGTGGTTGTAGCTAGGGGCTTTTAGTCTATTTGCATCTTTTGGGGCCAATATATAGCCCCTTGTATCTCATTTGTAACCAACTCTCATGTCATTTTTACACACAAACAACAGGCATCCCTTGGAGACCTCTCTCTTCGAGAGAGAACCTCCCCAGTGGACTCATGTTCGGGGGTGCCGACAGGACTAGGGTCCCCACTGGGACCCGAACCTGTATAAAATCACTATGTCGATTTCTGAGCTTACCCGACGCGAGGTGACCAGTCGCACGATCAACTGGTGCCACTGTAAACGTGTTACTCATGTCCATAAAACCTGCCGTGGTGCTTTTTTATTCCACGACAATTGGCGCCGTCTGTGGGGATACGTGACAATTCGCCATGGCTCCCCCAAAATCTATAGCTCGTGCTCTCCAGCTCTTCGGTGACGCCGGTTCAAGTGACCCGGTGCCACTCTTGCAAGATGTTGCTATCATGGTGCCACCATCCGGGGAGGCGCCTCTTCCTCCCGCCTTCCCCGGGGGGGGGGGGGGGGGACGCCCGCTCTGAGCCTGGTGACCACGACTATGTTGGCAGGGACAAGTGCCCCCCATGCGACCTTCCAGGTTCCCAGAGAACTATTACTCAGGGCCTTGGTTGAGGGCCAGCTCCGCGCTCAGCACACCAAGGAGGAGTTGTTGCGCATCCTAGCACGGCCCGCGGCTCCTGCTTATCCACCCCCGTTCCCTTTTATGGGGGCACCATCGTTCTTCATGGGGCACCAGGCTGCCTTCCCTGCTCCGGGAGTGTTTCCCGTGCCGGGAGGTCCTTCGACGTCTGGAGCTCTCCCCTTTCCGGGAGGATACCCTACACCGGTTAGTTGGCCTGTACCGACGGTCGCTGTCGCGCCGTGAACGCTCCCCGCCTCGGGGGCTCTCCCCGTGCATGTGATCGCCCACATGTTTGGGGACGCCCCCGGGTCGACGGCCATCGTTGCACCAGGGACCTTCCCGATGCTGAGCCCAACCCTCGCCTCAGGCCCTCCCCCTGCGTCGATCCCCGTCGCCGCGCCGGACGCACGCCCGGCGCCGGGCCCAATTGGCACGCCGGTGACATCCACTGGGCCGACGGCTCACACTCTCCCGCTCCCTCCACCCCCAGGACCGCCCCTGAGAGATCCCCCAGTGGACCAGTCCCGCTTCACCCGGGGGGAGGTAGAGCGCATGCGTATGGTAGGTGCCGAGAAAACTTCCTCCCGCCGCCGATCGGAGCCACCGCCGCAGCAAAAGCAGCGCCCGCCCCACAGCTCTCGGGTGGACTGGGGAAAGAGGCCACTGTCGCCTCAGGGGGGGACCCTAAGATCCAAGCGGTCAGCTCGACCAACCCGGAGGAGAAGAGGCGCTGTAGCCAAGCGGGCGGTCCCCTGGGCCCCCTTCCTGACTCCGACAATGAGTGGTCCTCCCCTAGCAAGGGGGATGACAACCGAGAGTTTCTCTGGGAAGTTGAGGGGGCTAACCAGCCGTTGTGTCTCTGTATCAGGTGCATTTAGTGGCCACGGCCGTACCGTCCGCCGCGTATCTAGCACTACAACGGTGAGGCTGAACCTTACGATTATGTACAGGTGTACTCTACGGCCATCTCGGCGGTTGGGGGGATGAGACCGTGCAGTGCAACGTCTTCCCCCTCTACCTCTTGGGGATCACTTGGTCATCATTTTATAACCTAAAGGTCGGGTCAATCAAGTCCTTCACACAACTCAAGCGTTGGTTTTGCGCGAACTTCCAGGGGAGCTACATACGCCCCCTAGACTCATCACAGCTCTACACCGTCAGATACAAAACGGGGGAGACCATCCAGAGTTTTTTCAAGCGCTTCGCTTAGGTAAAGAGCAAGGTGGCTCACGTCCCCAACTCGACGGTAATCGAAGCTTGCAAGAGCGGGCTCCTCTCCGGGGAGCTCCACCAGAGGCTCTCTCGGAGTTACCCCAACTCGGCGGATGAACTCTTCCATGTGCTCAAGAAATACGCTCGAGCCGAGGAAGATGACCTCTGGAAGAAAAACCAGGGGGTGCCCACCTTCACCGAACAGGAGGCCAAGGACCTCTCCAAGCACCCCAAGAGGGCAATCGCAGTGAGCCACGGCTAAAGCATATGATACTCCTATGCCAGGTTTGATCACGCTGCTTTAAGCGTGCCACTGAGTTGAGAATAACACGCTTTTCGCCCTACCTTTCTATTATACTAGCTCTGTCCTGTAAGAGGTTCACCACCAATCGATGTCTTAAGAATTCACCTCCGGTTGGGGTTCCTAATACAGTTGTGAAGCATTGTAGGGATCTTCCCTCTCATACCTTCACCCTAACCCTCAATCGTATTGGCCGATGGAGGGAGGGATCTTTCCTCTCCTCCTATAGTGAGCAAACACGCGGAGTTTGTTCTGGGAACCACATCTGACACAAATCTTAGACGAGTCGGCTGGGATCTTCCCAAACCGTCCGTGTAAAGTGCTGTCAAGAGGGATCTCCCCTCACTGACCTTGTGAAAGATTAGCGCATCTATATTAAATTATTATTGACTCTATGCAGAGCTAGGACAATAGTTCAGCAATGATACTTGGTCATGCCCATCCCAAACTAGGCTTGTGGAGGTACGTTAACATGCTACTGGATGTTTAGCACAAATTGGTTAGTCCTTAACTATTCAAGAGAGGAGTCCATTTTATTGCTCTTTATCCACAATGATCACAACATTATCACGTTTCCAACATTATCATGTTACCAAAATTACTGATTCGCATTACCTCTCCGCTCTAGAATAGACATTTTTAAAAGGCATCATTAGTTTTTGAAAACCGTTTTACTTGTTCATGTGGATTACTCATACTACCATTATAGCTTAACCTTGGGCATCAAGGATATTATACATGGCTTGAGAATCAAGAATGGCTTTTAAATGTGGGACAATAGCTAAGCAGGTAATTCAAACATACACTTATTTACTCAAATAACATGCATAGCATTTACAAAACAAAATACTTAGCTAATTTGAAAGCATGGGATCAACATGATCAAGGAGATGGTGACTTGGCTTGATTTCCCGCAACAGAATCTTCTGCAACATCTTCGATCGGCTGCTCCTCGAGCTCAGAACGAGCCATTTCTAAACGCGATAAGCACACCAAATCAATCAATCAATCAAACATGCATAATTATGAGACTATAACATGCAAGTTCTAAATCCTAATAAGTCTAGGTACTGTAGCCCAAGAATTGAATCCAATTAAGGTTGAAATGCTGAAGTTTCGAAAATAGAGTATATAGGATAAAAAGAATAGTAATCGTTTTCAAAAATGGCTAAGAGTTTTCAAACAGGATTTTAGGATTGGAGTTTGAATTAGTGACAGAAGAAGAATATGTGTTAGGGTTATTCAGTGGTAGGATGGTCTCGACAGATTTATGTTTGGAGTTCGGATGAAGAAAATTCACATTTGCTGAGGTTTGAGGGCAAAATAGAGTAAGAACTCGATCTGAAAACGATGGAATGAGATCCTTGGTTTGGATCTGAAGGGAAATTACACAACTGAAAGGTTTGGGCTAAGACTAATCAAATGGCATAGACAGATCTTTGATTAGAAGCCTCTACGTTGGATTTGACAATATCAAGCCGATGGCACAATACTACTTAACACAACAAATTGAGATCTGGACATCAGATGGAAAAACAAATCATAGATCCTTGAAGAAAACGATGAGACAAAAAAAATGACGCGGTCGGATTTTCAATCGGAGCATCCTAAGGCTGAGAATGACATTGCATGTCAGTAACACAAACACACATGCACACACTGTAGTAGTGTCTGAGGGCTGGCATTGGACATGGCTGCTGGTGCAGGAGGCACACGGGCACGCCGGCCTCTAGCCGGACCATGGCTAGGGCTAAGCTTCATTGGCTATGAGGGTTGGACAACAAGGAAGACGAAGGACAAGGTTGGCGAAGGCGGCGCTCAGCCGACGAGCTCCAGATCGGCCATGAAGTCCACACGGCAATGATCGGCGACGGCATTGACGGCGAAGCAACCAAAAACTGTAGAAAGAATGTCTAGGAGTATGCTGGAGATATGAGGAAGACAATGGCGACGTTGGTTTGGCCGGCGAAGCAGCCAAGATGGCTCTCCACGGCGAGGCGGTACGTTGCACCGCATGCCGCGACCAGGACGACAACGGCAACTCTCTGGGGACGAAGAGGCGGTTGGGATGGCTCGGGAAGGGGATGAGGACACGCTGGAGACATACTGAGACAAGCGGACGATGGCTGGAGCTAGGAGAACGACGACGAATGCCGCGACTGCCGGCGCTAGAGCGCGCTTTGGCCTACTGACATGAGCGGCAGAGAGCTTCAAGTCGTCATTTTATGTGTGAAAAATGCATGGAATTGAAAATTTTCAAAGGCAAATGTTTTCTAAGCTTAAGAACTACTAACCTACTGCTTTACCTGGTGGAAATGAGCTAAAATGAGGTATGTCTTGGTTTATATGCAATGGCATTGGAGGTGTTGCTTGTTGGAGAAGTTTTGTCTGAGGTGTAATGCATCCAACAAGGGTAATTTGGTCTCTACACCGTAGTGGCTGTGCAAATCGTGAGGTTATTAGTGTAAATGCACATAAAATAATACTAAAGTCTTGTCTAGGGGCTTGTTTGTGATTTTAAAAGTTGTGGGGGCTGATTTGCAAAAAGTGCTATCATGAAAAGCAGCATTTCTGGTTACTTGTGCCAATTAAAACATTATAAAGATTTTTAGAATAATTTTCTATGCATTTTGTAAATTAAAATAAATCCTAGATGCATGCTTTTAAATAAAAAGTGTCATTTCATGTGAATAAATCATTTTGTTTTATGCATAACAATTTTGATATGATGGGTTTTTAAATATGCATGCATGAAGATAAGGTGGAGCAGATAATTAGGGAATCTACAGATGGATAGAAACAAGCTGACAGAGAAGAAATAAAGAAATTTGCTGAATTGAAATTGGAATGAGTTGAATTTTGAGAAGAATTAATATGAGGAAAAATTTTGAAAAGGGGGGGTCAAAAGTAAGATTTTTGGACTGTTACAATGGAGCTCTCAAAAATGTTGGGAAAAATATTTCTTACCCCCACAAATATTTTGACAAAATGGCGAAGAGTTTTTGTGGAAGTCTGGCGCAAGCGATGGAGAGATCATCTTCCTTGTTAGGCTTTTGATAACAATTTTAGAAATTGTTGAGGATTGCATCAGACAACATTTCCCAATTGTAAATGGATCCTTCAGGTAGATTAAATAGCCAGGTCTGTGCCGGACCTTCCACAATAGTGAGCAAATAATTCGCCATAACCCGTTCATTCCCACCAGCCACTTGGATGGCAGTAATGTAAATCTATAGAAATTCAGAAGGATTTTTGGATGCATCGAATCGCTCGATTGTTCCGGGTTTAAACTTATCCGGTGTGGGACCCTCATTTGAGGAATCCGATGCCAACCGCCCAGGTGGGTTGCACTCAGAAAGGTACAACATAAGCTCAAAACTACAACATAATTACATAAACTGCAGTAGAGGTAATTAAACAGGTACAAGGTCGCAAGGGCCAATATTACAATAACATAACGCCAAGGATGACATTAATTAGAGTTGTTACAAAAATAGTGAGTTTCTCAAGGCAAGAGTAGGTATCAAGGTACTGAACACAAAGAACAACACAGAAAGCAACAACAAAGATCTTCACTTCAATCGGCAGTGGCTCTGGAAGGGCTTTCTCCACATCTGACTCAACTCGGCGCATGACCCTCCTAGAACGAAGATTCATCTGGAGCGTTTCCCTCTTCTTCATGGTACTCAAAACCAAAGGAATCGGGATCGACAAATCCCTCTTCTGAAGTTGATTAAAAGGCAAGAGTGAGCACGCTTTTACGCGATGCTCAACAAATCTCATTACAAGAATGCAGTTATACAGATGAGAGGTTCTCCAGAGATGAGGTCTTTGTTTTATATGTAAGAATAGAATAGATTTTCATTCTAGGGTTGTAAAAAAAAGGGGATTTTAGATTTTAAAAGCGATACTTTGAAATCTTAAATTATACTTTAGGAAAGGTTATGTGTGATGCTCTCCCATGAGTCATCACTTTTGTTAACCCACATTCCGAAAATATTCCAAAATTTACTTGTGCTGTACTACATGGATAAAATCCACCGCGAGAAGACTCCATGACTTGGGAGTTCAGAGTATGCGATACTACTTTTACACTTTGCAAAGGTGTACCTCTTTTTCAATCCACTCCTTCACTCGACTTTCAAGTCAGGCCAACTCCATGCGACTTTTATGCATGTGACAAGGCCGAGATCATACAATGATTTTGCAGTCTAGTATTAACAGTATCCCTGCCCGGTAAATAGACAATTAAGTCTAAAGTACCGTTGTGGGTCGTCCCCACTTGCTTTCTTCCTAATCTTGACCTATGTCCTCGCAAGACATATGACCTATGGTTGCAGTCGCGCATGACTCAATCCAGGCTTAGGGCGACTTCCTTCCTTACACCTTATCCTCTCATTATTTTTCTGATCTCACACCACTCACGGCCATCTGCGGCCCACCAGTTTCCACGTGAAAAACCAGATTGACATACCATGCAGGGAATGGTTAATACCAAGAAAGCTTCTAAGCTGTGCCTGTCCCATACCAGGAAAGTGGTTTGTACGTTATCATTTTGCATAGAAGCACAACACAAGATTCTTGTCCTTATGAATCAATAGTGAGAAGACACTCACATTCCCAAAGCGCACATAGCAACCAACCAATCAAACCATCCTCACTATCAATTCCTATTTCACATTTTCTTTTGTAAAAAGTGTTTTTGAATACTTTCCTCATAAAATAGACCATTTAACATTTAACGTATATATTTAAGTAAGAGCATATCCTAAGCATGATATCCTAGGGTGACAATGTTGCAGGTGATATACAAATACATGAAGGGTTCCACAAGAGGTTAGGCCATATCTATTCACAATCTTTCAACATAACATTTAGCTTGAAGATAAAGCATGCATATATTCAAAACAGAAATCAATCTAGTTTACTTTAAAATATTAGGAGAGACATGGTCAAGGGAATGAGACTTGCCTTGCGAAGAGGGCCGGGTCTAACTGATCTGTTAGGTCTTCTAAAGTTCCTTCCGCTCCTTCTGCTTCTGGCTCTGGTCTCACAACAAAGAAGCAACACGACACATCGCACTACATAAGCATATAGAAAATACTTGCTATGGAAAATAATGAGTAGAATGTAAACATGCATGCAAGCGAGGTCATCTGTTTGAAGATACAAGGATTTGGCTCAAAGAATTTGGCTTAGAAGCATCGAATGTCTAAGGGCTAACGTTTGGTTCATGGCTTGACGAAGCCTGAGAATGGCATAGAGCTAATCTGGGGCTTCCAAAAGATCAAAAAGGAAACAAAAGGGTACACCAGGTGCCAAACACAGTGAGGCATCTATTTGACAAAGTGGTTTTGACAGAAAATTCTAGGAATTCTAGAAAATTGCAGCAATGTCCTTGTCACTACAACGAGCTAGGGCACGCTGTCTGGATGATACACGCATGTGCTGATTGAACTGAGGTGGCTTGACGGCGGCGAACGACGAGACACAAATTGTTGGCCGCTGGAGACAAAGATGTGCTACGACGACAGGGCTCTGGGGCTAAAGATTGTAGAAATTCGCTGAGGGGTTTTGATCCTGGGACGATACTAACTCTGCTGGAGTGAGGAATTTGGCGAAGGTTGAGTTTTGAAGCTCGTCGGCATTGACACTGGGGTCGGGAATGACGATGAAAGAGGCGTCGTCGATACACTAAAATGCTGGACAATTGGCTCGGGCTACACCATCTACAAGACACCAGAAAGGTGTAGATGGGGTTTGACTGGAGGTACATTGGAGCGTGCTGGCGACGTGAACCACTCACGGTGGCGCACGAAGAAACAGGGAACTAACAATTCAAGCTTGAATTTATAAACTGGCTTCACAGGCTTCCTAGGGATCTGCTAAGGATCAAATTGTTCTACAAAAAGGAGGGGTGAAAAGGATTGGAGAAAGTTTAATTTTTGGAACAGGGAGTTTGGCCTTTCACGGCGATCACCGGCGAAGGGGATCACCGGAGCTCAATTGGTTACTAAGACACAGAGAGATAGACATAGGGAACTCACAGGTGCGATCAAAATGGAAAATAGTGAAGCACAAAGTTCTGACGACGGTTGCCTCAACGGCGGCTCACCGGAGAAGAAGAAGAAAACAGCCAAAACTGAGACTTTGCTGGTTTTTGATGGCGTGAAGATAGCTCTGGATGCGAGGGGGGTTTAAATAGGCGAGGAACGAAGCTCACGAGGGAGAAACATGCACGTGATTCGCACTAGGGAAAAGATCGATCGGGCGCAGAAGGAATAGCGGCGAATAGCAATGCGACGGTGTGTAGGCGACACACTAGCTTTACCAGTGATGGTCGGGACGTTGGAAGTTGCTCCAGTCTGGCGCAAATGCGGAGGCGTGAAACTACTCCGGCGGTGACACATACGCGCATGCACACTTCAATCCTCACGGGCGCGCGCTGAAGTTTCTGCTAGTGCTGCCACTGGTCGAAACATTGCCACAACGAGGAACCTGGCGCGGACACGAGTGTACACACTGGCGTAGGCGATCAAGAGCACGGGCGACAACTTGGTTTGGCTGGTGGCGAAGAAACACAGTGAGAAAACTCGGCGTAACTCTGGTCGAACGGCGCTGGAGCTCTGGTCGAAAACGGCAACCAGGGGCTGGTCGAAAAGGGCTGTTAAAAGGGTTTGGGCTCAAATGCAATTTAAGAAACTTGATATTTGGACTGATTTGTAATTCTGGAAAAAAGGCTTAAGTAAAAGAACATTTGATCTCACAACTTTGGCACACTAAACTTAGAAAATAGTTTAGTAGAGACAAATAACTGAAATTAGGGTTTTGATTAGGTTTTGAGCTGAAACAAAAACAGGGTAATTAGGGTTTGAAATTTGGCAAGGCTAAAAATTGAGGCTTCGGATGATATTTTGGAAATCTCACAGAAAGGAAACTTGCTCAGAATAGCAAATGGAGGATATTCCCTGAATCAGATACAGATTTGGAGATAATCTGTGGTTTTTGCCTTTTCGGGCTTCTGGAAAATCTGAAAAGGGCTAATCCGCGATACTTTTGGGCTAATTTGCGAAAAAGGGTTAAACGATGGAGTTTTGCTATCAACTTTTGGGGTTAGCATATTGGCATACATTGGATTTTAATTCTGAGATAGCAGACTTGGATTGGGTCAATATTTAGTGAAAACAGGGATGTTACTTCCTGCTAGATTACCGCACGTAATCCTGGCAAAAGAGCCTTGCAACCTTCATACGAAGGACATGGCTGCTGTTCCCCACGACCTCCATCAAGTTCGCGGAATGAATTAATTTGTGGCCCCAAGCGCAAATGCACCGATCCATGATTACGATCGCGAGAAGAATCTACTTGCAGCCCTAATCGTGAATGTACTGGCTCACGACGAAGGTCACTACAATTACCTGTGCGCCTAGTTTTACTACAGCGAGCCGATGCTGTGTGTCCACAAGAATGCTCTTGGCTCGAGTGATAACTACCCCATTCACGAGAACGACTTGCTGATCGCGAGGATGATGTTGGAGTCACAACAGTTGCTACCTCATCGAGGTTGTCCACCAAAATCCTTGTAAACAGAATTCTGTCATCATTAGCCAAATCAGAAGGAGGATTGTGAAGAGTATCTGCAATCACACGAATACGCTCTTGTGTGCTCCTTCGGGGTGACATGGGAGTTATCATAAATTCATCCATCGGAGAACAAGTTGGAGCCGATGAAGGAGTTTGGTCCCGCCTGCAACCATGATGATGTCATGGACCAGAGGTTCCAGGGGCCAGGTCACGAGCTGCGGTATCATGGCAAGATTGTGCAAGTTGCAGAGCTTGCTCTGTGACCTTACGAACCTCTGCCTCTCGCTACTCTCAAGTTGCATCTTCTTCACGCTTGCATACTTCTTCCTCCCTGGCAGCATGTTGCTCAGGGGTCTCCTCAGAAAGTACGGCGACCTCCCGGGGAACTAAGTCCGCATACGGCGAGAGCATCTCCTCATCTGATCCAGACTCAAAATCGAAGATAGAATTGAAGTTCTCTAAAGCAAAACCTTCCAGACTGAACTCAAGGTCCCCTTCTCCTGCATCATCTGGGACAATGGGTTTTGGCACATATTCACCATTTGATGTGGTAGGATTCACAGAAGGTGAACGTACTGCCTGTTCAGATTTTTGATCATGGATCAAGTCCTTAAGATACTCCTCAGCAACAGGCTATGAGGGAACTCCGTTCTCTTCCATATAAAGTGTTTCATCCTCCATGTTGAGATCGGTGTAATCTGCAAGATCAACATCATTTTCGAAATCGTAAACTCCTGACATGGCTTAACGAAATTCCTGATGAAGAAAGACACCTTGAAATAGGTCCCATGGTGGGCGCCAGCTGTCACGATTGGGACTCTGATCCTTAGTTGAACTACGTAAAATATTAAAGGGAAATGTGAAGCCAATCTAGGGTGAAGCTCACATAAATTACGGTATCTATGTCAAAGGAAGAAAGAAATTTATACAAGTTCAGGCCCTTTGTTGGTGAGTAATAACCCTACTTCTTATTGGGATTTCACTATGTAAATTGAGAATTACAAGAAGAGAACCAAGGATGTTCTTAGATGGATTAAGAACAATCTTGTACTCTTTAGCTTATAGTCACTATTGATACAGTGTTAAGTTCTAAACTATTGTGTCTTGAATCTCTTGCTTGGTCCTTTGTCTCTCCCGACGATCCTTCTTTTATAACTCGTTGACAGTAGTCGGTTACGGGATTTGAAGAGTCGCTGGGAGGCAGACGGGCTTCAAGGGGAAAAAGTGTAACACCCTGGTTTTGGGGGTGAAAATTTTTTTTTTCATAAAAATCATGCATGCATGTATCTCTGTAGTAGTAGCCAGATCCTCCAACTTTAATCTATCCTAAGCCCCAAAAATCTCAAAATCTATTCTGTAGACCCAAATCAAGATCAAATTTTCCAGACTGAATCTATTATCTATCATGAGTATGAAAGCCTTCAGAAGCCAGATCAAATTCGATCTCTAACTCCCAGAATTATCAACTCCTTTCTGTTTTCGAAAACTGAATTAATTTAATTACCCTAAGTACTTTGAAAATCAGAAAACTGATTCGATCACATCTTGACCTCATCCAGACCATATTATTCTTGGATTATGATCATGGGTATGCCAAGACCTTAATCCAAAAAGTTGGCAACCAAATTCCATCATCTAGAACCTTTTCGCAAATCAGTCCAAATTGTATCAGGGATTAGTCCTTTTCTGATTTCCCAGAAGCTGGAAAAGGCTAAAAGTCACAAATCAGCTCCAAATCTTAATCTAATTCAGGGAACATCTCCCAAATGCTATTCAATACAAAATTTTCTTTTACGAGGATATCAAAATCTCACCCTAAGTCTCAGAATTCCAGTTTCGACAAAACCCAGATTTGAAATACCCTAAATTACCCTGTTTTCGTTTCATCTGAAAACTACTCAAATATTCTAGATTTTGCCAAATACCTTTGCCAAATTATTTGCTGAGGAAAGTTTGCCAAAATTTTGAAGTCAAAATCAGCCTTAATCCTCTAAATCCCAGATTTTACATATCAGTCCAAAGCCAAAGATTAAAAATTGCAATGGCGTCCAGCCTGTTTGTTTCGACCAGCGACCAGCGCCACCCTTCGACCACAACCAGCGACCAGTGCACCACTTCGCCATGTTCTTCACGCCAGTGAAGCCCAGCTCATCACCAGCACTTGTGACCATTGGAGACGCTTGCGGACACACGTCCACACCGGAGCAGCCACCGTGGCAGCAGCAACCGCAGCAATGACCAGTGCCGTGCGGTTGCCTCACGCGCGCACTCCAGCAGGCCATGCCAGGAACTTTTCACCACGTTGCCGCAATGCCGGAGCTGCCAATCACATAGCCGGTGCACCAGCCAGCTTGTGCTGACCGTTTGTTAAAGCCATCAAGGCCGCTGCAATGCCGTCGCATTGCTACTGCCACCGCCGTCCAGTCACCTCAGCGTCACTTCAGCCGCGCCAATTCTCCAGATTTTTCCAGCCGTTGGAAGCCTCACTCGCGCCTATTTAAGATCGCCAGCACCTCCCAAAGCCTTCACACGCTCCAGAACTAACAAATTCGAAGTGCCACTATCTTCGTCTTCGTCTCCGGCGAGCCGCCAAGGAAGAGCACGATGACAAAGAGATCTGTAGCACCAAGCTCCAAATTGACATTGCTGGTGTGATCCTCCAGCCCGTCTCCTCGTGTCATAGCTTTTAATTTGCTTCCAGTGCACCACATCACCGGTGATCGCCGGAATTCTAAAAATGCCTGTTCTGGCAATTAACCTCGTTCCAACCTGAATTCGCTTACCTTTTAATAGAATAAAATGATCAGTAGAACCTCCCTAGCAAGCCTATGCACTTGGATTTCAAATTCGAGCTTGCATTGGAGCTTTTCCCTGTTTTCGCGCGCCGCCATGAGTAGCTCACGTCGCTGGCCCGTGCCACTTCCCCTCTGACCAAATTGACCGTATCAACATATGATCCTTGTATTCCATAGATGGCATAGCCGAACCTAATTTACCGGAGCTATCTTATATCAGCGGCGCCCCTGTTGCCATCTTCTTCGAGTCTGGCGTCAACGCCGACGAGCTCCTACACTCAACTTGATAATTCTCATATTTGTACATATTTTCTGGATATTTCTCCTCATTCATGCTCATTTTAGTCATAAAGATCATCAGATACTCAAATATATTTCTATTGGCTGCCGTTCGACCTCGACTGTGTGTTTTGTTTATTTTATTTGCAGGTCGACGCAATTCGGGCAATTTTTGGTTGAATGGATGAGCTTCATTGACTAGATCTGGTGAACGGACGATTCCATATAGAAGTGCGCGTCGTTACGGACGCGTAAGAGCTGACCACGTCAAAATCAGAGTCTCTGGGAGTCCAGAACAACCAAACCTCGCAGCCAAGGGCCAGTTTGCAATTTCTAGAACCTTAGAACCAACCTCTGCAAAACAGTCAAGACACATAAACCCTAGTCGCTAGCACATAAGGATCTATTCGCAATTTCTTCAAAGGTTGAGGGCTTTTCTGCAAAAATGCCAAAATCAACAAAATGGCCTAGCACCATTGTTATTTCCTCGGCCTGGCACACACCCAAAAACCCCCACTTCTTCTCTCCCGACCCCGGTGAGCTTGCTGCCAACGACCGGGTCCATGCCGGCGGTAAGCCGCCGGTCTCCTCCCCCTCCGGTGAACCGCCGGTCTTCTCCTACTTCATCCTCTCTCACCACATTGCATCTCCTCCTGTCCCGTTCATCTTCACCGTCGGCTGCTCCCCTTTTCTTTTCCTCCTCCTTCCTCCTTCCTTCTTTCTTTTTTTCTTCTCCTTTCTTCTTCTTCCTGGTTCCTCACCACTTCCTCCGGTACCCTTCTTCTCCTCTCCTCCTCCTCCTTCTCCCTCCTTTTTTTCTTCCTCCCTTCCTCTTCTTCTTCATCCTCCCTTCCTCTTCTTCCTCTTCCCCTTTCTCCACCTCACCACGCGTGCCGGATCTGCCGAATCCGACAATCTCCGGCGTCCCACCGTGCCTCCCTTCGCTGATCTAGGTCGAGCCACCACCGGATCTGCCTCCGACCCCGCGGGCACGCTAAGCCCACCATCCCGACGCTGCCACCTGGACACCGGAGCCGCGCCTCCCTACAACGAGCCGCCGCCGATTGCGCCGTCTACACCGAGCAGCTGCCATGACGCCTCCACACCACTTGACATCGCCGATCCTGCCTGTGTCGCTGGATCCGCCGATCTCCCATGGGCGCGTCGCCCTCTATGATCCAGACGCCGCCATCGACCACTCCATCGCCACCCGACACTGCCACATCTCCACGGCCTGCGCTGGCGCCGGATCTGTCACCTTCACAATGCCGTCGTGCTGCTTCGACCACTGCGATAGCTTCAACACACACGAGCTTCAGGTCTTCTTCTTCATCAACCAACCTCGACGTTAGCATTAACAGCACACCAAGCCACTTAAATGATAGTATGATCTCTGCTCCCTTGCTCTATTCAATTTCATTTGCAAAGACTGTGATGTATGAAATGTCTTGTGCATGTAAAGAATTGAAATGCTTCTCACAATTAAAAATGCAAATTGGGAACTGAGTTGACTTATTGAAATCGGATTGGGTCACTTCAATTGTACAGCTGTTCTTGTTTTCTTTTATCACTTGATGTACGGAAGCTGAATCCGAATGCTGTTTGAACTGAATTGATGCATGTTGGTTCTATTTTTGTGTGTTGATGCTCTCATTGTTTGATCTTCTGGGTTTGCTATTTTGATCAAACCTAGGTTGTTTTATGTGAATCATCTGGATTCTTGTTCTTCTATTTGTGTCGGTGAGTTGGATGTTTGAGGTGCTGCGGTTGTGAGTTTGGACTGTAGGCTGGTTGAGCTCAGAAACGAGTCGAGGTCTTAGTGTCTACTCTGTGCTCTCGCCGTATAGTTGTACATGCAGTGGTTAGTGTCCGATAGTCATCTATGCATTCTCCCGTTGCTAGACCTCTATTCGATTAAACTAAATACTGCACATGTTTACGATCGTCGCGTATATTAAACACTAACGGCAACCTCCAATCTCTCCTCTTTCTTTCTTTGCATTCTTCTGACATTTTCCCTCATTCCCTCATCTGTTTTGGTTTTATTATTCACCGATTTAGTTTAGCTTTACACGTTTTTCTTCTCTAGTCCTTGTGGAAAGAACGATATAGAATACTCGCCTTACTGCATCGTCCTCGTTCTCTTGTGAGACGGTCTAGGTCTGTATCAAATTTTTGGCGCCATTGCCGGGGATTAGATTGAATGCAAGCATGTTCAACTGACTAGATCTTTTATTTTTGTTTCTTTTTGTTTTTTGTTTGCGCCTTTTTCCGCCCTTTTTTCTCTCCTGCTCTTTTACTTCTCGCACTTCTTGTCCTTTTCTTGTTGATTGGTTGATTTACATTGATTGAGGATATGGATGGTTACCATTCTTTTTGTGATGCATGTGAAAATTTTGGTGCTAAATTAGATGATTTGCCACGTCAAATGGATACAGCTCTTCGTGGATTATTTGCTTTTGTTAGTGTTGCTCCTATATGTTCTATTTGCGGTATTCGAGGTCATTCACCTCGCTTGTCAGCGTGGTCGAGCATCCACTATATATCATCCTGGATGGCCTGCATACCAAAATTCATCGTATAGGAACAACCACCCTGTTATCTCATCATCTTCTCCTAGTTATCTTTCGCAGGGTTTTAGGTACGAAGAGCAACACCCATATACATCATATCAGTCTCCGTACTTATCACATCAGCAGTACTCACAGCAGCCTCCTGCATACGAGGATACTTCTAGACTCGAGGCGATGTTGGAGTCATACTTGAAGAAGCATGAGGATGATCCATCTCCACAGAAGTCTTCACAGCCTCCTCCTGCACATGACGATACATCTAGGGTTGAGGAGATGCTGAAGACTTACATGACCCAGCATTCAGAGGACGTGAAATTATTGCGGGCTGAGATGCAGGGTGTGAGATCTTGCATGGATGAGTTCCGAGGATATCGAGATTCAATCCACACTCTGCCATCTCAAGTACCTACATTTGAGGCCACCACACCTCCGTTGAGTGTCCCAGAGCCCACCCATGACAGCTATCTTGGTAACCCTCACAGAGAGGCCACAGTATTGAGCGACGAGCTTCAACCCGATCTTGTTCTTTTGACGTCGCATCAATCACCTCTGCCTCCTACTGATCTGATCATAATTGCTGATGATGGCAAGCCTGTTTTCAAGACACCTCTGCGTCCATTTGGGTGGTTTTCTTTTGATGATCCATTGGTAGCCGGACCAGAGATGGAGAGTGTCAGTTTTGAAGCTGCATACCTTCTGGACTATTCCTTGAGCCACGAGATCGAGAGGGAGACATTCTCATTTCATTCTGAGGGACTTTTTTTTTATGTAGGGGACTGTGTTCATACTGATCCATCAGACACCACCCCTGTGGAGGTCCTTCCTACCCCAGACTTCACGCCATCCACTATTCAGGTAGATTTGAAAACCCTCTCGCATCATTCTGAGCTGTTCAGTTCTGACGAGACTTATCATATCCCTGTGAGTTGTCATTCACCTTGCATCGACATATGCCATCCTCCTTATGTGTATTATCGATTAGTCGACGTGAGGGGATTTTTATCAGCTGACCTTATGGAGGGCATTGTCCCTACCATACACACGTGCTTGTTCCTTCTTGATCTTGTTTGCAGGTTAGCACATGTAGCTTCTCGACCACGAGCAGACTTGCCCCGAGTCGACATTCCCTGGGATCCTGGTGGATTCCCAGGCATGCTGATTCTGACAGGAGGGTGGAGTGGAGCTTCTACTACATCCCTCACTAGCCCCTCCTTCTGCGCTTTAATTCCATATCCTGAGGGTCGAGCTTCTGACCTAAAAGAAGGGCTTCTCGGGAGGCAACCCGAGTCATTATTTTCTTTCTTTTCTTTTCTCTATTTAGTTTCTTTTTATTTTTGCAAAATGTAGTTAATTTTTCTCTCTTTCTCTCTTCAGGACCTACTATCATTCGTACATGTGCATGAGATCTTCAGAATGGCGCATCGTCACGATACTGTCTTCATCATATACCCAGTGAGCTGTCTCGGACCTCATGTTACCCAATTGTGCACAAACTTACTTTCTTGCATCCACCCAACTTGTTTTGCATTCATGTATGCATAGAGACTATGCATGTTTTAAGCTTGGGGGGAGTGCATTCAAATCTGAAATTAGGGTTAAATTTTTCAATAATTCGGATGATTTTACACTAAAATAGGGCAATTGTGTATGTATGAGCTTCAATTCTCTATATTTGTGTAATTGTTGTGATTTATGACTATTTGTGCATGCTTGTACTTGTGTATGCGATTGTTGACTATCTAGCCATGTGGGCTCATATATTGTGTGCATGTGATGTATCTTCTGTATTGAACTATCTGTCCGACAAACTAATTACAAGAGAGGTCATGCCAAAATTTTCCTTGAATTATGTTTAAATTTCCCACACTAGCCATGTTTCGAATGTTTTGCAAACTTGAGTGCTAATTTTTGCATCCTTGTTACCATGAATGTCCTGTGTATGTAATATTCAAGAGGCTAGTTTAGATCATGTAATTGCTTGGTTTGTGTACTTGGCCTCCTAGATATCACTTCTAGTTACTTAAACCATGTTTTTACAAACTTGTGCAAAATAAGGTTGTAAATGCTGCTCTCTACCTAGTAGGCAACTTCCATTTCAACGCTTAATAAAAACTCTTCACTCTACGCTCATCTGAGCTAGTTGATGTTTGACTTGTTTTTGCATTTTTAAAATGTTAGCTTGTTCATTAATCATCAAATTGAGCTCATGAGCGTGTTGATCACTCTATGGAAAACATCACCTAGTGCGATGGGCCTAGGGTGGAGTATGAAGAGATCCATAATTAATAAGTCGAACGGGAAGGAGCTAGATTAAGCGCCAAATTTTGAAAAAAATTTCAATAAGGTTAGAAAGTGATTAGTGTGATGTCTAGCAAGGCTGAAACATGTAATAATTGCAATTATCTGATTTCTAAACTCTTCATTTGATATTCGTATGCTAGTATATACATCGGTAACTCATATGTTTTTTCACTCATTCTTGCTAAATTCGAGATATGATTGGCTGTGTGTAATTTATACATGATTCATAATCATTTGTGACCTTTTGTTTGAGCCTTCTCGTGTTTGCGGAATAAACAATTATAATACATTAGATTGCCGCATTCATACATTACATGATGTCCTTCTTTATTCACTGATTTAATTTGCTTGAGGACAAGAAAAAGTTCAAGCTTGGGGGATGATAATTCTCATATTTGTACATATTTTCTGGATATTTCCCCTCATTCATGCTCATTTTAGTCATAAAGATCATCAAATACTCAAATATATTTGTATTGGCTGTCGTTCGATCTCGACTGTGTGTTTTGTTTATTTTAATCGCAGGTAAACGCAATTCGGGCAATTTTTGGCTGAATGGATGAGCTTCATAGACTGGATCTGGCGAACGGACGATTCCATACAGAAGTGCACGTCGTTACGGACGTATAGGAGCTGACCACGTCAAAATGGGAGTCTCTGGGAGTCCAGAACAACCAAACCTAGTAGTCAAGGGTCAGTTTGCAATTTCTAGAACCTTAGAACCTCTCTCTGCATAACAGCCAAGACACATAAACCCTAGCCGCTACCACAGAAGGATCTATTCACAATTTCTTCAAAGGTTGAGGGCTTTTATGCAAAAATGTCAAAATCAACAAAATACCCTAACCGCCATTATTGTTTCCTCGGCCTGGCACACACTCAAAAATCCCACTTCTTTTCTCCCGACCCCGGCGAGTTTGCTGCCGATGGCCAGGTACACACCGCTGGTACGCTGCCAGTCTCCTCCCCCTCCGGTGAGCTACCGGTCTTCTCCCCTTCATCCTCTCTCACCACATTTCGTCTCCTCCTCTCCCGTTGGTCTTCACCGCCGGCTGCTCCCTTTTCTTTTCCTCCTCCTTCCTCCTTCCCTCTTTCTTTTTTCTTCTCTTTTCTTCTTCTTCCTGGTTCCTCACCACTTCCTCCAGTACCCTTCTTCTCTCCTCCTCCTCCTTCTCCCTCCTTCTTTTTCTTCTTCCTCCCTTCCTCTTCTTCTTCATCCTCCCTTTCTCTTCTTCCTCTTCCCCTTTCTCCACCACACCACGCGTGTCGGATCTGCCGAATCCGACGATCTCCGGCATCCCACCACGCGTGCCGGATCTGCCTTCTTCCCCGCAGGCGCGCCGATCCCACCATCACGACGCCGCCGCCTGGACACCGGAGCTGTGCCTCCGTACATCAAGCCGCCGCCGATTGCGCCGTCTACACCGAGCAGCTGCCATGACGCCTCCACACCACTTGACGTCGCCGATCCTGCCTGTGCCGATGGATCCGCCAATCTCCCACGGGCGCGCCGGCCTCTACGATCCAGATGCCGCCATCGACCACTCCATCGCCACCCGACGCTGCCGCACCTCCACGTCCTGCGCTGGCGCTGGATCTACCACCTTCGCAGTGCCGTCGTGCTGCTTCGACCACTGCAACAGCTTCAACTGGGACGAGCTTCAGCTCTTCTTCTTCATCAACCAACCTCGGCGTTAGCATTAACAGCACACGAAGCCACTTCGACGATAGTATCATCTCTGCTCCCTTGCTCTTTTTGATTTCATTTGCAAAGACTGTGATGTATGAAATGGCTCGTGCATGTAAAGAAATTGAAATGCTTCTCACAATTAAAAATGCAAATTGGGAACTGAGTTGACTTATTGAAATCGGATTGGGTCACTTCAATTGCACAGCCGTTCTTGTTTTCTCTGATCACTTGATGTACAGAAAGCTGAATCCGAATGCTGTTTGAACTGAATTGATGCATGTTGGTTCTATTTTTGTGTGTTGATGCTCTCATTGTTTGATCTTCTGGGTTTGATGTTTTGATCAAACCTAGGTTGTTTTCAGTGCATCATCTGGATTCTTGTTCTTCTATTTGTGTCGCTGAGTCGGATGTTTGAGGTGCCACTGTTGTGAGTTTGGACTGTAGGCTGGTTGAGCTCGAAAACGAGTGGAGGTCTTAGTGTTTACTATGTGCACTCGCCGTATCATTGTACATGCAGTGGTTAGTGTTCGATAGTCGTCTACGCATTCTCCCGTTGCTAGACCTCTATTCGATTAAACTAAATACTGCACATGTTTACGATCGTCGCTTAGATTAAACACTAACAGCCACCTCCAATCTCTCCTCTTTCTTTCTTTGCATTCTTCTGACATTTTCCTTCATTCCCTCATCTGTTTTGGTTTTATTATTTACCGATTTAGTTTAGTTTTACACGTTTTGCTTCTCTAGTCCTTGTGGAAAGAATGATATAGAATACTTGCCTTCCTACATCGCCCTTGTTCTCTTGCATGACGGTCTAGGCCGATATCAGTTTTGGTTAACCACAGCCAAATTGCTCACTCCAGCACCATCTATGCAGTCCCAGGAGCATAAGCCCTCATTCAATTTCGTGATTCTTCAGCCCTAGCTTGCTATCATCGTAGCTCATCTCGAGTTTTCAAACCGGCGACTTCGACCTCACCGTTCATCATTGTCTCGCTGCCGTTGTTCAATCCACCTTGTCTAGGAGATTTGCCTTAACCTCCTGAGCTTATCACTCCACTGCATTGACCTTTGATTCTGTGCAAAATCACAAGTTATCCCATGTGCCAAGATCTTGTCTAGTACCTGTGCCTTACCGTGTCGCCACCGTGTTTCCTCGCCGCCGTTCGTCGCCGTCCAGCCACTTCATTGCTCGAAACCACCACCATTGGATTCCTGTTGCTTTCGCCTACCTCCTAGACATAGTTGGAGAAGCAATCAAAGCCCTAAATTGATCAAACACCAAAGCCCTAGTTTTTAAAAGTGCAAAGACACTTAGTTCACTGTGCACAGGGACCATTTTGCTATTTCCTCTAATCCTTGGACTTTTCTCTAAAGATCAGCTTGTCAAACAGATGCCTTGTTCAATTATGCACCCAATACATTGATCTAAACTTGTTTTTCTAACTGGAAATCTTCTAAACCATTCCTATGCCAATCTTTGACATTGTCAGCCCTTGTCAATCTATGTCAGCCAGTGGCATTAGCTCATTTCGACCACTTTTGTTTGTGCAAATTGAAATTCACTTTGTCCACTAGATTTGTAGAGTCATGTTCTACATTTTCTTCCACTGTCCCATCTTGAGAAAAGTACTCTAAAGCCATGTCAGGCTATGACCTGAATGTCAACCTATTGACGTTTGTCGTTTTTGAGCAAATCAGCTGCAGACTCAATGTCTATTTTGATGCCTTGAAACCCTAAGAGCCTCTAACACCCATCCTTAGCCTAGATTCTATAAAAATCTATGGTTTCGACCCATATCAGCTTCCAATCTCAGTCCGTTTCAACATTGCCGAGATCATCTCTTCTAAAGCATGTTGCATATAGATTTTTAAAGCATTTAGAATGGTTTTTGATCCTTGTGTGCTTTTTTTGTTGGTGAGTAGATCAAGAGCCTGAGTTCAAAGACTTCGTCACTGACCCGACATCGACTGTTGTTTCTTACGACGCGGAAGGCAAGTCATATTCTTGAATATCTTGAACCTATATTTTAAGAGTTGTTAAGATATTACGTACCTTGATTATAAAGTAGTATTGCATGTGATGAGAAAACAATGATTTGGTAGCACTAGGCTGGATGCCTGTTAAATGTGAAATAATATGGTAGTGAGCCATAACTAATATATAAATATATTTGTATATTCATGAAATAAAACCCCTAGCCATGACCAGGGTTTTGGTATGGAATGGTGGTAGCACTGGATGTGCTTAGTACCAGTAGATGTGCATGGGTTGTGGTATGACCTGGTCACTGGCATATAAGGACTAGAACCTTGTCTTGTGCGTCTAGTGGCATGAAAAACGTACTGACCGCAAGCCTGGTATGGGTGTCGCGCCCCGCACAGGGTACCACGACTACTCCCGTGGAGACTTGGCTCGCTGCAGCTGGCCTCATACATACATACCACTGACTTCCCAGGATAAGTCAAGCACAGGAGTTCATTGCAGCAGAGTAACTTACAAAATATCATTGATAAACAGTATGGCCTGCTGGCCGGATACAACAAGAGTAATACAATGCCTTCACCGCACAAATGGTCTAATTAGAACAAAAGACAACTACTCGGCGGAAGCTAGGAGAAACCCTCACAGTCGTAAGAAGTTGACAGCAGAACAACACATATCAAGGCCCTGGCAGAACTGGCTCTCTTCCTTCTGGATCCACGAAATCTTCCAAGCCTTCGTCTTGGTCATGAAGCACTTCATCTATTGTTGATAAGTTGCAAGGGTGAGCACTTACGTACTCAGCAAGTCATGGGGAAGGTAGAGATACATATAGTATAAATGACATGAACCTATGCTATTGGGGAAAGAGTGAAGGGTTTTTCTCAAAATACATTTCTTTCTCATTTCTTATTCAACTTCCAATCATACTCATGGCAGTAAATAAATCATATTGATGGTGATACATATACCCCATATCCAGGGCGATATCTCCTCATATCACATTACTTTTATTCAAGCCTTTCAATCTTATACTCATAGCAGTATTTCATAAACTTAGGGCATAAACCACATGCCTCTTAATTATCTTATGCTTAAGGCAAATCCACATGCCTCTTAGTTATCATATGATCTCTATATTATGGTATTAGCGCGACACGTCAACACATGACAGCCCACGGCAACGCCCCTTATCGTGACAACACATGCCACTTGGGTAATCTTGAGCTAACAAATTTTAGTTTAAAAACAATACTTGTGTCACACCCCGTGGATTTAATCCACCGCGGCATACTCCTAAAACTCGGGAGCACGAAGTATTCGAATACATTTTTAAACTCTGCAGAGATGTACCTCTTTTTAAATCCACTTTTTCACTTGACTTCCAAGTCGGGCCAACTCCATGCGACTTATACGCATGTGACAAGGCCGAGATCACACAACGTTTTTGCAGTCTAGTATTAACAGTATCCCTGCCCGGTAAATGGACAATACCGTCCCAAGTACCGTTGTGGGTCCTCCCCACTGCCTTTCTTCCTAGCCTGGGTCTATGTTCCCGCAGGACACATAACCTCTTTTGATTACAGTCGCGCACGACTTAATCTGGCGTAGGGCGTCTTCCTTCTTTACACCTTATCCTCTCATAATTTTTCTGATCTCACACCACTCATGGACGAACTGCGTCCCACCAGTTTCCACGCGAGAAACCGGATCGACAAGCCATGCAGGGAACTGATAATACTAAGAAAGCTACTAGGTTGCGCCTGTCCCATACCAGGTAAGTGGTTGGTACGTTTTTCATGCCACTAGACGCATAACACAAGGTTCTAGTCCTTACATGCCAGTGACCAGATCATACCACAAACCATGCACCTTCAGTGCCTGCACATCCGGTGCAGCCAAGCACCTCCAGTGCTACCACCATTCCATACCAAAATACTGGTCACGGCTAGGGGTTCTATTTCATGAATATAAATGTATATGTTTATACTTTTATTAGTTCGTGGCTTACTATCTTATCAAGTTCGCATTCCTCAAGTATTCAATCTATCACTGCCATAATATCATTGATCTCGACACATGCAATATTAATGAGATATCTACTCATGGAATAGCATAGCAATTCATAAAATATGGGTTTCAATATGATCAAAGTATGACTTGCCTTCCGCGTTGTAAGAAGCAGCAGTTGATGTCGGGTCTGCGACGAAGTCTTCGAACTCGGATTCTTGCTCTGAACAAGGATCAAACAAGCAAACAGGCATTACAATCAATCCTACTCTTACTATTCCACTATATGTGATAATGCAAGGAGAAACACTTAGGCGATACAAGATTTGGAAGCGATTAGGGTTAAACTATGAAAACCAAGGTTAAGATTAGTTGTCAAGGGTTTACAAGGTTCCAAATGTTCCAAAATATCAGAATGATATCAAGGCTGCTGCTGGTTTGCTCAAAAACAGCGAACGCCTTTAGGTCGACATTCGGTTCAAGGCATCGACATAGGGTCGATGGATGATAGAGGGCTCAACTCAAGTTGTGACAGTAGAATAAAATGTAGATCACAACATCAGGAGTCTAAGGGACAAAGTTATGTTCAGTTTGCATACCCAGATGGGGTCAAAATGGCCCAATGCCATTGGCTGACATAGGCTGACAATGCCCAAGAATGGCATTGACATGGTTTGAACAGTTTCTAGTAGCCAAAATGGGTTTTTATTCAAGCATATGATGCACAAGGTAGTGAAGCAACTGTTTGACAAGGTAATTTTTGGTTTGCATGACCAGAGGTGGGTGAACAGGGCTAATGCCACTGGCTGGCATAGTTTGACATAGAGTTGACATGGCCAGAAATTAGGGTTTGCCATATCTTTTGATCTAGGGCTCCAAATGATGCAACACTTTGTCTGGTAGTTAGACATTTGTAACAGGAACAAATGTCTCAACAGGATCTAGGGCAGGAGATGGCCGGAAAGTGATGAAAACTGGCAAGGAAGTTGACTGGCCTAGAGCACATGCAACTTAAACAGTGCAGTAACTAGGGCATAGCTATATCTCACAATCTAGGCCGAATTTGAAGTCGTGATAGAAGAAAAAGTTGCTCAGAATGGTCCAAAACATCTAAATGGCAAAGTGGCTAGGGCTGGATTGGCTGGATTTGGAAGATACTGGCTGGAGAAAAGATGAACTCAAATCTGTTTTGGGCATTTCTGATTTAAAGTGATTGAACTCAATTCCTTGCTTGAGTATGGTCCTCAGGGTACTAGAAATGCATTGGTGAAGTTAGATTAACAGATTGCTCAACAGAGAAGTTAAATCAGCAAGTACAAGTTCATGTTCATGGCTGGAAATTGGGGGTTTTTGATTTACAACGAATTTGTTCAAACCAGTAGCTCAGGGGTCTTAAGTGAGCTATTCTAAGCATATTTCACTACTGGCTCAAAGATCAATTCGTTCTGGAATAAAGTTAATTGCTCGCCGGAGCTACTGGAGTAAAACTGAAATTGCCGGCGACTGAGGGTATTTAGACTAAATTCCAAGCTCGAGAAGCATGAGGGAGATGAGGGAAGCTCACTGGGGGTGTTGGATCGAAGAAGGAAGCAGTGGAGAAGCTTGGCACCGAAGCTCCCTTTGCTGCTCACCAGAGAAGAAGAAGGAGACGGCGAGTTTGAGAACTGAGGTGTTTCTGGTGGGTGTGTGGTGTTTCATTGAGACCAGGGACTACTTATAGAGGATTCGGAGGTGTTGCAACGGCTAGAAGTGCTCGGGGAGTTGTAGCCGGCAAGGAAAAGACGGGATGCGACTTCACGACGAAGACAGGCGGCGAAACGACTTGGTTCAGCGGCCGTGAAGACTTTATAGGTGATGGGAAGGTGAACTGATGGCTGGCCGCGGCGAGTTCTCCACGTGGCTATGCTTTCCTGCTGTAGCCGTTGCCGGTGGCGTGCAAACGAGAGAAACCAGCTAGCTGTGAGTCGCGCCGGGGAAGATCCATAGTGGCAAAAGGCGAGCACACACGCGGCGCTGTTCAGTTGGCGAAGATGGCGACCACGTGGCTACTGTAGCAGCTGGCGAGGTGAGGTGATCGAAGCTTGAAACAACGGCGCGTGCTTGAGGTCGAAGCAACAGTCTTGTGCGCTGGATCCTAGCCGTGGTCGAAGTCCCAGGCGCTGGTCGAAGACGGCTTCTGGTCGAAGTCGAAATCAGCTGATCCGGTCGTGAACGGCAAGCTCTGGTCGATCAGGGGCATAAGTGTAAGAGTTTTAGTTGAAATCTGGACTGATTTGTAATTCTGGTCTTAGAGAGGTTTAATCTGGAAATTGATTTCATGGATGAGTATAATATTTCTATTAATACTCATTTAACTCAAATTTGGAGAAAATTTGATAAGGTTTGAGGGATTTCACCTATTTTCGAAAATAGGGTAAAATTAGGGTAAAATAGATCTGGATTTTGTCGATCTCGAATTCTGGTAATTAGGGTGAGATTTTGAAGTCTGGACAGAAGGGAAATCTGTATCAAATAGCATTTGGGAGGTGTTCCCTGAAGAAATTCTGAGGTTGGAGTTGATTTGTGAATTTTAGCCTTTTCAGGCTTCCAGGTAAACAGAAAAGGACTTATTCGCAGTAAAATTTGGACTAAATTGCGAAAAGTGTTTAGATGAAACAATCTGGTTCCCAACTTTTTGGAGTAAGTTGAGGGTATACCTAGGAACATATTCCAAAAGATACATGAGTCTGGATAGGGTTAAACCATGATAACTCAGTTATCTGGAATCTGGGGTACTTAGGGTAAATCTGAATTTCTTGTTTTCGAAAACAGAAAGAGACTTAGATACTGGGAGTTAGGGTT
Source organism: Pharus latifolius (assembly GCA_019359835.1). Classification (NCBI taxonomy): domain Eukaryota; kingdom Viridiplantae; phylum Streptophyta; class Magnoliopsida; order Poales; family Poaceae; genus Pharus; species Pharus latifolius. The sequence continues at coordinate 69,224,009 of CM033322.1, forward strand.
AGAATTCAATCTGGCTCCTGAAGACTTTTATCTTCAGAATAACTGGTAGGTTAAATCTGGATGATCTGATCTTGATCTTGGATCTAGAGAACAGATTTGGAGATTTTTAGGGTTTGGGAGAGATTAGGGTTTAGCTGATCTGGCTACTGCTACAGGGATACATGCATGCAGGATTTTATGCAAAAACTTTTCACCCCCAAAACCAGGGTGTTACAATGGGGCAGGCCTGAACAAGTAAGTATGCGGATCGCACATGAAATCCCTACATGAGATGGAAAGTGATGCACGATTGGCACAGAGTGCGACTCCAACACGTATCACTAGATGTGATGATGCACACTGACCCAGTAATGGGAAGATCCAATATGGGGTGGGGGTATAGCCTGCCACAACTGTGGTTTGAGTGAAACCACAGGGTCAGGGGTGAATTGTGTGTGAAACATGGCAAAAGTTCTTGTTATCTCCACCTTGCCACTCACAGTATGCAGTGAGGAAGGGTCTAATCATCTTGATAGGATGGGCATGAAAGTGGAATGTCTTGCGGGTAAATTGGTACCTCTATGCAGAGTTAAAAATGTATTCGAATACTCCAAGCTCCCGGGTTTATAGGATTCTGCTGCGGTGGATTCAATCCACGGGGTGTGGCACAAGTATGTTTTCTAAATAAAATTTGATAAGTCAAGATTACCCAAATGACATGTGTTGTCATGATAAGGGGTGCTGCCATGGGCTGTCGTGTGTCGACATGTCGTGGTAGTACTATAAATAGTGAACATGAATAGCAATGCTATGTTATGAAAAGTGCTCCATGAGCATGAGATGTGAAAAGAAAGAAAGAAAGAAAAGTATTTTGAAACCTTTCCCTCTTCTCTCTAATAGCATAGGTTCATAACATCTCTACTATATGTATATACTCTTATCTATGACTTCGCATCACGATCTGAGACGATGGTATTGGGCACACCATGCAAATGAACAATCTCCCTGAAAAACAAATCAGCAACGTTTGTAGCATCACCACTCTTATGGCATGGTATAAAATGTGCCATCTTTGAGAATCTATCAACCACAACAAATATACTATCCCTTCCCCTTTTGGTCCTAGGCAGTCCTAAAACAAAATCCATTGAAATATCCTCCCAGGGAACACTAGGAACAGTAGGAGGCATATAATTAAAGACCATGTGAGTTTAAGCGACTCTTAACTTTGTTGCAAGTGGTGCAGCATGGCACGTAGCGCTTGACATTGCGTCTCATCTTTAGGCCAAAAGAAGTGTGTGGTCAGAATATCTTCCATCTTCTTAGTTCCAAAATGTCCCATCAAACCACCTCCATGCGCTTCCTGCAAAAACAAGAGACAAACAGAATTAGCTAGAACACATAACTTGTTAGCACGATAAAGTAACCCATCATTCAGCACATACTTATTCCATGTTCTTCCTTCTCTACAATTCATGAAAGCATCTTTAAAGTCCAAATCAGTAGCATATAATTTTTTTTATTGCTTCCAATCCAAAAATCTTATGATCAAGTTGTGATAACAAAGTTTACTTCCTACACAACACATCAGCAATTACATTGTCTTTACCTTTCTTGTGCTTAATGATATATGGAAGCTGTTATGGAATAGACGTACCAGATATGAAGATTTAATATTAAACTCATCCTGCAGTTCGGATAGGATTTGAATCTCATCAGGAAACCTAATCTGTTAGGATTTCTTCTGCATGGGAAGTTCGCATAAGATTCGTATCACATCAGGAAACCTAATATGTTAGAATTTCTTCTGCATGGCCCTATATTTAGAGATGTATGATGGACTTTGAGGATCATCGCAAAAGCCATAGCTGCCATCTCTTTTGATAGCCCCTAAACCCTTGTCGTACGCGTCGGTGCTAGCACACCATCGTACGATGTTCCATCCGGTACGTGTGGATACTGGTAGAGGCGCTGTTGCAATTGCTGCGCTGATTAGAACGATCCATGAGCGGTCGTTGTCATCTACATCTGTTGATCAGGATGATCTGCAAATGGTTGCTGTGAACATTCGATCGCTTCACCAAATCTGCTTCCACTATTGGTAACAATCTAATCTATGATCTATTACTTGTAGCCTTCGAGTAAAATTTTTGAAATTCTGCTAGTGTAGCTTACTCGGTTTCTAATAGTGCTATCAAAGCCATCCTGTATAGTATTAGATCTGGATTAATAATATATACATGTGATATATGAAGTTATAGTAGATTAGATCTACTAGTTTATTCAATCTGTTACCGTATAAGTTTCGTTATCCATGTTTGTTTTGACATCCAAGTGTTGTGATGAAATATTTTTTGGCCGACTTTAATATGAACTAATGTCTAATGATCCTAGCATGGGCCAGAGAGAGGTGATGTTAGGGTTTATATGACAATAGTAGATTGGATCTTCTAAATCATATGTGTATAGATTGGATCTATATAGCCTATTCTAGATATTCATATTGGAGTTAATATGAATGACATAAGGGGATTTAAACCAATCAGATTGGTTCAAAAATTTGATTAATGTGATTAATTCAAAAAAATAATAGTAATAATAATAAAAAAAAAGATTATACTTGACAACCAGAAGCTGTCAACTTTGGTGTCTAAGGAAAGACCACATCATAAGGGTTTTCTTAATATTCCCCGCTTGGCGGAACGCTTTCCTTCATGGTGTGAGCGAAAACAGTCGCGGTCTTTTCTAGCCAAGGTTACTGCCAACGGAAGTTAAATATAGTCGTAGTTATGCATGGGAGATTATCTAACTGATGGTTATTTTCATGCATATAGATGTTGTGACATCTTTTAACCCCTCATGAAATATAAAGATTATACTTGACAACCAGAAGTTGTCAACTTTCGTGTCTAAGGAAAGAATACATCATAAGGTTTTTCTTAATAAGCCCCACTTGGCAGAACGCTTTCCTTCATGGTGTGAGCAAAAACAGTCGCAGTCTTTCCTGGCCAAGGTTACTGCCAACGGAAGTTAAATATAGTCAAAATTGCACCTGTTAGATCATCTAGCTGATGGTTATTTTCGGGCATATTGATGTTTTGCCATGTTTTAACCCCTCATAAAAATTAAGTGTTTATTATACCCTTCCAATTGCTGCATCTGTCAAGATTTTGATCGTTTGTTGGTGGATTTGGCAAATCAGGGCACCATCAATTATCTTAATAAGGCAGGATGTGTGTTGGACACCCATAAGCATAGAATTGGTTTAACTTAAAAAGGCCATCAAAACGGTTTTGAGCTTTGGGGCATGGTGTTAGGATGACACCGAACAAACAAGAGTTATATATGATATAATTAGTAAGGAGTTGCTTACCTAAATAACTATGTTTCTAGCAGTGATGCCAAAGCTCACTAGAACTTAGTGAAATATGGATCTTGACCAACTACATATATATATTTCTTGAGGGATGTTTGTTCTAAAATATATAGTTGGTACATCTTTTATTGAATTGTTTAATAAAAGATTTTTCATAAATATAATGCTAAAATTTTGCATTTCTTTACTGTTGTAAACCATGGATAGTGGTAGCTCCTCAAACAATTTTAGTTTGCGATCTGTCCTTAATAAAGAAAAGCTTAATGGAACAAATTTTATTGATTGGTATAGAAACTTGAGAATTGTTCTCAAACAAGAGAAAAAGGACTATGTTCTAAAGACTCCTATACCTGATGAACCAGCTGCTAGTGCTCTACGTGCTCAAAAGGATGCTTACAAAAAGCATACCGATGATGCACTTGATGCCAGCTGTCTAATGCTAGTCACCATGAACTCTGAGCTTCAGAAGTAATATGAGAACATGACAGCTTATGACATGGACGTGTCTCTTAGAAACTTATTCGAGGAGCAGGCCAGGGTGGAAAGATATGAAACTACCAAGAAATTGCATGATTGCAAGTTGGCAGAAGGGAGCTCAGTCAGTCCTCATGTGATCAAGATGATTGGTTACATTGAGAATTTGGAACAGCTTGGTTTTCCCCTTAGTCAAGAGTTGGCTACTGATATGATTCTCCAATCGCTCCCTCTGAGCTATGACCAGTTTGTCATGAACTATAACATGAATAATCTGGAGAAATCATTGACCGAATTGCATGGGATGCTTAAAACAGTAGAACAGAACATTAAGAAAATTCTAAATAATGTAATGATGGTTCAAAAGGGAAAAAGCTTTAAGAAGAAGGGCAAGGGCAAGGATAAGGGAAAGGCAAAGCTCTAGAAAGATCCTCTAGTGCTAAGCATAATTCCAAAGGAAAGTCCAAGCCAGGTGGCACCCCTACTATTGAATGCTTCTATTGTAAGGAATCTGACCATTGGAAGAGGAATTGCAAGCAATACTTGGAAGATTTAAAGAAAAAGAAGGAAAGTGAGACTCCTTCAGGTATATATGTTATAGAAGTTCATTTAGCTACTTCTCCTTCCGACTCTTGGGTATTTGATACCGGATCAGCTGCTCATATTTGCACTTCGATGTAGGGGCTTAAAAGGAGTAGAAATTTGTCTAAGGGCGAGGTTCAACCTCGCGTTGGCAATGGAGCAAGTGTTGCAGCATTAGCTGTTGGAACTTTTATATTAGCTTTACCTTCAGGATTAGTTTTAGAACTTAATAACTGTTATTGTGTTCCCGCCATAAGCAAAAACATTGTATCCGTGTCGTGTTTGGACACGCTGGGTTATGAATTTAGAATAAAGAATAATCGTTGTTCATTTTATTTAAATGATATGTTTTATGGCAATGCTTCATTGGAAAATGGCTTTATCAACTAAATCTTGAATTACTTGTCTATAACATATGTACTAGAGACTTAGGCCCAATGATTTGAATCCCACATTTATCTGGCATTGTCGTTTAGGCCATATAAATGAGAAACGCATCATGGAACTCCTGAAAGATGGTCTTCTAGACTCATTTGATTTTCAATCATTTGATGTGTGTGAATCTTGTTTACTTGGCAAAAGGACAAAGGCACCTTTCACAGGTGAAAGTGAAAGGCCAAGTGACTTATTGGCTCTTGTTCATACCGATGTATGTGCACCATTAAGTTCAACAGCTAGAGGTGGTTTTCAGTACTTCATAACTTTTACCGATGACTTTAGTAGATATGGATATGTCTACTTAATGAGGCATAAATCTGAAATGTTTGATAAATTAAAGGAATTTCAGAATGAAGTACAGAATCAACTTGGCAAGACAATCAAAACCCTACGATCTGATCGTGGAGGGGAGTATTTGAGCCCAGAATTTGGTGATCATCTAAAACAACACAGAATTGTTCCACAATTGACCTAGCCGGGAACACCTCAATGGAATGGTGTGTCAGAACGATGGAACAGGACCTTGTTGGACATGGTTTGGTCAATGATGAGCCAAACTGATCTTCCATTGTCCTTCTAGGGATATACTCTAGAAACAGCTGCGTTCACATTAAATAGGGCTCCATCAAAAGCCGTAGAAAAGACACCATATGAGATATGGAATGGAAAGCGTCCCGAGTTGTCTTTTCTTAAGATTTGGGTTTGTGAGGCTTATGTAAAATGTTTACTGATTGATAAGCTCAAACCCAAATCAGATAAAAGCTTCTTTGTGGGATATCCTAAGGAAACAAAAGGATATTACTTCTATAATCGATAAGAAAACAAAGTGTTTCACTAGTACATAAAAGTTTTCTTCTATCGGTAAAAAACCCCCTTCTACTATCGGTTTTTGTACCGTTAGAGATAGACACGATAGAACAAGACAGGTCATTTTCTATCGGTAAATAACCGATAGAAGAACTTCACTATTCTAACGGGTATTTACGAGTGTACCGATAGAAAAAACGATAGTAGTCTCTCAGTTATGGATGAGTTTACCGATAGAAAAAATGATAGTAGTCTCTCGGTTGTGAATAAATTTACCGATAGAAATACAGTACAGATGCAATACAGTACATTAACATATACAGTACATTCTTTACATTCACAATACAGTACATTCTTTACATTCACAATAAAGTACATTCACATATACAGTACATTCTTGACATTGACAATACAGTACATTCACCTATACAGTACAGATGCAATACAGTATAGATTGGATACACAATACAGTACAGATGCAAAGAAGGGTAAATTCACATATACATTGAACAGATTGACACATTAGACAATTATTCACATTTATTCACATTTATATGGACAAATACAAATTGCAATCCAATGTGGACATTTATTCACATATATATAAACAGTCTATGCACATAGTACACAAAAAAGAGAAAATTGTCATGGCGGTTGGTTGGGCGCAACTTCCTCCATGACATATTGAGCCCAGATTTGTTGAAGATCTCTAATCTTTGCATTTTTGTATTGGTCTTTCGACATGGCGATCTACAAGCATGTGTGAATACTGAGTAACTAACTTCCTAATTTTGAACGTGATACCCAATTTTCAAATTTGAGTTAGCTATCGATGCATACCTGGGGGAATTGGGCAAAGTTTGTCTGCACTAGGTCGTACATGTAGCGTAGCACATAAAACCCGCATTCCCACGATTGCGGCTGCTGATGGCACTGAGATAATTGCATATGCGAAGACATGTTTGCTATTGTTTCCATAAACTAATTAAGCATAAACAAAAAGTCTCGTGAGTACCTCATATTCTTTCCAAGCTAGTCGGGAGCCCTGCGGTGCGGCATGCCTCCCTCTAGCGGACACATATTTATCAAAAGCCCTGCATTTCAGTTAGCATTGCCGGTTAATGTATTATCATTTGCTAGTGAGGTCAAAATTTAAATCAAACATATAAGTTACTTACGCTTCCATATTCCCCTTGCCCACATATTCGTTCGATAATCTATCACGCATCGAATCGAGGTAGTACCCCTCGTTCCTCAGCGGACAGATCATGATGAGGATCCAGTGGCCCCTACATTGTACGTAAAAGAGGACCGCTAGCTCAAAGTATATCTCAGGTGTAACATACAAGATTGAGTTAAATTAGTACGAAATGCACTAACCTTTGGTGGTACGGCACCAGAATGAACTCCCTGTCCTGCTGCGCCATCAGCGCCTTGGATATGTACTGCTCAGCGTGCGCGGCGTTGTGCTCTAGCATCGTGAGGCTTATTTTCTGTGGATCGAGGAAACCCACCTTGTTACACGCAGCCTCTGATGCTAGCCTGTACATGCACCTACATGCAAAGGACGACATTAGTATTGCACAGAAAGTTACTACATTTCAAATGAACTATAATAATGTAGAGTTAGCAAACAGAGTTAGAAAACAGCAATACATAGCATCATCAAACTCATAGGACTCTAGTCCGTATGATGGACATATCGAGCTCCCGCCAGTTGTAGAGGTCGAACAGATCCTTGTGTGCCACGGATATACTCCCGGGCTCACGGTGGAATTGCCCAGGCCTGTAGGGAACTAAGAAGTTCAGATTGCGCCGAGCTCGGTGTAGGTACCACTCGTGGAGGTCTCTGGTTGATCGATCCAATTTGCGCAAAGCTGCCTCCGACACGAGTGGGAACCTGTTCCTGAACCACTCCGTCTGTCCCTTTCGCCCTTTGCCCTTGCCTTTGCCCTGGCCTTTTGCCGGGGATTGAGCGCGTACCTTCGAAGGCAAGGGCAAGGTGATGGCGGCTTTCTTCTGAGGTGAAGGCGTGGATGCGCTGGCTGGGGTCGAGGCCGTCTTTGATGTGTTCAAGTTCGCACGAGATCCGGCCTTATGCCCCGAGCTGGGGGCGCAGTCCCCTAGTAGCCCACCGGCAGGCCACTTCAATTAATGAGTACGTATGTTAGATTTTGCAAGTTGAGTGTACTGAGTAGGATGTAATCTAAAATGTATAGGATTTACCTGTTGTACTAGAACACACTTCTTGGGCCACTATAGTAGGAGCCCACTGCCTCAGCAAGTGTCTGCATTTCCTCTGTTGGGACTGGCAATGGAGAATCGTTGTAGCCCGGCATGGCCATGTCTACCTGTACCTTTGCGAACCCCAACCGCAGAGGTACGCAGTGGATCCGGACATCCGGCCCAGACAGATATATGAAGCCGTGTCCAACCATTTCCTGCCCGTCGCCTAGGTGAGTCAGTAGGATGCAGCCCTCAGGCTTCTGCAAATTTGTAGCAATTAAAACAGGTTAGCGAAACAACTCTAATAGAATGGTAGCGGCATCAACTTAAGTGCACAGACGAAGGCTTGCAGTACCTCAAGTAGATCCACTGGATCTACGAGGACCTTCGAAGCACAACTGCTTATCCGTGTATCTCCGCCCATACCGTCGCCCTGGGGATCCGCATCTGCACTCTTGGCCAGCAATGCTTCTCTCAACCGTGCAAATTCTTCCCTCATTTGCGTGACCTCAGACTGCACCTCAGCTTGTATCTCCGCCCATACCTCAGCCCGTATCTTATCGGAGAGCTCCGCTTCCTTTTCCTTCCAGGAGCGGGCCTTCTTCCTCAGTGGAGCCGGATCTGCGAAACCGGCCTTCCATGACACAATGGCTCCCACGGCCCGTGTCCGCCCGGGATGCTCCTTATTTCCTAGAGCCCGGGTGAGGATGTCGTTCTCCCTCTGCGGGGTAAACAATCCCTCCACTGCCTCCTTCTCAAAAGAGATCTATTACATTTAAAGGTAGCTTGTGAGACAAATTGCCTTATATACACTTGTGCGCACACAGTTTACGAGGTTATCCAACTTACCATTCGCCTCACAACGTCGGCGTCCCCAGGGTTTGCGAACTGCACAGACCCCATGGACGACACGGACCCCCTCCCCCTCTACCATCGCTTGCACCTCTCATCCCGGATCTCGGAAAGCGGCAACTCAGGGGAGTCGATGCCAAGATTTTGCTCGTCTTCTTTCTTCCACTGCTCCTCCTTCCCCGCATAGCCCCGGGATCCGAGCCGATGCGTGTGGTCGTTCCTCTTCTAGATCGCCTTATTCTTCTCGCTAAGGGCCTTGAACTCCTCGGTCCCCTTCTGCTTGGTGAATTCCTCCCATACCTCCTCCGATGTGAAGGGGTACTTCTCGCAAGGAGATTTCCCTATAGCGAGGAAGTTACTGACGAGCCAGCTCTTAAAGGCTTTCCATGCTCCGTTCATGTCCTTCAAGCAGGCCGTCCTAGGTGTATCGTCGGGGATGTTCCACTTAGCCTATTTTCAAATAATGCATACAATTAATCACGAGTTAGTTAAACTTTAGTATAAGCCAAGAGAATGTGATTACAAAAGAGTTCAGCGATTTCAGTTAATTTAACCTTCACTTCCGCCCACAACCTATCCCTCTCGTCCGCCGTCACTTCCTTCCAGCTCTGGACGGTGATCTTCACCCTTTCTTTCACCAATAGCCCAACGTAGGCCGCGTACTTCCCAGCATTCTTTCCGATCGGCCTCCAAATTGGTTGAACTCACAAGAAAGATCCGTGCGTTTAGCTAAACGGCCCAACGTCATCATGCCTCGCCCCACCCTCTTGCGCTGGGATGAACCAGCTGCATCTTCAGTTACGTTGGGGTTGGCCCTAGTCGAACCACTAGTACCATCCGATGAAGATGACGACATGTCTTTCCCTAGAAAACCATCAACAAACCATCAAAAATTTAATGGAAACACAAACCAAATCATTTTACAAAGAAAAAGGACCTATTTTAATTATTTTTTCTATCGGTAAACACATAAACTACCAATAGAAGATAAGATTCTATTTCTCAGCATTTTCATCTACACATTTTCATATAGGAAGCAGGCAACATATGGCAATTAATTTTTCTTGGAGTTCCATAACTCAGCTCAGGACTGGAGACTAATTAGGGCTGCAAAAGGGATGTCCGAAGAAAATAATACTAAAAAACATGCAAAAATTAATTGCTGAACTGTTTAGAAATCTTTTCTATCGGTAAACACAAGAGCTGCTGATAAACCATAACAATGTTTTCTATCGACAAAGATACGAGATACCGATAGAACATAACAATGTTCCCTGTGTTATGGAATATTATTGATAAGCCGCCATTCACTGGCATCACATAGTCTTGGTTTAAGTCAACTTTCGCCATGATTTGCTATACTAATATTCATGGGCCAGCATTATTATATCACACATAACAATGTTTTCTATCGGTAAACACATGAGTTGCTGATAGAACATAACAATTTTTCTATCGGCAAACATGTGAGATACCGATAGAGGATGTGGAAGAACACCTCCAATGTATAATGTGCATTACATGGCAGTTGGATACAATTGATCACACATACAACCAGCCGGGGTATTCGCAATACCACGACAGTTGGCGCCGTCCGTGGGGACCCGTGACAAGATGCCATGGCTCCCCCAAGAACAAGGCTCGCACCCTTCCTGGTGACCCGGGTCTCGGAGACCCGGCACCGCCCGTCCGGGACACTGCTGTCCCGGCGCTTCCGTCCGGAGGCGGCCTGGCCCAGGTACCGCCTCCCTCCTTCCCTCTTAACTTAGGTGCTTCCACCTCCAGGTTGGTCCCGGTGACTGCGGGGACCTCGGCCGGGACCAGTCTCCCCCCGACGGCTCCCCCGGCTCCCCGGGATGCCCTGCTTGAGGCTCTCGTGGAGGGCCAGCTCCGCGCCCAGCGCTCTATGGATGAGCTGCTCAGCGTGTTGGCGCGGCCTCCGGCCCCCACATTTGCGTCACACCCGTATCTGGGGAACATGCCCCCGTTTATGGGTTACCCGGCGGCCCCTCCGGCCTCCGGGGGTTTGTCCGCCCCGTATGATCCTGCGGGGGGGTTTCCTCCCCCTGCGGGATATACGTCCGGATCCTTCCCGGCACCCGGACCCGTCCCGGTGCCGGGAGGCTACTTCATGTTAGGGCCCTTCGTGGCACCAGGGGGTACCCCGTCCCAGGCCTATTCCCGGGGCCGGCAGCTCACTTTATGCCGGGGGTTTTCCCTACGCCGGGAGCCAGTCCCGCCCCCCGTGTCGCGTTTACCGCACCGGGGGCGGTTGACAGAGCAGCTCCCGTGCCGCAGCGGACTTCCCCCCGCATGGCCTCCCCGGTTCCGGACGTCGCCGCGGGGGCTCCCCCCTCACCTGTTACGGATGTTACAGGGGCTCCCCCCTTCCCTATTCCGGTCGTGGCCACTGGGGCCCCCTCCACTTCGGTTCCAAGCGTCGCCGTGGGCGCCCCCTCCCCGGTTCTGGATAATACAGGGGCCTCCCCCTTTCCGGTCCTGGGGGTCGTCACAGGGGGCTCCCCCCAACCGGCTCCGGAAGCCTCCGGGACGGCAGCTACAGTGAATGTGCTCCCTCCCTCGGCGGGACAGGTCCGTTTCGCCCACGGGGAGGTCAAGCGAACGCATTCACCAGAGCGCGGGGAAGAACTTCCCCCCGGCCGCAGGCGCTGGGAGCCTCGCTCTCGCACCGGCCGGGGGAAGAGACCCGCTGAAGAGCCAACCTCTCCGGCGGAGAGCCCGGACGTCCGGGAACTCAGTCCTGGTCCGGAGGAAAAGAGTCGCCACCGCCATTCTGGTGGACCTCTCAGACCGCTTCCAGACTCAGACAACGAAGGTCCCGTGAAGGAAGACAGCGACCGGGACTCTCCCCAGGAGGTGCAGGGGGCTAACCAGCCCCTATGCCGAAGACTTCGCAGCATCCGGTGGCCGCGGCCCTACCGCCCTCCGTACATCGAACACTACAATGGTGATGCAGACCCTTACGAATTCGTGCAGGTCTACTCCACAGCCATCTCCGCGGCCGGGGGGGACGAGACGGTACAGTGCAATGTCTTCCCCCTCTACCTCACCGGCATCGCCCGCTCCTGGTTCTACAACCTGAAGGCCGGCTCCATCAAGTCTTTCTCGCAGCTCAAGCGGGAGTTCTGTGCCAACTTCCAAGGGAACTACGTGCGTCCCCTGGAGTCCTCGCAGCTGTACACTGTCCGGCAGAGGACTTGGGAAACCATCAGAAGCTTCTTCAAGCGCTTTGCTCAGGTGAAGAGCAAAGTGGCCCACGTCCCCGACTCTACGGTCATCGAAGCCTGCAAAAGCGGCATCCTTCCGGGGGAGCTCCCCCGAAGGCTCTCCCGGAGCTGCCCCTCTTCCGCCGATGAGCTCTTTAACGTGCTCGAAAAGTATGCTCGGGCGGAGGAAGACGACATCTGGAAGAAGACCCAGGGGGCTCCCGCCCCTGTTGACCGGGGGGCCAGGGATCCCCCCAAACGCCCCAGACAAGGGGGGCGTAGCGAGCCACGGCCTCGGGACACCTTTGTCCTCGAGGGCGGAGGCGGCTCGCGCGACCCCCCGAGGGCCAGCCGCCCCTTTCCCAGGACAAAAGGTCACGGGGGAGGACAATCTTCGCGCGGCCGGGAAGGCCCCGCGGGGAGGAGCCGGGAAGGACCGTGGTGCAGCTTCCACGGGTCCAGTACCCACGCTACCCGAGATTGCCATCAGCTGCTGCAACACTTCGCGACGTTCCTCGACCAGCGCGGGCAGCGGGGGGACTCCGGCCTCCTTGCCTCCTCGGCCAGCTGTTCCGGCCCTTCCCGCTCCCACGGGGGGGCAGCAGACGCAAGAGGGGGAGCCTTCAGAAGCTCTCCCCTTGCAGACCTCTCAGCGCTGCATCAACATCATCGTGGGAGGGTCTGCCTCCAGGCGGGACTCTAAGCGCCAACGTAAGGAGTACGCGCGCGAGGTCAAGGTTGTGGGGGTGCTGCACGCGTCCCCGCCTCCTAAGTGGTCGGACGTCCCCCTCACCTTCACGGCAGAAGACGCGCGAGGGGTTCGCTTCCCCCACGACGACGCGCTTATTGTCTCCGCGACCATCTACAATTGCCACCTGGCCCGCATCCTCGTGGACGGCGGGAGCTCCGCCGACGTCCTATTCCTGAAGGCCTTTAAAGTGATGCAGGTGGATGAGAAGCGCCTGCAGCCCGCTGCCGGGCCCCTGCAAGGTTTTGTCCCGGGGAAGGCGATCCACCCCGTGGGCAAGGTAGATCTTCCAATGACCTTTGGCACACCGGAGAACTACCGGACAGAGCTGGTCCGCTTCGATGTAGTGGACCTCCCCTCCTCCTACAATGCGATAATGGGGAGGACCACAATCAACCGGCTGGGGGCTGCCACTCATCAAAACTATCTCTGGATGAAGATCCCCGGGCCGCATGGTGTGATCAACGTCCGGGGAGACCAAGACATGGCCCGTGCTCTATACGAGCGCGCTGCGGCCACAATCGGAAGCGTCAACCTCATAAAGACTCTCGGGGGGGAGGCTTCTCCCCCGAGGCTAGACGCCGCTGCGCCGCCGCCCGGGAGGCCCCTCCTCAAGCCGCGTCCGGAAGGGGGCCTCCGGAAGGTCCTGCTGTCCCTGGGCAACAAAGACAAAACCGTCCGGGTCGGGGCGGAGCTCCCCGAGGAGCACACAGCGCAACTTGCGGCTTTTCTGCGCGAAAACTCCGATGTTTTTGCGTGGAAGCCTTCGGACATGCGGGGTGTCGCCCGGGAGGTTATTGAGCACAAGCTCGCAGTGGCTCCCGGTCACCTCCCGGTCAAACAGAAGCTGTGAAAACTCTCCCTCGAGCGCCAAGAGGCAATCAAGGTGGAGATCACCCGGCTCCGAGAGGCGGGGTTCATTCGGGAGGTCCTGCACCCCGAGTGGCTCGCGAACCCTGTCCTCGTCAAGAAATCAACCGGCAGGTGGCGGATGTGCGTGGACTTCACCGACCTTAACCGCGCCTGCCCCAAAGACAACTTCCCGCTCCCGCGGATTGATCAGCTCGTCGACTCCACTGCGGGGTGCGAGCTCATGAGCTTCCTAGACGCCTACTCGGGCAACCATCAAGTCTGGATGGCTGAAGGGGACGAGGAAAAGACGAGTTTTATTACTCCCCTCGGAACCTTCTGCTACGTCCATATGGCCTTCGGGCTCAAGAACGCAGGGGCAACCTTCCAACGCCTCATGACGTTGGTTTTTAATGAGAAAGTCGGCCGCAACGTTGAAGTCTACGTAGACGACGCGGTCGTCAAGAGTCCCCGCGCAGCCTCCCACATCGACGACCTGGCTGAAACCTTCCGCAACCTCCGCGCATTCGGGCTCAAAGTTAACCCTGCGCCTTCGAGCTGCGCGGGGGGAAGCTCCTAGGTTTCCTCGTGTCCCAGCGGGGCATAGAGGCAAACCCCGAGAAGATCCGGGCATTCCTAGACATGCCCCCGCCGCGCTCCGTCAAGGACGTCCAGCGGCTCTCCGGCCGTCTAGCGGCACTCAGCCGCTTCGTCTCCCGGTCGGGGGAGCGGGGCCTCCAGTTCTTCAAGATCCTCCGAGGGCTCGAGGGGTTCCGCTGGACCCCCGAGGCCCAGGAAGCCTTCAACGACCTCAAGAAGTACCTCACGAGCCCTCCAATGCTCGTGAGTCCGTCTCCAGAAGAGCCCTTGCTCCTCTACCTCGCCGTGACCCCCGTCGCCGTCAGCGCGGTCTTGGTGAAGGAGCAAGGGGGGCAGCAGCGTCCCGTGTACTACATGAGTGAGGCCCTCCAAGGTGCCAAAACTCGGTACACGGAAATGGAGAAAATCTGCTACGCCCTCCCCATGGCGTCCCGGAAGCTTCGGCATTACTTCCTGGGGCACCCCATCACCGTCCCGTCGTCCCTCCCCCTTGGGGAAGTACTGCGGAACAAGGAAGCCACCGGCCGGATCGGGAAGTGGGGGGCCGAGCTCGCCCCCTTCTCCGTGTCCCTTACCGGCCGCTCCGCCATCAAGTCGCAGGTCCTCGCCGACTTCGTCGCAGAGTGGACTCCCGCCTCTGGGTCTGGGGACGAAGATCTCCCTGTGCCGCCCCGACGCAGTGATCATTGGACCCTCATGTTCGATGGGTCGCTGTGTCTCACCGGGGCTGGTGCGGGCGTAGTCCTCCGGAGCCCCGAGGGGAAGGAACTCAAGTACGCCGCCGGCTCGAGTTCCCCGCAACCAACAACGTCGCCGAATACGAGGCTCTGCTCCTCGGGATGCGCCTCGCGCACTCCCTGGGGATCCGGCGCCTCCTAGTCAAGGGAGATTCTCAGCTCGTAGTTTGCCAAATGGACAAGTCTTACCTGTGCCATGACGCAAACTTAAGTCTTTATTTGCAGGAAGTGCGAAAGATGGAGTGGCATTTCGACGGCCTCGAGGCCCGGTATATCCCGCGGAGGGACAATGACCGGGCCGACGCCCTGGCCCGGGCGGCAAGCACCCGGGAATCGCTCCCCAAGGGGGCTTTCCTGGAAATCATCACGAAGCCCTGGGTGGCCTCCCCGGACACGGGCGACGAGCCTCATGTCCTGGAGGTCGCCGAGATCAGCCGGAGTCCGTCTTGGATGGACCCCCTCATCTCCTTCATCAAGGGGGAGGGGGACCCTCCTAGTGAAACCGAGGCTAAACGCCTCCGGGCTAAAGCCCGGGCATATCTCCTGCTGGAGGGGAGGCTCTACAAGCGGGGGGCTTCCGCCCTCCTGTGCTGCCTCCCCCGGCCGGAGGGACTTCAACTTCTCGAAGACATCCACACGGGGAGCTGTGGTTCTCACCTAGCCCCGCGTGCCATCGCGGCCAAGGCCCTCCGGCAGGGCTTCTACTGGCCCACGGTCATGCGCGACGCGCGAGACCTTGTCTCTGCGTGCGAGGCATGCCAAAAGATGGCTAAGGGCTCGAACCTCCACCCTATAGCGCTGCAGACAATCTCCATCACTTGGCCCTTCGTGCGCTGGGGGATGGACCTCTTAGGGCCCTTCCCCCCAGCACCCGGGGGATACAAGTGTGCGGTAGTCGCAGTCGACTATTTTACAAAGTGGGTTGAGGCGGAGCCTTTGGCCAGCATCACGTCCCGGGTCGTTCAGCGGTTTTTCTGGAAAAACGTCGTATGTCGTTTTGGCGTCCCCCGGGAAATCACCGTGGACAACGGGACCCAATTCGACTCGGCTTATTTCCGGGAATTCTGCGAAGGCCTGGGGCTCGTCATCCACTTCGCCTCAGTGGCCCATCCCTAGAGCAATGGGGCTGTCGAGAGGGTCAACGGCGTGATCCTACAGGGGTTGCGCCGGAGACTCGAGCAAACCGCTTCTAAGCGGGGTGCATGGGCAGAGGAGCTCCCTAGCATCCTCTGCTCCATGCGCACGACCCCATCCCGGGTGACGGGGCGTACTCCCTTCTCCCTGGTCTACGGGGCGGAGGCAGTCCTCCCCCCGGAGATCGGCTTCTGGTCGCTGCGGGTCGAGCTCTTGGAGGGAGCCACGCCCGCAGCATACCAGGCCAACGAGGCCAACCAGCGCCTGGAGATCAACCTCGTGGAGGAGGAACGCGACCGAGCACTCCTGCGCCACGCCATCTACGAGGAAGAGATTGCGCGCGCGTACAACCAGCGCGTGCGCGAGAGAGCTTTCCACCTTGGGGACCTGGTCCTCAAACGCGTCACAGACCCCCAAGCCTAGGGGAAGCTCTCCCCCAAGTGGGAGGGCCCCTACAGCATCTACGCGGTCCTGGGCTTGGGGCCTACAAGCTCTCCAACCTTCAAGAGCAAGAGCTGAAGCACACGTGGAACTTGCGTTTACTTCGCAAGTTCTATGTTTAGCCTTACGGGCCTGTCCCCTCCCCCGGAGCGTTCACGCCGGAGGGGGAGGAGGGACACTGTAGCTTCCTTTTCCCCCCCTTTCGCGGCTTCGCAGGGGGAGGCCCTGTACTTCATTTTATTAGCAATACATAGGTCTTGCTTTTCAAACTGTCTCATTGCAGGTCTTTCTCGTTACCACCCCTAGCGGCGATGCCCTCCCCGCGAGGATGCCCTCCCCGCGAGGACGCCCCTCCCCGCGAGGACGCCCTCCCAGTGAGGATGCCCTCCCTGCGAGGATGCCCTCCCCGCGAGGAAGCCCTCCCCGTGAGGATGCCCTCTCAGCGAGGAAGTGGGCCAGCCCCAGCAAGTCCCTCTTGTAGGGCGGCTTACGATCAGCCCTCGTGGACTGAGGGTGTAAGCGGCAACCCGGTCACAGTGGCCGCGGTAACGAGTCACTTTGGGAGACTAGTCCCCTGCCCAAACACTCAAGACCCGTCTCCGGGCATTCTATCTTCCTCCTCCGGGAGTCGACGTTATTCCTGGCTCCCCGTTCTCACGGCTACTGGATGATCGGCCCCTTGCGGCCTAATTGGATCTATCTTCCTCCTCCGGGAGTCGACCTTATTCCCGGCTCCCCGTTCTCCCGGCGACCGGATGATCGGCCCCTTGCGGCCTGATTGGATCTATCGTCCTCCTCCGGGAGTCGACGTTATTCCCGGCTCCCCGTTCTCACGGCAACCGGATGATCGGCCCCTTGCGGCCTAATTGGATCTATCTTCCTCCTCCGGGAGTCGACCTTATTCCCGGCTCCCCGTTCTCACGGCGACCGGATGATCGGCCCCTTGCGGCCTGATTGGATCTATCTTCCTCCTCTAGGAGACGATGTTATTCCCGGCTCCCCGTTCTCACGGCGACCGGATGCATGCCTCCCGGAGACCCTATTCCCGGCTCCCCGTTTTCACGGCGACCGGACGATTGTCTCCTAGGAAGCTCGACTCTGGAAATCTCATCGGGTTTTTCTTGGATGTTTCTCCCACACGGGGCCCTATTCCCGGCTCCCCGTTCTCACGGCGACCGGACACTTGTCTCCCGGAAGGTCTTCTCCCAAGAAAGCTCGTTTTAAAATTTTCTAACTTAGAAAAATTCGTATGCTACAGGTGACTTCCATCCAGGGGGCCTTGTTACCCCCACAGCGCCTGGAGCTACCCTCCGGCCCGCTGTGGGCGGGGGGGGGGGGGGGGGGAAGGAACCCCTGGGTGTCGACCGTACTGCCCACGAGCAAACTTAGCTCATCCTTGTTAAGATGAGTCGTCCGGACCATCCAAGAAGAAGAAAATAAAGAGACAATGAAAGAAGAAGCAACAACACAGCTTTATTGATTGTCAAACCCGGAGGACATCTTCCCCCTCCGGTGGGCTTCGGAAACGATACAACTCGGGTTCTAACCAGGGGGATTCTCTACGCCCTAGGGCTCCTACACCTAATACTCTTGGAGGCTCTCCGCTAGCTCCCGGGTCAAGTCCCGGTACAATGCTCGCACGCGGCGCCGAGCGTCCCGGAGCACGTCTTCGGGCCAAAACTCGTATCCCGCCGGTGGAAGTATCCGGAGGGGAGGTATCATCCAGAACCCCGGTCGCGGAGGGGACAATTCGGCGCGATGATTGTCAAAGTTGTCCAAGTGCCACTCTGGACGCCACCTCAACCGGATCGGCTCCTGGACGCTATCCCCGCCGCGATTCCCGGAGACAAGGCTTAGCGAGATTAAAGCCGCTTGGGCGTCCCCGGGGAGCCCCTCCCGGACCTTCGCTCGGGAGTAACCTCCCAGGAACCCTGGTAACAACATTCAATTGAGACTTAGAAAAAAATTCTAACTTCATTGCATTCAAAATGTTTTTGTACAAGCGTCCGGGGCTTCTTCTAAGAAGCTACCGGGATCAAAATCCTAAGAAAACAAAAAAGGGCCCTAACTAAGACCAGGGGGGAGGCTCATACATGTTCGTTGGCGTCCTCCCCCCGGGGGCTTCTTCCAAGGTCGGGGCTGGGACGTCTCCCGCCGGAGGCGCCGGAGCCGGGAACCACGCCCGGATGATCCGGTCGTAGAACCCTCCGGCAAGCTGCTCGACCTCCCGACGCGAGGGCTCGAAAGAGTCCGGGAAGCTTCGGGGGATGCGGCCCCCGATCGCCCGGGCGCCGACCCCCCGGAACTTGACGAGCCCCTCAGCGGCCGCGATGACGGGGATCGCCCTGCCCCACGCCCGAGCGTCGGCCGCCTCCGGGATGGCGGAGACCTGTGCGTTGAGAAAACGCACAGCCTCCGCGATGGTCGCCGGCGGCACCCCCGAGCTGCTCCCGGAGCCTGAGCTTACGCCAAGGCTCTCGAGGGCTGAACGGACGGAGCGGCCCGCGTCCGCCACCGCCTGGACGCTCGTGCCCTAGAGCTCCCGGAGCGCCTCCTCTCTCGCTTTGGCCTCCTCCCGGGGGCGGCCGTTGACAGCCTCGGAAATATGAACCTGGGCCCGAACCAGGGTCAATTCCGCGAGGGCTTCATCGCGTTCCTGGAGGGCCTCCTCGCGCTGCCCTACGGAGGCCGCGGCCCAACCCTCCGCTTCGTTAAGCAGCTGGGCGACCCGCTGCTCAAGGCCCCAGGTAACAGCTGCCACCTACAAAATATATAGAGTTAGAAAAATCTCAAAGTGCAGGAAATAAATGAAGACGTCATCGACTCGGGTTACCTGGGCCCCGAGGGACTGAAGCCCCTGGAAACGCTCATGGAGCGTTCCCTCCGCGACGAAAGGCCTGCACCTTCCGGGTGTGCAGGCCCTCCGCGCAGCGGGTGACTTCCCCCGCGGGAAGCAGAGGGGCCTCTTGCCCGGCGCCGGCGTCACTGCTGGCGGGGGTCCCCGGACCTGTGAGTCCGGTAACGCGGCCGGCGTCACCGGCGTCTTCGTGGCCGAGGTCTCCTCCGAAGACGTGCCCGAGGAGCTTTGGGCGGGGTTCCCTGCCCGGGGGGGGGGGGGGGATCATCAGACCTTTCCCCACCCCGGGCCGAAAGGTCCTCGGGGCCTCCTCCTCCGGAGGAACCTCGTAGACCGAGGGGCTCCCCCCCTCGTCCACCGGCCAAACCCGTGGAGGCGAGGCCTCCGCGAGTCTCACCTCCAGCCTCTCTGGCTCCAATGAAGCCGGAAGGGGCAGGAGGGGCTCCACCGAGGGTAGCGACGGGGCGTAGTTCGCCGATCGGACGCCGCCCCGCCCGTGGCCGCCTCCTTCCCCCGGGCCTCGACGGGGCTCTTCGGGGGAGGAAGTGTTGCTCCCCTCCGGGCCGGTGCCCGGGCACGCTCGCTCCCGGGGGTCTCGTCCCGGGGCTTTGCCGATGTCGCCGCCGGCGTCGTCGACGGGCCGGGGGTCTTTTGGACCCTGGCCTTCTTGGGCTCCGAGCCCCCGGCCGCTTCCTTCCCCCGTTTGTGCGACCCGGGGGTGGGGAGAGGCTTCCTCTCCGGCAGCTTTAGCCCGTAGGCCGCCGCTACCAAGTTCTGGGGAGGGCCCTCCCCCACAAGGCGCACGACGCGCTCGTGGTCGTCGACGAAGTACCTCCCCAGGAGGTTCTCCGCCTTCTCCCGCGCCGCCGGGTACGGCCGGACTGCAAGAGGTAAAGAGTTAGTCAAATTTTCAAAAATTCGTAAGTATAATGCAGCAGGTTCCCAGAGCTTACGTCGCGTCACCGGCTTCACCGGGGGCCGCTGTTCCGGGCCCATGCCGACTCCCCTCTTCCCGCAGGAGAAGGGGGAGATCCGGAGGAGAGCCATCTCCTCGGCAACGTCCCGCATTGAGCGGGTCTTCTTGGAGAGGACCACCCAGCCAAGGAGCTCGAACTCCTCGTCCGTCCACACCGAAGGCTTCGGTGCGGACGATCGGCTGTAGGTGGGGGGCTCCGGGGCGTACACCACCGCCTCGTCCCGGACCCGGAGGTAAAACCACCTCCGGACCCAGTCGCCCCAGTGGTCCCGGGAGGCTGCCGCCGGGTAGTCGGCCACCCGGGACGGCAGCATTTGCACCATCACCGAACTGAAGGGGGACTTGGGGCCCCCCTTCACCAGGTGGGAGGTCCGTGCCGCTAGTTCGTAGAAGTACCGGAAGGTGCGAAGGGTGGGCTCCCGCCCAGTCGTCGTCTCGTAGAGCCAGATGAAGAGGCCCATCCTGACGAGCGCGTTCGGGGTGAGGTGGTTGAGCGCCACCCCATACTCCTTCAGAAACTCCCGGAGCATGGGATGCACCGGGAGTCGGAGCCCCGCCTCCAGGAAGGCCTTGAAGGCCACGACCTCTCCGGGCCTGGGGCGGGGGGCTCCGTCTTTCTTCACGGGGACTCGGATGTCCCCGTCCGCGACGACGCAGCGTTCGACCAAGGACTCGGCGTCCTCGGCCGTGAACTCCGATGCCCAGAGGAAATCTGGAGGGATTTCCTTCGGGGGCACTTCCGTGGTCTTTGCTCGACCCTTGGGTGCCATGAGGTTAGTGTCTTCTTTTTTTCTTCGGTGACTCACCTTTCAGGAGGCTACCACTAAAACTTCCGGACGTCTGCTACCGAGAGCTAACTACCGGAAAGAGCTACCGAGAGAGGGCTACCAGGAAAGCAAAAATCGCTACGGCTGAAAGTTAGGAATGAACTTCCGGGCCCGCCAAGACCCTATTTATAGGGGTGGGACGTGGTCTAGATGCGCCCCACGTGGCACCCGCGGAGCAATCTGGACCGTAGAAGTTCAAACCGTGCGCGGGAAACGAAGGGACGGGCGCGCGAATCGAGGCACCGGTTCGAACCGCGCACGCATTTATGGCGAAACGGCACGGCCATAAGCATCCGGCACGGGAATCAAAGTGTCACGGTTCCGGTGACTTCGTCCGGAGATTTTCCCGGTAACATATGCCATACCCACCGGGAGCTCAAGCTTCGTCCCCGGGGGGCATGGGGGGCTGCTGTCGGGGGAAATCTCCGCGGGACTAAGTTCAGGTAAGTTGCGTCATGTCTGCCCGGGGACGTGGCCTCCGGCCCCGGGGACATGGCCTCCGGCGCCGTCCCTTGCGCCGCCATTGGCCCGGGGACGTGGCCTCCGGCCCCTCCCCGGGCGCCGCCTTTTGGCCCCCGGGACCTGGCCTCCGGCGCCGTCCCGGGCGCCCCCATTTGCCCGGGGACGTGGCCTCCGCCCCCTCCCCGGGCGCCGCCTTTTGGCCCCCGGGACCTGGCCTCCGGCGCCGTCCCGGGCCTCATCGCCCTCCTAAAGGTAAAGTCTCGAATTGTTTGTCACGTGTAGGTCACGCGAGGAGCGCCTCGGGAACTATCGACCACCTGTCAAGCATCTAAGGCGTTTGACCAGAAGAAGGACGGTCCTACCCTTCAATCTGACGGTGGCTTCCGGGGTAGTTTAGGTTTTTTGCTTCTTTTTGGGGCTATAAATAGCCCTTGTACCCCTCGGTTGTAAAGGATCGGATCACTTTTATTGGAATAGCTAAACTCACTGGCGTGCTCCGGAAGCCTCTCCCCCGGAGAGAGCCTCCCCAGCCGACTCCGGTCGGGTGCTCGTCGACAGGACTAGGGCCCCCACCGGGACCCGAACCTGTATAAATCCGTGTGTCATTTCTTGTGCTTGTCCGGCGGGGGAGGACCGGTCATCAGGTCAACCCGCGCCGCGTAATCTTCGCGAGGATCATTCTCAAAACCTGCCGGGGTATTCGCAATACCACGATAGAACGGTTCTATTGGCACACTACATATTGCCGATAGGAATTTTTGAGATATTCTGTCGGCATAAACATACATTACCGATAGAATAAGACTAGTTGTAGAAGTCGAGCAGTCCTATCGGCGCACAACATTCTCCCGTCAGTACTTATGCATCTCTTCTAACGGTAAATATGTTCATCACCGCTAGAGTAAATCATACTGCTTCTTCTGACGGTAAGTTTCTTACAGACCGATAGGAAAAATACATCCGATTGGCCTTTTATGACCGCGAGGCACATTTTCTAACGGTTTTCTACTAAATCGCTAATAACCGATAGAAGATAGGGGTTAGTAGACTGAATTTCTGTACTAGTGTTTGTTGCCCGAAACGGTGTCTTTTTGGAGAAAGAGTTTCTCTCAAAAGGAGTAAGTGGGAGCACAGTGCAACTTGAAGAAATTCGGGAACCACTGAAAATTGTTTCAGCACCCACTAAAGCTCAGCAAGACCTTGCAAAATAATGTAGAAAATGCAGGACAAGCACCGGTTACACGTAGGTCTGAAAGGGTACGTCACACACCTGGAAGTACATGTTCCTTACAATGGAACAGCGTGAAGTATTATTGATAGACAATGATGAGCCCAAGACTTACGAAAAAGCGATGATGAGCCCTGACTCTGAGAAATGTCTTGGAGGCATGAGATCTGAAATTGAATCCATGCATGACAATCGAATGTGGAACTTGGTTGATCTACCTGATGGTGTAAAAACTATTGAGTGCAAATGGGTTTATAAGAAAAAGATTGATATGGATGGTCATGTTCATATCCATAAAGCACGATTAGTTGTGAAAGGTTTCAAGCAAATTCAAGGTGTTGATTATGATGAAACCTTTTCGCTCGTTGCTATATTAAAGTCAATCAGGATCATCATAGCTATTGCTGCCTATTTTGATTATGAGATATGGCAGATGGATGTCAAAACGGCTTTCCTAAATAGAAACCTAGGTGAGGATGTGTATATGGCACAGCCTAAAGGTTTTGTCGATCCCAAAAATACTGGGAAAGTATGCAAGCTTCATAAATCCATTTATGGGTTGAAGCAAGCATCTCGGAGTTGGAATCTTCATTTTATAAAGTAGTCAAACAGTTTGGCTTCATCAAAAATGAAGAAGAGCCTTGTGTTTACAAAAAGGCAAATGGGAGCGCACTTGTTTTTCTGGTCTTATATGTGGATGACATACTTTTGATCGAAAATGATATTCCTATGCTTGAGTCTGTGAAGTCCTCATTGAAAAGTAGCTTTTCTATGAAAGACTTAGGTGAGGTAGCATATATTTTGGGTATTAAGATCTACCAAGATAGATCTAAAAGGCTAATTGGATTAAGCCAAAGTACATATGTTGACAAAGTATTGAATAGGTTCAACATGCAAGATTCCAAGAAAGGTTTTCTACGTATGTCACATGGCATTAGTCTTAGCAAGAGTCAATGTCCTTCGACATGTGATGAGCGGGACCAAATGAATAAGATTTCATATGCTTCTGCTATTGGGTTTATTATGTATGCCATGCTTTGTACACGCCCAGATGTCTCCTATGCTCTAAGTGTTACGAGTAGATACCAATCAGATCCAGGTGAGAGTCACTGCATTGCTGTAAAAAACATCCTTAAATACTTGAGAAGGACTAAGGATGTGTTCCTAGTTTATGGAGGTGAGGAAGAGCTCGTTGTTAGTGGTTACACCGATGCTAGCTTCCAAACCGACAAAGATGATTTCAAATCGCAATCTAGTTTTGTGTTTTGTCTTAATGGTGGAGCTCTAAGCTGGAAGAGTCCTAAGAAAGAAACTGTTGCTGATTCTACAACAGAAGCAGAGTATATTGCTGCTTCTGAAGCTGCCAAAGAAGCTGTTTGGATTAAAAAGTTCATCTCTGAACTTGGTGTGGTTTCTAGCATTTCAAGCCCAGTGGATCTCTATTGTGATAATAGTGGAGCCATTGCGCAAGCTAAGGAACCAAGGTCTCATCAGAAATCCAAACATATACTCAGGCGTTATAACCTCATCCGAGAAATCGTGAATAGAGGTGATGTGAAGATTTGCAAAGTGTCCACGGATTTGAATGTTGCTGATCCGTTGACAAAGTCTCTTCCGCAACCAAAGCATGAGGTGCATACTAGAGCAATATGTATTAGAAACATTTGTGATTGACTCTAGTCCAAGTGGGAGGTTGTTAGTGATATGTCCTAGAGAAAATCACAGAGTTGTATTTATCTTTGTTATATTTATGAACATTTGAATAATATGTTATTTTTGAATAAATTATCATCTTAATTTGATCAACAAGTATGTGACTTGTTCGTGAGACTTTAAATTTATTTGATGATATTATTCTAATATAATCCTTGATCCATTATCTTTAAATAGGACATTATAAATTAATGGATCAGCACATTTATTGATTGATGGTTATGTTTCACGGACCATGGATATAAGATATCAAATCAATAATGTGAACTTATATTGGAGAATATAATGTTGGATAGACCCATTTTGAGATATTGTTTGGATTTGTTATTTAAATGTCACCAGTTGGTCTCAAATAATGTTTATGATTTATCCTTAAACATGAGACCATCATAGTTTCCTACATGTGTAGTAGTATACTTTGATACTACCAAACGCTATTTTTAATTAAGTAGTAATAAAGGTAATATTCGGGTATGCTATGAGCCATGCGGAGGAATATGAATGGTTAAGATGGAATTTGCATATCTCATATAAGGAGAGAGATATCTCTGGGCCCCTCGATATAGATCAATTGAGAAGTGCATGGCCATGCCGTTTGTGGTTAAGTGTCAACTACGGGAAGATCAATTCACTATGAGATCGAGAAAGGATTGAACTGTGCAAGGGTGGCACATTTCATACCTTGGGTTTAATCTGGTATCGTATGGCAAGAGGATCAACATGAAGACATTATATATGTTTACTGATTATGATCTTTGTGTGTATTTGGATAGTCGTTATGTCCTGCTAGGGGCCACTACCGACTTACAATTCGGGTAAGTATTCCTAGGTCGTGACTAAATATACATGAACCTACAGGGTCACACACTTAACGGGTTGGAACAATGCAATTCGGATTAAGTCTATTTTGTGTTTCCATATCAAATTCGGAGACTTAATGTTAGACTCCTTATGCTTTTGGATTGGGTTTAGACTCCTTATGCATTTGGACTGGTTTGGTATAGGTTTCCGTATCAGATTCGGAAACTTAATATTAGACTCCTTATGTATTTGGATTGGGTGTAGACTCCTTATGCATTTGGATTGGATTTGGTATGGGTTTCCGTATCAGATTCGGAGACTTAACATTAGATTCCATATCCATTCGGATTGGGATTTGTAACACCCTGAGTTAGGGGTGAAAACTTCCTTTTTCACAAATAGCATGCATGCATGTATCAGTAGTAGTAGCCAGATCAGTATCTATCTTAAGCCCTAAAATCTCCAAATCTTTCTTGTGAACCCCAAATCAAGATCAGATTGTTTAAATGTGATCTATTAGTTATCCTGAATCTAAAAGCCTTCAGAAGCCAGATTCAATTCCATCTCTAAATCCCAGATTTATCAACTTCTTTCTGTTTTCGAAAACAGAATATCTTATATTGCCTAAATACCCTAAGTTTCAGAAATCCAGATTTAATCAAAATCTTGACCAAGTTCAGACCAGATTATTCGTGGAATATGATCATGGGTATGCCAATACCTTAAACCAGAAAGTTGGCAGCCAGATTTTATCATCTAGACTCTTTTCGCATATCAGTCCAAGAGTTATTACAAATTAGTCCTTTATCTGATATTTGGAAACCCAAAAAGGCCAAAATCTTCATATTAACTCCAATTTCAGAATTTCTTCAACAAATATTTTCTAAATGCTAATTGACACAAGTTTCTCTTCTGTTCAGATTTCAAAATCTCATCCTAAATGCCAGAATTCGAAATCAATTGAAATTCAGATTTCAATTACCCTAAAATACCCTATTTTCAGTTTGTATCAAAAACTATTCAAATGTCCCAAATTTTATCAAACATCTTTGCCAAATATCCTGTTGAATATAATCTGCCAGATCAGTGAAATCAATTTCAGTCTAAACCATCTAAATCATCAGATTTACAGATTAGTCCAAAATTCAAGATTTGAAACTGCAGTTCAGTCCAAATTTCGACCAGGGGACTTAGCCGTTTACGACCAGAAACCGCCGTGCTTGTGCGCCGTGGTTGCTCGTCACCGGTGAGGCTTCACCCGCGCTCGTGACCGTGCATGCCTGTGTGTACGTGTCCTCGCTTCAGCTGGTACCGTGGCAACGTCGTTGCAACGTCGATGACCAGCGCCTGCTCCCGCGCGCGACCTGCAGCTTTTTGTCAGCAACTCCCCACCACGTTGCTTTTCCGCGCCAGTTGTTGTCGCCACCGCTTGCTACAGCAGTGCCAAGTCCCGATGGAATGACACTGTGATTAGCTGCAAACTTGTCGCCGTCGCATCACCGTTCTTCGCTGCGTCTTCGCCGCTGATGTCCAGCACGCAAGCAATCTCATCACGGCTGTCAAATCACTTCATTGTCCCCTCTTCGCAATCTTCGCCTGGCCTATTTAAGCGCTCCTGTGTTCAGCAGCTTCTTCACACCTCACTGGAATCAGCTAAGTCTCGAAATCCTTCTGTTTTCGTTTTCTTCTCCGGCGAGCCGTCGAGCAGGCTCACGGTGCCAGGACGCCCTGCTGCACCAATCTTAAATTGAAGCCATCAGTGAGTTCCTCTTCTCATTCTCTCTGTGTGGTATCATCTAATTGCTCACCGGTGACCTCTAACGCCGGCGATCACCCGAATTGCCGATTGCCCTGTTCCTACAATGTAGCTTAATTCAGCCCGAATTAGCTTTCGAATTTGTAATCTAAATTGATCAGTGAACCTTTTCGAGCATGCCTGTGAACTTAGAACAATCAATTGATCCCAATTTGAAGCTATTCCCGATTTTGCAATTTAACAGTCGCTGGCTCTCGTCGCCAGGCCATACCGGCGATCCTCCGGTCAAATTGATGCTACCAGTAGTTTACTTATACCCTACTATCACTCCTAGAGCAAGGAATTAAGTTCTTTCGGCCTGTATTGAAAATGCCCAAATCCAGAGCTTCTTCTCCGGCGCCGATCTCCTGAACATTTTTGTCTTCTAGCCCGACACCTAGATCGGCCTAGATTGGAAGTTATAGCTTTGCCAAGTTTGTTGTCCAGAACTGTTCCAGTGCAGTGAGTTCACTGCAGTTCATCACCAAATTTCTTGCTGTCTAGCCATTTTCAACCATAGATCCTATTGTAACTTTTGTTCCTGTTACTCAAGCCTACCTCCTAGACAAAGTTAGCACATCAGTTGAGCCCTTGAACAGTATTTTATGCTAAGCCCTAGTTTTTGGCATTGTCAGCTCTATGCCAGAGCTTGTCAGCCAGTGGCATTGGCCTTGTTTACCCACTTCTGGTTGTGCAATTTGAAAACCACTTTGTCCACTGAATTTGTAGAGTTGTGATCTACATTTTCTTCTACTACCACAACTTGTGATAAGCACTCTAGCTTTTCTTAAAGCTATGTCCAAGCGTTGATCTGAATGTCAATCTGCTGACATTCGCTGTTTTGTTTAAACCAGCCACAAAATTATTATCCCTGTTGTAATCCTGAAACCCTAAGATTATCTAATCACCATCCTTAGCCAGATTCCTTGAAACCCTAGAATCTCGACTCGGTTCAGTTTGTAGTTCAAATTATCTCCAGTATAGTTCAATCATTCTTGTTGAGCATTTCTGCATATAAGTCATAAAACATTTTAATATTATAAGTAATCATTGTGTGTTTGTTTGTCATCGAACAGATCCAGAAGCTGACTTTGAAGATTTTGCTGTTGACCCGTCATCAACTGCTGTATCTTACGACGCGGAAGGCAAGTCATATCCTTGGTCATCTTGAACCTATATTTTAAATGTTGCTAAAACATAACCTTGAATATAGATAATATTGCATGCGAAAGATTGAGAATGGTTGATTTATGAATTGGCAGTACTAGACTGGTTATTTGTGAAATATGAAATAAACAAGTTTTGAGCCATGAACTATTATATATATGTATTTATATATTTATATTCATGAAATAAAACCCTTAGCCGTGACCAGAAAAATGGTATGGAATGGTGGTAGCATTGGAGGTGCTAAACTGCAAAGGATATGCAGGCACTGAAGGTGCAGGGTTGTGGATGGTCTGGTCACTGGCATATAAGGACTAGAACCTTGTGTTGTGCATCTAGTGGCATGAACAACGTGCTAACCGCAAGCCTGGTATGGGACAGGCCTGAACAAGTACTTATGTGGATCGCACATGAAACCCCTGCATGAGATGTGTAGTGATGCACGATAAGCACGAAGAATGGCTCCCACACATATCACTGAAGGTGATCAAGCACGCTGACCCAGTAATGGGAATAAGCAAAGGGGTGGAGGTTAGGATACAACCTACCACAACTGTGTCTCGCGGAGAGCCACAGGGTCAGGGGTGAATTGTGAGTGAGACATAACAAAAGTTCTTGTTATCTCCACCTTGCCACTCACACATGGTTGTGAGGAGGGGTCTAATCATTTTGATAGGATGGGCTTGAAAGTGGAATATCTTGCGGGTAAATTGGTACCTCTCTGCAGAGTTAAAAACGTATTCGAATACTCCGAGCTCCCGGGTTTATAGGAGTCTGCTGCGGTGGATTAAATCCACGAGGTGTGACACAAGTATATTTTTCTAAATAAAATGTGTTAAATCAAGATTACCCAAATGACATGTGTTGTCATGATAAGGAGTGCTGTCGTGGGCTGTCGTGTGTCGACGTGTCGCGGTAGTGCTATAATTTAGTGAACATGAATGATGATGTTATTTTATGAAAAGTGCTGCCATGAGATAGATGTGTTGAGGCATGAAAGAAAAAGATTATTTTATAAATACCCATAATTCTTGACTAGTCTAGGTTCATATCATCACTACTATATGTATCTACTCTTACCTATGACTTGCTGAGTACGTAAGTGCTCACGCTTGCAACATTCAACTTAGTAGATGGAGCGTTCTTTGATCAAGATGATGGCATGGAGAACTTCGTGGATCCAAAAGGAGGAGAATCAGTTCCGCCAGAGCCTTGATGTGTGTTGTTCTACCGTCAACTTCTTTTGTGGGAGGGTCACCTATCTTCTGCTGTGTAGTTAATATTTTGCTAAACCCTGAATGCCTTGTAGGCATTGTAATCCTTTATGTAATATTAAGGCCAGCAGGCCACACTGCTTAAATATTTTGTAAGTTACTCTGTTGCAATGTAATATACTCCTGTGTTTGACTTATCCTGGGAAGTCAAAGGTGTGTGTATGGGACTAGCTGCAGTGAGCTAGGTCTCTACAGGAGTAGTCGTAGTCCCAGTTTCGGGGCGTGACAGGATTGTTATTGGTTTTCGTATCAGATCCAGATTAGGTCTGTTGTGGAATATACGTATCAGATACGAAGATTTAATATTAAACTCAGCCTGCAGTTCGGATAAGATTTGAATCTCATCAGGAAACCTAATATGTTAGGATTTCTTCTGCATGGGTAGTTCGGATAACATTCGTATCACATCAGGAAACCTAATATGTTAGGATTTCTTCTGCATGGCCTATATATAGAGATGTACGATGGGCTTTGAGGATCATCACAAAAGCCATAGCTGCCATCTCTTTTTTTAGCCTCTAAACCCTTGTCGTACGCGTTGGTGCTAGCACACCATCGTACGACGTTCCATCCATGTGGATACCGGTAGAGGCGCTGCTGCAATTGCTGCACTGATTAGAACGATCCGTGAGCGGTCGTTGTCATCTACATCTACTAATCAGGACGATCTACAAACGGTTGCTGTGAACATTCGATCGGTTCACCAAATCTGCTTCAGCTATTGGTAACAATCTAATCTATGATCTATTAGTTGCAGCCTTCGAGTAAAATTTTTGAAATTCTGCTAGTGTAGCTTGCTCGGTTTCTAACAGAAATGACTCTATGAACCCAACCCATTTAGCATGCCATTTATCTAGTTTAGGTTGACTTCTAATATGTTTCAAAGATTCATGATCAGAATGGATAACAAATTCCATGGGCCAAAGGTAGTGTTGGCATGTTTCTAACACATGCATTAAAGCATACAATTCTTTATCATATGTCGAATAATTTAAAGCAGGCCCATTCAGTTTCTCACTAAAATATGCAACGGGTTTACCTTCTTGTAGCAGCACACCACCTATTCCAATTCCTCTAGCATTGCATTCTAACTCAAAAGTCTTACCAAAATCCAGAAGTTGGAGTAGCGGTGCAGGTGTAAGCTTCTCTTTTAGCACATTAAAAGCATATTCTTGTGCTGGTCCCTATTGAAAAGGGATGCCTTCCTTTGTCAACTCATTCAGCGATGCCGCAATGGTGCTAAAATCCTTCACAAAATGACGATAGAACCCTGCAAGACCGTGAAAACTCCTCACTTGTGTGATTGTCCCACGGGTCGGCTGGCTCTTGATCGCTTCAATCTTGGCATCAACTACCTCAATTCCCTACGATGTAACAACATAGCCAAGAAAAGAGACTCGATCCATGCAAAAGGTGCACTTGTCAAAGTTACCAAATAAGCGTGCATCGCATAATGTCTTAAAAATAGCACATAAATGTTCTAATTGAATATCATGAGACTTTCTATAAATAAGAATATCATCGAAATATACCACCACAAATCTACCAATGAAAGCACGTAAAACTTCGTTCATTAATCGTATGAAAGTGCTAGGTGCATTAGTTAAACCAAAAGGCATTACTAACCACTCATATAACGCGAACATAGTTTTAAATGCGGTTTTCCATTCATCTCCTAGTTTCATTCTAATTTGGCGGTAACGACTACGCAAGTCAATCTTAGAAAAAATTATAGAACCACTTAACTCATCAAGCATATCGTCCAACCTAGGAATAGGTTGACGATACCTTATTGTGATATTATTAATGGCTCGACAATCAACACACATTCGCCAACTACCGTCTTTCCTAGGAACCAAAATAATAGGAACGGCATAAGGACTAAGGCTTTTCCGTACGTACCCTCAGGACAATAAGTCTTGGACTTGGAGTTGAGTTTCCTTAGTCTCTTCGGCGTTGGTTCGGTAAGGTGCACGGTGTCAGCGTGTGCCCTCCTTGGGGACCACGATTACTCCCATGGGGATCCAACTCGCTGCAGCTGGTCCCATACATACATAACATCTGACTTCCCAGGATAAGTCATGCACAGGAGTACATTGCAGAAGGTTAATTTACATAGTACTTTGAGCTGTATGGCCTGCTGGCCTTAATACAGCATAATAGATTACAAAGCCATCATGGCATAAATAAGTCTGGTTCAGGCAAAACATCAACTACTTGTTGGAAGCTAAGTGAACCCCCACAGCAAGAAGTTGAAAGCCGAGCAACACACTTCAGGGCTCGGCTAGAACTGGCTCTCCTCCTTCTGGCTCCAAAAAGTTCTTGATGAGGATTATTACCCGAGCTAGTTTGGAGTAATGCATGTCTGGTTCAAGACAGATGCGAACCAGACGAAGTGTCCAGAGGTCCGTTGCTATGATCTCAAACGACCTGAAAAGCGCGGACACATGGTCTCAAGCTTTGCACGATCATGAGGCCGCAAACAGTACGCGGTTAGGAGGCCGTAGGCGATGCGCGGATAGGAGGTGGCAGACAGTGCGCGGTCAGAAGGTCATTGTCTGCTATCGACCAGGATGACTCGGGGCTGTTTAAGCTCTACAACAGGCATATCCCAAGAATCACGAAGATCCTTCCACGTATGAAGACAACTGCCAGGTGGTTAACTCGTGTGGTTATCGCTTAATTGCACGTGTTAAGCCTGCGTGGGAGTTAAGTGCGGTTATCAAAACTGCACCCTAGCAACCGTTCAAAGCCGTTGTGTATTGGCGCCCTTTTGACCAGTATAAAAGGGTAAGTGGATGCACGAGGAGAGGAGGAATTCAAGAGACATCAAGATCTAACAGATCGATCAGATCCCAGAGATCGAACAGATCTGAGAGATCAACATCAACAAGCTTCCATAGGGTGGTTTAGTCATGTTCTAGAAAATCACACGGAAAAGATCTTCGCCTGTGATGATCTTTTCTACAACTTTGCAACATTTTTCCTCATACATAATGAAATCACAACAGGACGTAGGGCTATAAATCCCACCATCGAGGGCCCGAACCTGTATAAATCTCTCTGTGTTCCAACCGACATTGCTCATCATCCCTTCCTGGAGGGACACCCTGAAAGGCCTCACAACTCACAAATTCTGCATAAGTTCGACTAAGGACCCTGAGTCCGAATCGTCGACAGCTGGCGCCCACTGTGGGGCCTTTCTCAAGGCGTTGTTATTTCTATCCGGAGGTTCGGTGAGCCATGTCTGGAGCATATGATTCTGAGAATGACTTCGATCTCGAGGATTATGCCCATATCCAGATGCCTTCACCTAGTGATCCTGTTCCAATGGAGGAGACCGGAGGCGAAGACGTCCCAGAGGTCGATTCGACCACTCAGGTCATGTCTATTGACCAGGAGATGACCGACGCAGAACTGGAGCCCAATGTGGTTTCTACTACATTAGAGGTTGAATCCAGTCCATCGCACGGCCCTGCTGAGGCTAAGGGCGATGTCGACCAGGAATTTAGCCCAGGGAGGTTTGATCCCGATAACCTCTACCGTCTCTTTGATTTCGAGTCCGACTCTGAACAAACGGAGATGTTTCCCCATCGGCTACCTCGATCCCTAGGCAATTCGATGCCTTACCGGAAGAAACTCCTGATCAGCGGGCAGCTAGGGAAGAACGGGAACGCGAACAAAAGGACGATCAAGATCGTGAGCAACTGGATAACGAACTTCGCAGAACAACCCTAGAGGCTCTTCAAAATGCGCAAGCTCGTTACGATGTTGCTCCGAGTTCCTCCCATCGACCACATGGTCGCAAACGCGACCAGACACCGTCTTTACCCCCGGAACATTTACCAGCAGACGAAGAAACAATAACACATGGTGCACCCAGGAGGAGCACGCATGGCCGGCTTCGATCCATCGCAGAGGTCCTACGTAATTTTCCTCCTACGGTCACAGATGCGCAGAAACCGGCTTTCACCAGAATCCTGGCGGAGAGGTTGGACGAGGTCGCATCCGAGGCGACCCCAACAGCCTCTTCCCGGTCAGCGACATGTTCCCATGACTGAGAATGCTCTAACTCTGGTTCTGGTAGACGGAATCGTCCACCACCAGTGCCGTCTCGGCATGACAAAGCCAGACGGGCGGGGAATTCTCGTGACAGGGAATGAATTCTTGTTCACTCTTGCCTGGGGCCACGAGTGACCTCTCCTTCGCGTGAGGTCGCCCGAGATCAGGTCGAGAGTCGCAGGTCTATTCATGGTCCTTATGTTGATTGTAAAGCTTTCTCGCCCGGCCTTCGTGCGGTTGTTTGGCCAGACAAGTTTAAACCAGGGGCCATAGAGAGATTTGACGGAACTCAGAATCCATCAGATTTCCTTCAAATTTACATCACTGCTATTCAGGCAGCGGGTGGCGATGACCGGGTCATGGCCAACTATTTGCCTATAGTCCTTGAGGGACCGGCAAGAACCTGGCTGTTCAATCAGCCCGAGGGTTTGATATATAACTGGGAAATGTTGTGCGACGCCATCCTCAACAATTTCCAAAATTGTTATCAGAAGCTGGGAAAACAGGACGACCTCCATCGACTATGACAAACTTCGATCGAAACTCTTCGTCAGTTTGTCAAGAGATTTGTCGGGTTGAGAAATACCATCCCGAACATATCTGATAATTCCGTTATCAGGTGTTTAAGCACGCCGTTCGATATCAGAGATTCACTGAGGATTTGCTCATCCACCCTCCTCGATCAGTAGCCGATCTTTTTGATATGGCTGATCGATATTCGGATGCGGCCGAGGCTATCGGGTGGAATCGGATGGTAGACAAAGGAAACTTACCGCCTCAACCAGGTCTCAAGGACGTGAAGAGGGAGGATTTGAACAAGAACCCAGAATCTTCATCACGCGAGAAGTCGAAGAAATCAAAGAGGAGTCAATCTGGACAGTACCGAGAGGTCGCGGTCGCAGAGAAACCTCCACCAACCAAAGGTAACAAACCTTCGTTTAAGAAGAAAACAGCTTCTGGTGGTCGCAATGCCGACCAGCCAGAGAAGTCGACTAACCCGTAGGAAGGCAAGAGATGGTGTCCACTCCACAACTCCACGGGTCACGACCTCAAGAATTGCTGGAGTTGGTTGAAGTAGTTGGATGACTTCTACCAAGGGATCGGACCTATGCTGACCTTGCCACCAAAAGAACAGACTTGCGGGCTAAGAGACGCCAGCGGGGACAAAGAGATGTCTTACCAGGTACCTCGTAATCAATTCAATGTTATTTTCGGAGGTTCCTCCTCTTTTGTTTCTAAATGGCAATTTAAAGCCTTTTATCAAGAGGTGAACCAAACGGAAACTCCCCTTGGTGAACCTCAATTCCCCGTTGGTCGGATACACCTTTGACGTTTGATCGCTCTGATTGTCCTGTGGGGCTTACTCGACCATTGAGGCTACCTTTGGTCATAACCCCAATATCAGTAATGCGAGAGTCGAAAGTGTCCTGATCGATGGAGGTACTTCCTTAGACATTTTATTGGTTAAGGCACTCGACGAGATGCAAATTCCTCGTTCGAAAATCAAACCCATAATTCATCCATTTTATGGGATAATTCTTGGTCCCTCTATGATGCCATTGGGACAGGTGGTGCTCCCGGTCATGCTGGGTGAACCAGATAACTTCCGAACAGAATTGGTTACTTTTGATGTAATTGATTGTGATTCGGCATATAACACGATCTTTGGCAGGTCAACTCTTGCTAAGTTCATGACGGCTACGCACTATTCTTACTAGTGCAGCAAGTTGCCCAGCCCCAAGGGCGTTATTTCGGTTCGAGGCATTCGCAACATGGCATTGACATGTGATCGGTTATCCCTGGAGATGGTAGATCAGCTTCCCTTGCGACAACCCCGGATTGCCACAGTGTCCACTGATACGATCAAAGCCGCTCCTCGACCAGATGAAACATTAAAACTGGTTCCATTGTACCTAGATGATCCATCCAAGACAATTCGGGTTGGATCAGGCCTGGATGACAAATAGGAACTCGAGTTCATTGCTTTCCTCTGAGCTAATGCAGATGTGTTTGCGTGGAAACTATCCGACATGCCCGGTGTCCCAAGGGAGGTAATCGAGCACAGGTTAGCAATTCGACCTGGACAGCGACCAATGAGCAAAAGCTCAGGCGTTTTGCTGTTGATCGGCAGGAAGCCATCCAAGTGGAGTTAGATAAACTCCAGAAGGTCGGGTTTATTCACGAAGTCGATCACCCGGAATGGCTTGCAAATCTGGTCATGGTCCGCAAGTCAAATGGCAAGTGGCGCAGGTGCGTCGACTACACCATCCTAAATAGTGCTTGTCCGAAGGATGACTTTCCCCTTCCCCGCATCGACCAGCTGGTCGATTCTATTGCGGGTTGTGAACTGATGAGTTTCTTGGACGCTTACTCAGGATATCATCAAATTAGCATGGCAGAAGAAGATGAAGAGAAGACTGCCTTCATCACACCATTCGGCACCTACTGCTATGTCAGAATGCCGTTTGGTCTCTAGAACGCTGGTTCCACGTACCAGTGCTTGATGCAAAAGTCCTTTCTTTCCCAGATGGGGCGTAGATGACCTGGTTGAAAAAAGTTTAAAAAGTTCGTCTCATTTAGACGATCTTGCTGAAACCTTCTGTAATTTGAATCGATACGGAATAAAGTTAAACCCAGAGAAATGCTCTTTCGGGGTTTCATCTGGGAGACTTCTCGGTTTTCTTATTTTTTCGAGAGGAATTGAGGTTAATCCTGAAAAAATCAGGGCTATCGAACAAATGAGGTCTCCCTCGACCATCAAAGATGTTCAACTCCTAGCAGGTCACATGGCGGCATTGAGCCGGTTCATCTCGCGACTAGGCGAAAAGGGACTACCTTTCTTCAAAGCCCTGCGCAAACACCACAATTTCACTTGGTCCGACGAGGCCGAGAAGGCATTTCAGGAGGTCAAAGCATATCTATCTAGTCCGCCGGTTTTGGTTTCTCCCAACAAAGAGGAGCCATTACTCTTTTACTTGGCGTCCACACCTCACGCGGTTAGTGCTGTCTTGATTGCGGAAAGAGAGGGTGTGCACAAACCCATCTACTACGTAAGTGAAGTACTTCATGGTCCTAAGGAGCGATACCCTGAGGTCCAGAAGATACTTTACGCACTACTGATGGCTTCCCGTAAGCTACGACATTACTTCCAAGCACATAAGATCACAGTGCCCTCATCTTTTCCATTGGGGGACATTGTCCGCAATCCAGAGAAATCTGGTCGGATCGCCAAATGGGCTGTCGAATTCAGAGCGTTCGACATCCATTTCACGCCTCGCACCACGGTCAAGTCTCAGGTCCTGGTCGACTTCGTGGTCCTGACAATGTACTTTGACGGCTCTCGTAGTTTTCAACATTCGGGGGCTGGAGTGGTCTTAGTTACGCTTCAGGCCGAACAGCTGAAGTAT
Source organism: Pharus latifolius (assembly GCA_019359835.1). Lineage (NCBI taxonomy): Eukaryota > Viridiplantae > Streptophyta > Magnoliopsida > Poales > Poaceae > Pharus > Pharus latifolius. The sequence continues at coordinate 69,261,048 of CM033322.1, forward strand.
GTCATTCAACTACACTTTGTTGTGACCAACAACACAGTAGAGTATGAAGGTCTTATTGCAGAGCTCCGGGCAGCAAAATTCCTCGGAGTCCGTCGATTAGTGGCGAGGGGAGACTCATAACTGGTCGTAAACCAGGTAAACAAGGAGTACAGCACCTCCGATGAGACAATGGATCATTACCTGGGGGAAGTGAGGAGATTGGAAAAACACTTCAGTCATTTCAAAGTCCAATACATCCCACAAAAGGACAACATTATCGCAGACCAATTATCCAAAATTAGGTCCTCACGTACATCCGCCTCGGCAGGAGTGTTCGTCGAACACTTGGAACATCCTTTGATCATGACTATGGTCGATGGTGATCCGGTAACAGTCTGCGTTACCAACCTCGGACAGGAACGAGATTGGAACCATCCATTGAGGGTCTATATCGAACACGGAACCTTGCCTGAGGAAAAAACCGAGAGCGATCGGTTAATTCAAAAGGCATTATGATCACGCGCTATGTGTCCCAAGGGGAAGGTAAATCCCTCTTGAAAGAAATTCATGACAGTGTACGCGGTTGAAAGGGATCTAGGATATCGACTAGAGGGGGGGCGAATAGGCAATTTTAACAAATTAACAATTAATCAAGCAATTAATAGTGAATGAGAGCAAATAACTAAAACAAGATGAACAACGAACAATTTAACACAAGGATATAACCCGTGGTCTCGGTGATTTGCCGATCACCCCTAATCCATGTTGAGGCAAACTCAAATCTCTAACCGCTCCTCTATCTAGTCAACCTTCTCTCAAGAAGTGACCTAGATCTCGAGCCGAATTAGTGTGATGAGTTATCCAAACCTCGATTTCACTAACGATGCACTTTACCGCTCCGGCAAGGCGTGCTCGACCCTTTCGCAAGACGTTTTGAGGCTTCTTCACAATCTTCCTTGAAGAGCTCTCCAAAACCTTCTTCCTAGCCGTCTAGGAGCCGGTAAACTCCAAGAGTAACAAGCCGGTGATGATCACTTAACCTTCTTCTAGTGCCACAAGATTGATTTAGTGATCTAAATGCAATGCACTAGAAGATCTCAAATGCACACTCTCACAAATTCAAGAATTAGAACCCTAGAGTGTATGAAACTTGCTTAAGCTCTCAAGGATGATGACAATGTTCACAAATATGCCAAAGGTTGTGAACAGGGCCGTGCATGGGAGTATATATACCCCCCACAATAAATATAGCCGTTACAGGCCGTTGGGAGAAAAAGATCACTTGGCGGCCAGACCGCAAGTATAATCCCGGTCAGACCGCCGCAATTGCAACGGCATTAAATAGGCGTAATTAATGCACACCTGCCCTTGTCAGGCACACACACGGTCAGACCGGAGCCAATGGCGGTCAGACCGAGAAACTGTCCAGAGACGACATAGTTTCTGGACACGTTATACGGTCAGGCCGATAAATACGGACAGACCGGCCATACGGTCAGACCATAGTTCAGAAACTCGGTCAGACCAATTTCTCGGTCAGACCGGTCTAACAAACGGTCAGACCGTCATAACACAATATATTTCAGAAAGATAGGTAATGGAGTACTAGGAGACTGACCTAGGTTTTAACTACGGACAGACTGACCTTTATAAAAAGAAAACACACTTTGACATAACGTGGGTCAGTCCAAAACCCAATTCGGTCAGTCCGTCTATTCGGTCAGACCGGACAATCAATCGGTCAGACCGACTGAGACAGAGTTTGGCAGAAATGAGTTGAAACAAGCATTTTCAAAGTATATGACCTTCTAGTATGCAATGCAAGTTGAATTTATGATTTGTGACACATAGATGAAGTATTTCGTGATACACCACATGCGCCTCTTAATAGTACGGCAACTATCCTAAAATCTGGTCAAAATTCTTCTCTACTCACCTTAGACCGGTAAAATGGAAAAAGATCATATCCCGTACCTTAGCCTCTTTGATCAATGTCCTTTCTTCATCATGAGGCTCTTTCTTTGCCTTTCATTAACCTGTCTTTTGAGTTTGTTCTTGACACAACTTATCAGGTATCGTTAGTACAACATTTGTAATTGTCATTAATTACTAAAACACTCTTTAGGGGCCTAGAAGCTACAATCTCCCCCTTTTTGGTAATTGATGACAACATAAAGAGTAGATGATTGAATTTTGAGCATAAAAGGAATTTTACAATAAGCATAGTAGAGAAAGACACACTCCCCCTCAATGTATGAATATGAGAATTTTGGCATTTTGGTGGAGTTCAAGCATGTGTATAAGATGCTATCTCAATTCATTCACTATATAATCATGAAGTATCACAAGTGTTTTTAAAAACATCACCTAGGTCACAAATAAGACATTCAATTCAACACAAGATATCAACATCACAAGGTCATATGAAAATAACATCACAAGGTCATGTGAAAATAACATAAACACAACTCATATATCATGAAGTAACAATCTCACAAAAGTGTCATCCAACATAAGTGTCATCCACATAGAAGCAATCTCACAAAAGTGTCATCCAACATAAATTTCATCCACATAGAAGTTAAAAACTTTACAGCAAAAGTTCTCTCAAGTTTTCTCTCTCCTACTCTCTTCTGTCCCCCTTTGGCATCAATTGCCATAAAATGTAGGAATCGGCAGGAGCATCATCATCTGGAGGATGGAAAGGAGGAGTCTGAGGGAAACGGGTGTAGAAGTGAGCGGAGAAGGCATCGAAGCGCTGCTCGAACTGATCCTGGCGTGACGAGAAGGTCTGGAATTGATCATTCAATGCCGCCAAGTCCGAGCGAGCGAGCTCAAGCCCCTGGAGAAGAGTAGCAAACTGATCCATCATCGGCTGATGGAACTGCTGCTGGAACTATGTAAACCAGGCGGGGGTTTGGCTAGACTGTGCTGGCTGCTGAGCCTGAGGCTGAGGAGGAGGAGGCATAGGTTGAGCCGGCTGCTGCTGCTGCTGATGTTGTGCTCCATGGCCTCACGCCAAGATGCGCAGATTGACACTAAACGGCTTATAGCTGAGATGTCTGATGTCACATGATCTGCGAGGGAACTTCGTCTTCTGGAGCAGCAAAGACATGATATAAGGAGCGAAGTAAAGGTTCGGCAGAGTGGTTACCGAGACATCCTCAATTGTCTTCAAGATGAATGAGACAATGTTGATCCGATGACTCTTGAGGATGTGGTCAATGAAGTTCCAATAGTAATCTTGGACCGCTTCTCGATTTCTACTCTTTGGATGGATCGTGGCTTGGATGATTTTGTTGACCACAGCAGGGAGGACTTTGAGACCTGTAACAGTGCCACGTACGATCCGCTGTCCACCTCCCGGCTACTCATAAAACTGGAGCCAGTCATCCTCATGGAGGTAATCCTCATCCTCCATATTGATCCCCTCCTTCATTTCCTCATAATTTATCTTGTTTGCCGCAGCAAACTCCTCAAAAGTGGCCTCATACCGCCTAGAGCCTGTCATCCACATGATCTTCTGGTCCACCCATCTGATCTCAATCGTAGCATAAAACTGTCTGATAGCAGTGGCGTTCCATGGCCATTTGTGCTCCACAAAGTCATAGAGACCAATGTCCTTGAAGATCTGTACCAAGGAAGCCATGATGGGCTGATTCACCACATACGCCCATTCGATCCACTTGTGCTAAAAAATGTTTTTGTGGATCAGATGCCCATAGAATGCATCCTGTTGGGTCATCGAGTGAAAATGAGGAGTCGTGGCGTCATTTGCATGATTGTAGGCGTAGGAGGTCCTCGCCTTCGTGTAGTCACTGGATGTCCAGTTCTTCTTGGGGCCTTGATAAGCGTGGACATTTATTTCATCGTCCTCGCTCTCGATGTACATGCCCATATGCGAAGATCCGCCACGATGAGACGACTGTTCTGTTTCTGAATCTCCGGGCGAGGGCACCCAGTCATCATCGTGACTGTTGCTACTGCTCGAGGGTAGAGCCCTTTTTGGCCGTTTCGCCAATTTCTTCTTGTTTGTCCGGATGGAGACATTGCCTTGAGTACCTCGACCACTATAAGATTTGGAAGATTTGTAGAAGGTAAGATACTAGGAAAATGAACAATGAAACGAATCGATAAGACAACAGATCAGCAAACTCTGGCTCTGCTATTGATGTCGGTCAAACCGAAACTGGAGCGGTCAGACCGGCGCAACTGTAGAGTTAGGGTTTGTCAAGATTCCAGGGATTTAGGTGAATTTATGGTGCAATGTGGACAGAGAAACGAGTATAGGCAACCAGTGCATCAATAGGAAGAATCAATTTTAGGTTTTGAAAGGATTTAAACTTGATTCACCATAATTGCCCTAAACCCCGAGATGAATAGGAAACAAAATGATAAAGAAGAGAGATCTGAGCAATACCTAGAAGACATGGTTTGGAGATGATCTTGATTAACGGTTAGTTCGTGCATTGTGAGGGTTTGACCGGAGAGGAGGATTCCAAAAATTTGAGGCGCACATGAAAGAGACAAGTGGGAAAGAAAGTGGAAAAGGACAGAGATTCGGGATAAAAAGGTCTCTGGTCATGAAAATTCGGTCAGACTGAGGGCGAGATACCGGTCAGACCGCTGGAAGAAGGAATTTTAAGATGCTCTCTGGAGATGCATTCCGTCAGACCGCAATTGGTTCGGTCAGACCACTGGAAGGACTGAAAATCTTGGAGGAACTTGTTTGATTTGATGCTCATAAGTGATTTGGATAGGGTAATATATATATAAGATAACTATAAGTAAGATATAAACAATATCACCAAAGGGGAAGTATTTATCTCACAACTTAACATATTTTTGGTTCATTTGACTCAATTCCCGATAAAGGAGCCTAAAATGCTCTAAAAGAGGAAGTTCATGCAATCAAGTAACACTTTAAGCACAACCAATAAGAGTTCAACATTTCAAGCCACATTTGATATATCAATGACGTTAAGCTCATTTCGGAGTTTACAAAAATGACTTTCATCTAAGAGCTTAGTGAATATATCCGCTAATTGATCTTCGGTTCTCACATTATCCACCACCACATCACCTTTGCTAACATGATCTCTAAGGAAGTGGTGTCGGATATCTATATGCTTGGTCCGAGAGTGTTGAACTGGATTTGTAGCAATTTTCACCGCACTCTCATTATCACACAAAAGAGGCACTTTTTCAAATTTTATTCCATAATCCAACAATGCTTACCTCATCCAAAGCAATTGTGCACAACAACTACCCGCGGAAACATATTCCGCTTCGGCGGTTGATAAAGCTACAGAGTTTTGTTTCTTGGAGGACCAAGATACTAAAGATCTTCCTAAAAGTTGACAACTGCCAGAGGTGCTTTTTCTATCCACTTTACATCCCGCATAATCGGAATCAGAATATCCAATTAATTCGAATTTAGCACCTTTTGGATACCACAATCCTATACTAGATGAATATTTTAGATACCTCAAAATGCGCTTAACGGCCATTAAATGACTTTCTTTAGGAGAGGCTTGAAATCTTGCACACATACAAACACTAAACATAATATCAGGCCTAGAAGCAGTAAGATACAGTAAACTACCAATCATAGATCTATAACGCTTTGAGTCTACCGGTTTACCTCCTTCGTCAGAGACAAGGTGACCGTTTGTGGCCATTGGTGTCTTGATTGGTTTTGCTTCTCCAAGTCCGAACTTCTTGAGTAGGTCCTTCACATATTTGCTTTGACAGACAAAGGTTCCTTCCTTGAGTTGTTTAACTTGTAGTCCGAGGAAGAAGCTTAGTTCACCTATCAAAGACATCTCGAATTCCCTGGACATCATATTACCAAATTCCTCGCAAAAATCTTGGTTAGTAGATCCAAATATGATGTCATCAACATAAATTTGGCATACAAAGAAATCATTTCCAATTTTCTTAGTAAATAAAGTTGTATCAACTTTCCAAATTTTAAAGCCTTTTGAAATTAAGAAGTCTCTAAGTCTTTCATACCAAGCACGAGGTGCTTGTTTAAGACAATAAAGAGCCTTGGAGAGTTTATACACATGATTTGGCTTTGTAGGATCTTCAAATCCGGGAGGTTGTTTAACAAATACTAATTCATTAATTTTTCCATTTAAAAATGCACTTTTGACATCCATTTGATAAAGTCTAATATTATGAGATGAAGCAAAACCAAGCAAGATTCTAATAGCCTCAAGTCTAGCTACGGGAGCAAAGGTTTCACCGAAGTCCAAACCTTCAACTTGAGTGTATCCTTGAGCCACCAATCTTGCTTTGTTTCTTACTACCACTCCATTTGCATCTTGTTTATTTTTGAAAATCCATTTGGTTCCAATGACATTGTGCTCATCCGGACTTGGTTCTTCTACCGATTCCCAAACATTGTTGCGGGTGAAGTTGTTTAATTCTTTATGCATAGCATTCACCCAATCCGGATCTTTTAAAGCTTCATCTACAAGTGTGAGCTCAAAAGAGGAAACAAAAGAGTAATTTTCACAAAATGAAGCAAGACGAGAACGAGTTTGAACACCCTTATGCAAGTCACCAACAATTTGATCGACGGGGTGATCCTTGGAAATTGAGTGATGAATTCTTGGATGATTAACCGGGTTTTGTGAAGTAGAGGTAGAAGATACTTCCGGTTGTTGTTGAGAGGAGTCTTCCACATTGACCACTTCAATTGTTTGATCTCCATGTTGAGGTGTTGATGAAGAGGGGATAGCTTGAGTGGATGGTTCTTCATCTTGATCACTATCTTCTTTCGGCTTGATATCCCCAATGGTCATGTTCTTCATCGCCACTCTCAACCCTTCATTACCTACATCATTCAAGTTGTCTTGCTCCTCTTGAGAGCCGTTAGTCTCATCAAATTCAACGTCATGTGTCTCTTCAACCAAACCGGAGTTTTGGTTGTAGACACAATATGCTTTGCTATTTGATGAGTATCCTAACAAAAATCCTACATCACATTTACTTTGAAATTTAGATAAGCGTGTACCTTTTCGCAAGATATAGCACTTACACCCAAACACTCGGAAGTAGGAAATGTTTGGCTTTCTTTCGATGAGAAGCTCATAAGGAGTTTTCTTTAGTAGTCGATGACAATAAAGACGATTTGAGGCATGACATGCGGTGTTGATTGCTTTGGCCCAAAAGGTGTCCGAAACATTGTACTCCGAAAGCATAGATCTTCCCATGTCTATCAATGTCCGGTTCTTTCTTTCGACTACTCCATTTTGCTCCAGTGTATACTTGGCCGAAAACTCATGTTTGATGCCCTTATCATCACACCAATTTTCAATCTTGGTATTCTTGAATTCGGAGCCATTGTCACTTCTCACTTTCTTGATCTTGAAACTAAATTCATTTTCGGCCCTTTGAGCAAAGCTTTTGAAATTGTTAAACACAATTGACTTATCATGTAAAAAGAATATCCATGTATATCTAGAAAAATCATCTACAATGACAAGACAATAACTATTGCCACCAATACTCACAAAAGTAGTTGGTCCAAATAAATCCATATGCAATAATTCAAGTGGACTAGAAGTTGACATTGTGCTTTTAGTTGGATGTGAGTTTGCAACTTGTTTTCTGGCTTGGAAAGCACTACATAATTTATCTTTTTCAAACTTTACATCTTTTAATCCAACAACTAAATCATGTTTACCTAGTCTATTTAGTTGTTTCATTCCAACATGTCCAAGCCTTCTATGCCATAGCCAACCTTTAGATGATTTAGTGAACAACCATGTACCAAGATTTGCATCATTTGAATTGAAATCAACTAAATAGAGGTTGCCATGTCTAAAACCTTTGAAAATCAACCTATTATCATCAATACTAGTGATAATCACTTCTTTTGGATAAAATGCACATATAAATCCAAGATCACAAAGTTGAGCTACGGATAAGAGATTGAAATTGAGAGATTCGACAAGCAACACATTAGCGATGGAGAGGTAGTTTGAGATGGCAATTTTACCTAAACCTTTTACCTTTCCTTTGCTATTAACTCCAAATGTGATCTTGTCATATTCCGCACCTTCATTATTTAGAGAGAACATATTGTGATTTCCGGTCATATGTTGAGTGCATCCACTATCAAGCACCCAATGTTGTCCTCCGGCCTTGTAATTTACCTACAAAACAAGGTTAAGTCCTTTTAGGTACCCAAATCTTTTTCGGTCCTTGGAGGTTAGTTACCAAGGATTTTGGGACTCAAATGGCTTTCTTTTTGGCACCAATTATCGGGGTTCCAACAAATTTGGCTTTAATATCGTCATTGTCCATTTTCTTTAAAACATAGCAAGAGTTGAATATAAGAGATGAATATACTTTTGCTAGCATGACAATTTTTCTCAATGTGACCTAAACGTTTACATTTGTTGCAATATCCCTTTTCTTTTACAAATACGGTTTTAGAAGGAACAAATGCATGTTTTCCCTTTTTAGGAATGTAGCCTAGTCCTTCTTTTCTTAAGGAGAACCTTGGACTATTTAGTAGATGTCATAATTTTGATTCTCCTACATAGCATTTAGCTAGATCATTTGTTAGTTTTTCAATTTTGTCCTTAAGTTCATTGTTTTCAAGACTAAGCTCATGGTCATCAAGTTTAGGTCTAGATGGTAATTCAATTAAATCTTCACAAGATGTAGATATGCTAGAAGTAGACATCATGGGCAAGTCATTCAAAATATTGCAAGTGATCCCTATGTCATTGCCAGTTTTGTTGGCTTTATGAGTAATCAATGAGTCATGAGCTTCCTTAAGCATCTCATGAGTTTCTTTGAGACTCTCATGAGATGTGTTTAGCTCCTCATAGGAATTTTGAAGAGTTTTGTATCTCTTCTTCAATTCCTTGAACTTTTCTTTTTCTTTACTCATATAGTCATCAAAACCGGTGATCATCTCAATTAGGTCATCATAAGAGTATTCATCTTCGTCACATGATACCTTAGATTCTCCTTTAGCCATGAGGCAATGAGGAGTGGAGAATAGAGATGGAGCTTCCTTGATAGCTACTCCGGCGAGTCCATTTGGTGATGCTTCATCTTCATCTTCGGAGTCAGAACTTGAAACGTCCGAATCCCATTCAATGAAGCAAGCTTGTGCATCCTTCTTCTTCTTGTAATATTTCATGAAAACCTTCTTGCTTTCTCCTTCCTTTTCGTACTTCTTCTTCTTCACCGATTTTTCTTCTTCCTTGTTTTTGCATTGTGTGGAGATATGACCCTTTTCACCGCAATCAATGCATCTTCTTTCTTCAAATGGGTTCCTCTTGGACGATTGTCCTTTCTTGAAGGACTTTCCTTGATATCTCTTCTTCATGAACCGCTTGAACCTTCTCACAAAGAGAGCCATTTCCTCATCGGTGTCTCTCTCATCGCTTTCTTCTTCATTGTCTTCCCTTGTAAAACCCAGGTGATTGTCTCTTGAGTGATGTATGTTTTGACAATGTTTTGAATTGTTTGTGTTCGTTTATATTGTCATTATGTGTGAACAGTGCTATGTGATGGGTTTGTTTGGTTTTGGTGCATGTTGCAGGTATACCGGAGTTATAGTACGCTTGCGGTAAGGTTGGGCCATCGGAGTAGTGCTCAGGGAGGAGCCGGAGACTTGACTGGTCCAAGAGATGCCGAAGGTGCTAGAGACTTGAGGGAACACTCTACATGACTAATCCAACACCTGGATATGGCGTTGCACCAAGATTGTTGAAGTAGCTCGAGCCGATCGAAGTGTGGAGGTTGCCGGTCGGGGTCCGGAACGGGAGAGACTTCTCGGCATGTGGCGAGCTATTCAACATCGAGGTGGTCATGTGATGACATTATGGCGAGCACAAGTGGTGCTCATGATACCCGAGGAATCATCAAGATGGTTTATGAACTCCGAGTTGAAGCTTATGCGAAAGGTTCTGTTGGAGAGCTAATTCTGCACTGATATAGACTTGTTCTCAGAAAGGTGTCAACAGAAAAGTTGTAGAGCTAGAAGTTAGCTTTCCAACGGATCCAAGAACATCAAAATTAGAGTTCAGATGATGAAGTTATGACAGTTTTAGTGTCTGCTGTTCAGAAAATACTGTAATTCTGAAATTGTAAATCCGAAAATTGTAAAAATGATTGATGAGAGTTGGGCTGAATTGGGATTCGGGCCCAACCTCTACCAGCTGTTAGTTTAGTCCCACATTGGTTGTGGAGACTACTCTAAGAGGGTTTTAGCTCTATATAAGAAGGGGAGTGCTAGGGAGAAGAGTTGCCCCTTTGAGAGAGAGTTTTAGGCTTTTGTGTTTAAGCCTTTGAAACTTTGTATTCTTGATCCTTTTCTTGGTTCTTGAATATTTTTAAGTTGTTGAAACTTCTCTCTCTTTTTTGCTTGTTTAAATACTCGCAATTGTTTGTTTAAATACTTGCAGTTTAAATACTCGCAATTGTTTGTTTAAATACTCGCAATTTAAATACTCGCAATTGTTTGTTTAAATACTCGCAATTTAAATACTTGCAATTGATTGTTTAAATACTCGCAATTTAAATACTCGCAATTGATTGTTTAATTACTTGCAATTGATTAGTTCTTGTTTTCTTTTTATTTCTCTTTTTTTTTGTGTTATGGAGATTTTTGAATATCAAGAGAGATGGTGCTATGATTGGGGATAGCTATATTTGAGATATCCGAGCACCCCTAGCATCTTTATACCCTCTCTTGTTTTCTTGTACTTGTCTCTTAAGTTTTATTTTGGAAAACCGATTCACCCCCCCTCTCGGTTCGCCATCCTGGTCTTTCATCCCTTTTGGAGGCTTGAACTTTGAGTGCTATGTTCTTCTTCTTGGTGTCGGAAGCCTCATCTTTCACTTCTTCTTGAGATTTCTTGAATATGTCATGAGTGAGAATCTCACTCAAGACTTCCAACGGAGTCACACTCTTCAAGTTCGAGCGCACAAGTAAGGTTACAATTGTATCATATTTTGAAGGTAAAGCTCTAAGAAATTTATGACAAAATTCCACATTTGTGACATCCATACCAAGCCCTTTAAACTCATTTACTATGTTATTTAATCTGTTAAACATCTCTGAGACATCTTCATTCGGCAACATAGCAAACTTTTCAAATTGGCCCTTATGGATAAATAATTTAGCATCCTTGACCATCGAGGTTCCTTCATGAATATCCATAAGATTTCTCCAAATATCATGAGCCGTTTCAAGTTTACAAATTCTATTAAATTCACCTAGATTTAGAGCACTATAAAGAACATTCATGGCTTGAGCATTAGCTAAGGCATTATCTCTATCTAGGTTAGTCATGTCATCATCATCAAGAATTGCAAAGCCCTCATCCACCACTGTCCAAATTTTTCCACCCATGGCTTTAAGATAAACCATCATTCTATTTTTCCAATAAGTATAGTTTGATCCATCAAAGAGTGGTGGTTTGCCAATATTAATCCGACCCTCACTAGCCATCTTTATCCTACTCCGGGATGGTTAAATCCTCTAAAAAAGGAGTCCTAGCTCGGATACCAATTGAAAGGGATCTAGGATATCGACTAGAGGGGGGTGAATAGGCGATTTTAACAAATTAACAATTAATCAAGAAATTAATAGTGAATGAGAGCAAATAACTAAAACAAGATGAACAATGAACAATTTCACACAAGGATATAACCCGTGGTCTCGGTGATTTGCCGATCACCCCTAATCCACGTTGAGGCAAACTCAAATCTCTAACCGCTCCTCTATCTAGTCAACCTTCTCTCAAGAAGTGACCTAGATCTCGAGCCGAATTAGTGTGATGAGTTATCCAAACCTCGATTTCACTAATGATGCACTTTACCACTCTGGCAAGGCGTGCTCGACCCTTTCACAAGACGTTTTGAGGCTTGTTCACAATCTTCCTTGAAGAGCTCTCCAAAACCTTCTTCCTAGCCGTCTAGGAGCCGGCAAACTCCAAGAGTAACAAGCCGGTGATGATCACTTAACCTTCTTCTAGTGCCACAAGATTGATTTAGTGATCTAAATGCAATGCACTAGAAGGTCGCAAATGCACACTCTCACAAATTCAAGAATTAGAACCCTAGAGTGTATGAAACTTGCTTAAGCTCTCAAGGATGATGACAATGTTCACAAATATGCCAAAGATTGTGAACAGGGCCGTGCATGGGAGTATATATACCCCCCACAATAAATATAGCCGTTACAGGCCGTTGGGAGAAAAATATCACTTGGCGGTCAGACCGCAGGTATAATCCCGGTCAGACCGCCGCAATTGCAATGGCATTAAACAGGTGTAATTAATGCTCACCTGCCCTTGTCAGGCACACACATGGTCAGACCGGAGCCAATGGCGGTCAGACCGTGAAACCGTCCAGAGACGACATAGTTTCTGGACACGTTCTACGGTCAGGCCGATAAATACGGACAGACCGGCCATACGGTCAGACCGTAGTTCAAAAACTCAGTCAGACCGGTCTAACAAACCGTCAGGCCGTCATAACACAATATATTTCAGAAAGATAGGTCATGGAGTACCAGGAGACTGACCTAGGTTTTAACTACGGACAGACCGACTTTTATAAAAAGAAAACACGCTTTGACATAACGTCGGTCAGTCTGAAACCCAATTTGGTCAGTCCGTCTATTCGGTCAGACCGGACAATCAATCGGTCAGACCGACTGAGACAGAGTTTGGCATAAATGAGTTGAAACAAGCATTTTCAAAGTATATGACCTTCTAGTATGCAATGCAAGTTGAATTTATGATTTGTGGCACATAGATGAAGTATTTCATGATACACCACATGCTCCTCTTAATAGTACGGCGACTATCTAAAATCCGGTCAAAATTCTTCTCTAATCACCTTAGATCGGTAAAATGGAAAAGATCATATCCCGTACCTTAGCCTCTTTGATCAATGTCCTTTCTTCATCATGAGGCTCTTTCTTTGCCTTTCATTAACCTGTCTTTTGAGTTTGTTTTTGACACAACTTAGCAGGTATCGTTAGTACAACATTTGTAATTGTCATTAATTACTAAAACACTCTTTAGGGGCCTAGAAGCTACAGCGGTGCACACGCGTCATTCCGAACACTGATCGAGAAGGCTTTCCGACAAAGATTTTACTGGCCTTCGGCACTTGATGATGCTAAGAATATGGTCAAGACATGTCCTCAGTGCCAGTTTCATGCGAGACAGGTTCATCAACCTGCCTCCGCTCTGCAAACCATTCCTCTATCATGGCCCTTCGCGGTCTGGGGGATGGATATTGTTGGTCCTATGCCACAAGCGGTCAATGGATACAAGTTCTTGTTCGTAGCTATTGACACGTTTACAAAGTGGATTGAGGCCGAACCAGTACGGAACATTACTGCTGCTGTGGCTCAAAAGTTTTTTCATAAGAACATTGTGACTCGATTCGGTGTTCCAAATCGTCTCATCACTGAAAATGGTTCCCAGTTCTCTAGCGGTCTTTTTCTGGACTATTCCGACACCATTAGAACCAAGGTGTGCTTAGCCTCTGTAGCTCATCCACAGAGCAATGGTGCCGTCGAACGTGCCAACAGGAAAATATTACAGGGTATCAAAAAGCGCATTTTTGATCACCTTAAGACATGCTCGGGGGCTTGGGTAGACGAGCTCTATACCGTTCTGTGGGCACTACGCACTACTTCTAGTCGAGCCACTGGTGAGACACTTTTCCATCTGGTATACGGAGCTGAGGCTGTGTTACCCACGGAAAATAGTATTGGTTATGTCCGAACAGATCAATTCAAACAAGTTGATCAGAACGGACAATGATTACAAGATCTAATTCTCCTAGAAGAAAAGCGTAATCGAGCTCTGGTCAAGTCCACGGTGTATTTTCAAACTTTGCGCAAATACCATAACAAAAGGGTGTGACCACGTAGACTTCACGTGGGCAATCTGGTTTTACGTAAAATACAAAACCAATCTAATCGCAACAAGTTCTCCCCACAATGGGAAGGTCCCTACACTGTTGTCTCAGTGCCACGACCAGGGTCGGCTCGGTTAGCAATGGAGGATGGTCAAATCTTATCCAATACATGGAACATCGATCAACTGCGCAAGTTTTACGTGTAAGTTCCCCAACCCTTTTCCTTTTCAATTGGCATGATTTAACAAAATCAGTACTTCTAGTTGTTTCATGTGATAATTATTCCTTTTGCCCGTGTGTTACGAGTCTGACTCGGGGGCTGGTCACCGATAATTGTAACACTATAATACCCTGATCGGATTTGCTGGCCGATCTCGTGATCACTTCCAGACAAGACACCCCTCAATAAGCCATTTCTCAACGCACACGGGGCTTGCTGGCATGTCCTTGGTCATCAGAGTGGCTGCCAGTTTGCAATAAGGTCGGGTATTGTATCGAACATGATTGTCAGTTTGGTCGGATATTCCTGGTCGTCGTTACACCCATATTTTTTCTGTGCTTATAATACTAAGTCTTTAGTATACATAATCACAGGAGGGGGCTAGGGGAATATGGTCACAACATGAAACAAAAAGAAGCGCTTTCTTTCAAAAAATAATGCATACATTCGCATCGTATAAATTGTATCTGTACAGGTACAGGACTTACATTAGGCCAAGCTCTTTCAAGAGATATTCTACTAGAGGTTTGACTTCCTCCATTATGACCTCAAGCTGGTCTTCACTCTCGACCTCTGCCTCTCCCACCACTGGATTCAGATCAAGATCTAGGCCATGGTGAAGACGAAGCCGACAGAGGATAGCGGAGGCTGCTGATCGTACTCTTGTCTTGATCACCTCTTTTTGTCGCCTTGTATCTTTAGGACGATACTTGAGTAGTGACTCTGCTTGGGTCGCGACCAGTGTGGTCCAGTCACTAAGGCTAAGGTCGTCCCTTTCGGTTTTGACCACATCAGCCCTCAACAAACCGGCCACCATCTTCAGTTTTTTGAAAATGTCTCGTTGAGCACTGCTGCAGGTTGAGAGTGACGCACTCAAGTCCTTGTTCTCCCTGTAGACAGAATCAACTTTCGAGTTTGGCAACTCGATGGTCGCCTGGAGATCTTTCTTCTCTTCGCTGAGCTGGCTTATTTGGTCGTCTCGCGCTGCGATAGGAGACCATCACAAACAAGTTCGTATGAAAAAATTAATTCACTCTGGTCGGAAGTATACTTATAGGAGAGCTGTGATCGCAGTTTTTGGAGTTCGGTCTCCAGGAATGAGATCTTGGCAACTGCCCTGAACTCCTGATTTTCCCAATCAGCGAGGCTTTTCATGAGAAAGGTGTTTTCTCTGTGACAAAAGAGACAATTGTCAAGATAGGACTTACATTCAGGCAAATGAAGAAACATCTTCCTTACCGCTGCAGGCGACTCGTTTCCTCTTGCGCGACCTCGATGCTATTTGCTATAGCCATCGACTTGGTCGCCATATGAGTCAGTTCCTATGACATGGAAGGGGATCAGTTTCAAAGCCTGGATATTCCTATGCAAATGCGAACTTAAAAATCACAAGGGATGATCGGCATACCTCAACATACTCGCTGAACGAGCCACTTTCTGGTTCAGCCAAAGGTTGAGTCGCTAGACTCGCCTTATCCCCAGTAGGAGCGGCAGATGAGTTTTCGTGCTGAGCCTCCTCCATTACTGGGGTCGCAAATTCCAATCTCTGCGATTGGACTTCTGCGGCCATCCCGTCTATAATGGCTCGAAGAACTTCCCTGGCCGAAGGGATGGAACTTTGCTCACCAGTGACCTCGGTAGCAGGGGAAGCTTCAACACTTGCCAAGGTCACTAGGGTGCTTGGCGCTGTATCTCTGCACCTAAGCAAATAGAAGGACCATCGGTTAGAGTCTCTTCAGTCGAACACTATAATACGACCCTGTCCAAACTAGAGAGATTCTTACTTTACTCGAAATCCTACCAATTTCTGGGATTTCGAAGAGGGTTCCCTGAGAAAAGAGGACAGTCGCCATCTGTCATGGTCTTCCTGTTCCTAAATAGGACCTTGTTCTTTTCTCCTTGTGTGCAGGCAAATCTATAAGGTTACACATGAGGAATGATGAAAACCAAGACTGTAATGATTCTTACCGGGGTGACTTCTTCTGTCGATACAGATGAAGTCCTTGGTCCTAAAGCTTCTTGGACCATTGGTACTGGAACTTTGTCCGTGACCACAAGATCGGTTGTGGTTGCAGGATCCTGATCAGTTATTCCCACTCCTGTCAACAGGAGTGGAGTACTCACCGCCCTAGGATTGGCAGGAGTCATTTGGCGGTGGATGAGGGGAGCATCGTCTTCCTCTTCCTGTGTGAGCACAACATAACTTAATGGATGTGCACTGACGAACGAAAACATTCAGGATTGTGAGGAATCTTACCACAATTTCCCGTTCTGTCTGAAGGGGAGGTGTTCCAAATCCTGAAGCTTCGTAAGCTTCAGGCACTGGGGTTTCACCCGCAACCACAGGATTTTCAGTGGTCGCGGGGCCCATTGTAGTCGTCTCTGTGGTCAGAGATAGGACCTCGCTGCTCAAAGGAGTGATCGCCTTCCTCTTGCGGTGAACCAGAGGAATGTCATCCTCCTCGTCCTCGCTCCCTTCACCCTGTATGACGAAGAAATAATTTCTACACATACCTGGGGTTACTGGAGGCACAAAATATCTTACCGCAGTCCTTTTCGTGGTAAGGGGTTTCTTTTGTGAAAAGGCCTCTCCCAGAATCTTCTTGGATTTCTTGGGAGCAGGTTCCTTCGCCGCGCGCTTCGAAGAGGTCCTCTTCACCCTCTTCGTAGCCGGTCTCCCCACGAGACCAACGTCCTCGCTTGGACGCGTCGCCTCGGTGAACTTTCCCAGAAGCTATGTCATTCCAAATGTCCTTGTTAATATAGGACAGGTGAATGGTCTACAACAGAGCTCATTAAGAAAGGGCATACCTTTCGGCGCTCTTATTTGAGATCGACGCCGGCATTGATTAGGCTCTGGG